>VDFB02193867.1:237386265-237657635 GCA_007258455.2 Sequoia sempervirens | reverse complement strand
GAGGCCACTAAACTTAGAAAACAGGAAATCATCCATTTGAAATAACTTGAAATAACTAAACTAGGAAGCAGAAAAATATTAATCTGAAAAGAATAACAACTAAACTAGAAAGCATGGAAATGATTAAACTAAGAAATGTATAAATTGTTGAAGAAGTAAAGCTTGTAAAGAAACTAGGAAACATTGATCTAATCAAAAGATAACAATCTAAACGACTAGCAGAAAATGATTTAACAATCTGAACCAACTGAAAGAAGGTGCTCTAAAACTTTAGACACTAAACTCAAAGACTATAGACTTAGCTACAACCTACAGGATTAGTCTTACAGAATTACGCACATGAAAGTGAACTTCAATTCCAATTGTTATCTACTAAATGAAAGTACAAAATTAAAAGTAAGATACTTAGCTATCTAATCTACGACCCCTTGAGTGGCTAGCTCTCGGGTGCTCCTATGCCTAGCTTAGATCACATGCACTGGTAATTCCAAATTACTTCATTCAAACAACTCCATTCACATTATTCAGTAACTCTGAAAGTGGCAAGAAAAACTCATTTTATTCATATGAAAAGTGTAACTTAGAAAACATAGTGGTAGCATAACGATATTCTTTTGTATTTTATCATTTTCAATAGTTACATATTTATATGAGAGCAGCTAAAAAAATCCTACTTTTCAGTTGGTAAAGTCTTCAACTTATTTTCAACAACTAACAAACTTTAAATCCCATGACATGAAATATTAAAGAGGCTTGACATGATCCATAAAGTCTTTAGAACTAAGAATAATAGAAACTATAAAAACTCAGTCCATCATGTATTCTCCTAAAGTTCCAGCGCCCATTCACTTGTCTTCAATGGTGTTGAATTTTGTGTTAAACCTCTTTATCTAGGATGGTAACCAATTGTGGAAGCTAACCTATGGAATGCTCAAAAACTAAACCATTAAGTCAACACAAATTAGCTTATTTTGACTAATTTCAAGAAATAAAGATTATACACTTATTCACTAAAAGAAGGCAATTATTTATCCTAAAGACAATTAATTGGTAGGGTAAGGTTGGCTGAAAGGTGTAAGGTTAAGTATTCAATCCATTATATTGATGAGGTTTTTTTTACCTCATCAGGAATGTCCATCAATACATTTAACCTTACTATTGATTTATCATTGGTATCCTTGCACTTAGTTGCAATTTACTGCACTGTGTCTAAATAAGTTGAGTGCCTCTCATATAGCTGAATAATTTTTGCAATTAAGGAAAATCTCTTTTCATAAGCTCCATCTACCCAGTTTTTTGCCACATATACTGACGATTTCATCTTCTCCAACTCACTTATTACATCCTTGGACAAAATATTAGGTTGTGAGGAGGAGCCAACTTCAGTTCTGAGAGGCTTCACTAGGTGTTTGATATATTTATGTAGTTCATCCACTTGTTTCGAGAGTTGTTCCTTGGCCTTTACCTCCTTCTCCAATCATTGTACTATGGTTTCAACTGATCCTCAAAGGTCCTCAACTTCTTTCTTCTTTTTAGAAGGCCCTAGATTTATTGATTGAATATTATAGTCATCTGGAGTGATATCCTCCTTATTTTTATCAACAATAGGGGTTGCAATGTGCACCACCTTATTATTTGAATCATCTTCAACAATACAGGAAATTACTCGAGCCTTCGTCTTTTCCTTAGGCTTATCCAAGCCAATCAAAAAATCATCCCAATTGGGAACTACCTCTTCAATGATTATCCTTGGCTTTAGACTTTCCATGAGCCAATCCAGAGTAGTAGACACTTCAACATTGGTATCCAACTCTTCTTGCTCCTTTTGGAGACCCTTCCCTTTATTAACCTCTATATTTTGAGGAGGTTTTTCTTCTTTATTTATATTTTATTCTTCCATACAAACCTTTTCTTCTTGCTACAATTGGTTGTCATCATGTTGCTATTGTTGACCATCTTTTGATAATTTTTCAGTATCTTGAGAATTCACCTTCTCCACTTCAACCTCTAAATTAGGGTCCTTGGAACCGTCTTCAAATGTTGCATCTTTTTATTTTGCATCCTTTCCCTCCTCAAAAGGTAGATCTTCTTGTGGTGGTTTAGGTGGTATGTTTTTTATTTCTTCCTCTGCATCCTTCTCACCCTCAAAGGACCCCACTTGGGCAGCCTTTTCTAATTCACTAACAACTTTTTCTATGTTATCCAATCTAGGAAATGGAATCCTAAATCTTGGAGAGGATTTTATTTGATATGCCTGAGGTATTTCCTTAGAGCTTTCAGAATTTATAGCTTTCTCTTGGGTTTCTTTATCAGTTGTATCTTGAGGCATGTCCTCACTTTCATGTTCTTTCTGATGCTTCTTTGGAGATGAGGAATCAATGAAAGCACCTTTACCCTTTCCCCTAACCAATCTTCTTCTCTTTGGAGGTGGTGTCCCTTCAAGAATAGATTTGGTGGGCTTCCTGTTCCTTGGAATAGCTTCCCTTTGAGTCTCTTCTGACTTGGCCTTAGTCTTTTGTTTGCACTTTATTCTTTTATTTACTAGAGGCATCTCTTCCTCAGACTCTTCTTCCTCAACACCTTCCTCTTCTTCAGCTTCTAATTCTTCTATGGAGGATATTGTGGCTCAAGGTCACCCATTAGATCATATTGGAACTTCATTCCATCATCCTCCAACTCCAAAATATTATGTTTCCCCAATTTCTTTGAGTATTTGATTGATGGGGAGGTAACTTGATTCATATATGTTACTTCTTTCTCTACCTAGTCAATCAGAGGGAGGGGTTTGTTTGATATGTCCATGTAATCATGGTATTGGATTACATGCTCCACCTAATTTGATACCTTAATAATCCTATATAGAATTATCATTGTGAGTGAGAGGTGAGAAAACTTCCTTTTGAATACCTCAAATTCATCTCTACAATTGGCCCAACAATCGTCTATGTTGGCCTTATGTTGATAGTTTCTTGTTGTAGCCCTTTGTGATGATCCATAGGGATCAAAATATATTCTTGGATTATATGTGGGAAAATGGAAATACTCCATCTCTTTTTTTGAATTTTATGCACTTGGAAAGGAGGGATAGGCTTCCCATCCATTTATATTATTTGAGATCAACTCACCCACGATACCTGTCTCATGCAAATTTTTCAATACTTTATCAAATCTAGCTAGCTACCTTGTGACCTCTAGTAGATTCAACTTGTTTATAGGGTATCAAGGTAGTTAATATGGTACAAGAGAACACCCATGTACTATAATGTATGAAAACTTTGGGAATTGCAAGAACCAATACCCATACTTTGTGACTAGTTCCATAGCCTCTACTGATATCCTGACATGTAGAGATTCCTACAAGGTCCTAGTGATATACATTTTAAAGGCATCATTAAATATCCTGTAGTGAGAGGTATTGGATAAATGTAATTAGGTGTAGACCTTGTAGACCTTGGCCTCCCAAATTTTTCCCTTACAGCTCAGTCCTTTATATTTGAAATGCCTAGCCAACATGTAGATCACATAAAAAGTCATAGTGAACTTCTTAACATCTTGAACTTTCCTAAGCTACCTATCTAGATTGTCACTTATAATCCCAACGCAATGATATTCAATACCTTTTACAATCTTGGCCATTAAATAGAACACCCAATCCTCAAACAATGATTCTTTCTCAAGTCCCATTACTCTACTCAAGAGAGTAATCATATCATTATATTCTACTTTAAAATCACTTCTTTGTAGAATATTAGGTAGCATAGTTTAATATTGGTTGGCCTTGTTTGTCTAGGTGGCATTCATGATCTCTAGGGCCTTTTATGGATTGTCAGTGTAGAATTTATTTACTATCTCAATCAAAAACTTACCCAACTTTTGGTGAGCTAGGATCCTGAAAGCCTCTACCAAGGACTCCTTTGTTAGGTTCCCTAGTACTCTCCCTTGAGGACCAATTATCATACTCCTATCAGATTCATAGTCATTAGAGCACTCAACTATCAATTTGGGGCACTAGAAAGATGGATGGAATGTTGTAACTTGTGCTAACCTAGTTTTGACTAATCTTCTCACCAACTCAGTAGGGGTTGGGTAGTACATTCTCTTCTTAAAGTCCTTTAAGTCAATATGCCTGAGGTTGGTATCCCCAACCTCTCCCTAATAGGATGTGATCTTAGACTCTGAGAGAATGAATTTTAAGTCATATTTCATTTTCTATACCCTTTAAAGCTCTTCCTCCTTAGGTGTTTTCATCTTCTTTCCCTTTCCTACCTTGACCTTGCTTGACTCTTCCTACATCTGTTAGCCAAAACAACATAATCAATTAAAATGCAAAAGGATGGAACATCAGATAAAAGGGGTTAGCATAATCAAGACACTCAAATAGGTAACATATAAGATCACATCATCAATAATAATTCCTAATAAATCATGTTCATAACCCCTAAATTTAATCTTTAAAAAATCATCAGGTTTCTGGGTCACACAAGAAATCCAAAGATTTCACTTTCTTCAAGAAATATGTGGATTTCGCCTACTCAAGAAATTTGTGATAGGGAGTTTATAGAGGATTTAGAGGAACAAGAAATCTATGATGCAAGGAAGGAAGTCAACAATGTATCACTTTGGCTCATCATGCATGGTGCAATAATATTTTATACTCAAGAGCACTTCTATATCCAAGAAATCAAATAATCAAAAGCAATAACCATGACCCGTGTAACTTTTCGGGATGTTCAAAAATTTAGAAAATCAACGATGGAAAGGGTTTGGAGATTTCATACCAAGGAGGAATTTGTGACAAAAAAAAATTTCAAGGATTTCAAGGAGGAAAGAAATGTGTGACAAAGGGTGGATTGGAGATTTCCTTCATTCCTGAAATTCATGATATCAGCTGCGTTAGGGTTTTCTTGAGGTCTTGAAATCTGCGACGGGAAAACTTATTAGAGATTTCATAGATACAAGGATTCAAAATGAAAAGCATATCTAGTATTTCAAAGGGGAACAAAAGGAGTGATGGGGTAGTTTATTGGAAATTTGAATAAGGAAAGAATTTTGCAATGAAGCGTTGTGTCAAGTAACTCTTGTAGATGTAAAATTCACGATGAATGCATTTGTTAGAATTTTTAACCAATAGTGAATATTGCAATGAATTTAAGCCTAGACATTTCAAGTCTTTCTAAAATATGTGATGGACACAAGATTATGGATTACTTGACACATCCCTTCATTGTGAAATTCTTTCTATGACAATAACACCTAAGCCAAAAATTGACTAATTATTTTCTCTATTTCAAATTTGCGGGTTTAGCAGGATTCAAGGGATGAATTTAATGGTTTTATTATGATATTTATTTCATGATGATAATTTTCAAACCTTTGAATCTAAAATATTCTTTCCATATGGTTTTACTCAACTCCCTTTCACCTTTCTTGACCTAGGGTTTGGGACATATACCCATGAAATTCCCTTATGGTGACCATCCTATCTAGGGATTGAATCCTGGCTTTAGAACAACTAACAGCAAGCCCTTGTTTTGACTGAAACAATAATTCCAACCTTCCTCATCTTTCCTAAGATGTTTTTACAACCATGGATACTCACCAAATCACAAATTCATTAAATGAACTCTAAATCCACATCAACATTGGTAAAACCCTCCTAAGATGTTCTTGAAACCATCCTTTATTGCACAAGCTAAACCATGGGGGAAATAAAAACTCAACATGATTGCAAATAAACATGCCCTAGCCCCAAAAATACAAATCCATTGAAAGCAATCAAATTGAAATGCAATAAAAGAGAAATGGAAAATAATGTGTGGTAAAACTAATTCCAAACAGGCTGAAAAAGAGCCAACTAACCTTCAAGTCTGGTAGAGAAAAGTCAATGAATGTGTTTACTAGTTGATAGCTCTCCCAGCCACCTACAAATCCACTCAAGAACCTTCATGTTGATAGTAGAAACCATATCTCTTCAGTTTCTCAAAATACTCATATTCATAATTTACAAAAGTGACAATGAAATGATGAAATGACCTTTAAATCACACTTAAAAACCTTCATAGCATTGCCATTAATGACCATCCTTCGTACCACACAGTGCATTAAAATTTTGACCTGATATTTTTTGTAGCACTGGGGATTTTATCCCTTCATGAAATCCATGAGGCAAAACTTCATCAGAAAATTCAACTACTCATGAAATATATGGCAAGACACTCCGTCAGGGATTTCTCCTCATCATGAAATCTGTGGAAAGGAAGACATCGAGGATTTCTTGTAGACAAGAAATCTGTGAGACTAGGACTATTGGGGAATTATGAGAGATAAGAAATCTATAGGATTAAGTCTGTCAAGTAATTCCAAGGGGCAAGAAATCTTCAAACCTGAGCCAATTGAGACCAAGGGAACCCTTAATGATGAATTTCAAACTCTAACGTCTAGGATTTTTGCAAACCAAATCACTTTCCATTCCAAGCTAACCTTCATAAGTTTCAAGAAAGTGATATCATCAAAATTTGAAGGACCTATACCTTAAGGGGAAAAGGGAGCAACCTAAAGAAAAATTGAAAGAGGGGGTCCCCATCCTAATGGGGCGTGTGCAAAATTCACAACAAATGGTGACTCTACTAGGGAAACGTTCTTGAATGTTTCAAGGATAAGAATCCATCAAGAACCTAGAATCTCTAGTTATTACTTGGATCAAATCTTCTTAGGATAACCCTTACTCAAGAGGAAGATGTAATCATTATATGAATCCATTTATGTCACATCTCATATCACAGAGTGTGTGTGTTGCATGAATTCATTCCCTTCCCTAGAAAACTTGAGGTAACTAATCACTCGACCAAGACAAGATACATAGATAGTCCAACTCCAAAAGTAACCTAGACATTGCCTCACTACCAATCAGGTGTCCATAGCCCTGACAAGGTTATCACTGTAACCCCCACAAACATTTCTTTAATGCTATCCATGTGTATATAGCCTTGATAGAGTTGTTCACACACCCATACAACTACTTATTTAGATATTTTTTTGGTTTTCACTCTTAACAACTTTCTTTTGTAGACTGATAAGCACTAAGGCTTATTCTAGGTTTGGATATTGTATTAGCTAAATTGGATTTAGAATTTTCACCTACTAGAAACATCGATACTCACCACAATTTCTTAGGAATATATTAAAAATGTGAAGATTATTAGGATTGAGACAAGTGTAAAAAGGATTGAAATAATAGTTCTCTGGAATCAAGTAGGAATTATATCAAGAAACTGATGTCAAGACTAACAGACCTTTTGGAGTAACTGATGAAAGATTATAAAATAAATAGACATGAACATTTAGCAAAACATACCTTTGACTATATACAATACTGTCAACAAGGATAAAATAAGAAAACTCACCTACTTTTGAAGCAAAACAATGAAGCGAAAGAAAACCAAAATCAAACTAAACCTAAAGCAATCTAACCTACAACAAACCACCTATACTAACTATAGACATGCCAAATTGACATTGTACATCACATTTCCCTCATCAATTAAATAGATGAACATTGTCAAAATCTCCTAAATGTTATTAAATAAATCAATTAATCTTCTAAAGATCTCCATTTAATTAAATAGATCAAAGTTATTTAATTAAATCTCTAATGATCAATTTCTTCTCATTTAATTTAAATAAACTCAAAGATTTAAGTTGAATGTCAAAAGCATCTAATCATCATCTAAGTTAATCTAATCTTGATTAACCTAATCTAACCACCCATCACATCCTCTATATTTTCCCACTTGCACAAATAAATCAATTTGATTTGTGAATTCATCATTTTCCATCAACGCATACAGAATATTCCTCAAATTTTAATTCAAAAATAAGTTTGTAAATCCTTGACATTTACTGAGCTCTTGGCAGCTCTTACATGTCATAAAGTCAAACTTGGAATTTAACTCTCAAATTCAATTGAATATTCCTTGTCTTTGGCACATTGACCAAAATGTGTGCTCATTCCTCAACCTCTCACAAGATGACAAGTGGCTTCTTCCTATTGTTGGTTCTAATTACATCCTCATCTTTAGCATTCTTTATCATTATATTTCATAAATAAGGATCCATCTCCGGCTGATTCAATCCTCCGATCTTAGATCTTTCTCCATATGACTTGTCATTTGATCCATATCTATCTTCACAACATTCTTATCATCAATATCATGGTGTAAAGGGTTGAAGGATTAACTTTAAAATTGAAGAAGTACCAATCCACTATAAGATGTTGGTTTGATCACTAGAATAATGTTTCTTTATGTATTGCTTGATTTTTGCATCTTTTCCACTATTCTTGTGTTCAAATGAATCTTATAGTGAATCTTTTGTTTTTTTTGGTTCACTAACAATGCTAAGGGCTTTTTTTTGAGCTATTCATCTGAGATAAGCGTAGTTGATTCGATATATTCATAACCTTTCCTATGCATTGCTGATGTATGATGGTGGAATTTGATTTATAAGCCAACTACCAGCTTTTGACTTTGCTACCCACCCAAAATGCTTCTAGATGAGATATTAATGTTCTCTTTTGTCTTACAGTGAAGTGTAAGAAAGACCATTGCCTTTTCCATGTTTTTTTGAATGATTAACTTCACAGCATCTTAAGATAGAGTTGGTAGGTGTTATTCTTTTCAAGCACGAGGTCTGTGGTTTGAGTTTAAATTTGTGTTAGTGAAAGGTGAGGGTAGTCCATTAATTTGAATCATTGACTAAAGGTAAGTTATCATAGAATAGCTTTTACTTCCAAAAGATCATGTATCTTCTTTGAAAATGATAAGAAATTGACATTCATTCTCATTATTTTCTCATATAATGACCTTGTTTACATTTGGCGCAATTTTGATGCACTAACCAAGATTTGATTGTTAGAATGTTATCAGTAACATGTCTCTATGTTGCACATATTTCTCATGTCAATGTTATCTTTGAAACAAAGTCGAAATATTGTTTCTTTCATTAATCAAAGCCTACGGAGTATAGATGGAACCTATTTTGTTATTTGAAGTTTGATCAGGAAGCTAAATTGTAGAAACTGGATGAGCAACTGATCTTGTTTGTATTTAGTTTCAGAGGAGTAAATAGTGGCGTTGGGAGGATAGGCGCTGACAAATGGTTCTCTTGAGTGTGAGCTCCAAATCAAACTAACAAAATATTATATCACATGGGATTTTATCACTTTCTTTTATTGTTGTTCAATACCGCATATTTCATAATAAAAGGTTTGTTGATTTGGACTTAGTTGGTACGAAGTATTATGTCTTGATTTCAACTTACTACTTGGGAAACATACACTCTATTTGATGAGCTATAGGTGCGAGCTATCATCTTTTGATTTCGCACCAAACAAAAAAAATCACGGCCTAGTCATTTCAAACTTGTCCTTCGTGGGAGAATTCGTGGCATGCACAAGCATCTTGAATGCGGATTTATCTCACACACAAATGCCTTAAAATAGATTATTGTTGCATTTATGTTGTTGCATTAGATTGTTCAAGGCATGCGGGATCAATAAGGTGGTCAAATCTCTTTTTGATCTGATTTTTTGCAATAACAATAATTCGGTGAAATTTTATACCATTTACTAATCTGCTAAATCATGCAAGAGCTGACTTACCACATGTTTTCTGAACTAAATGTTTTGGGTTTAAAAGCCATGATTTCCATAGCCTTGGTCATTCTTTATTGTGACCCAAAGTGGCGGAATACTTGGTGCCTTTGCCGACTTCAGTTCAAGGGACCCACTGCGTAATGAGTGACCTCCGGATTTTAAAGAAGTCAACTTCTTCTATATAATGGTTTTTGGAAAGGGAAAAGGAAGCAGATATAATGAAACAAATATTAATCTAAGGCGATGCGCCAAAGCTTTTTGATAGGCACGATAAATCATAGACTCAAGGGCCTAAATGTTATTGATATGTTTCGAAACACCGGAAGCTTAAGGCAATAGCATAAACAATTCATTTAATTGACATAAAACAGTATTGCATACATCCTTACTGCTAAGAAGAGTCATTAAGACATGATTTAGACCAGCAAGTTTGCTTTCAATATATAGAAGTCTCCTCAAATGAAATGCTTAAGACAATAAAAAGCACAGTTCATAGTTTAATCAAGACATAAAAAGCAGAAAGGCCGAACAATAGGCACAGTCTGAAAGTATCTTGCAAATAAACTTTAAAAGAATTACGCATCTTGCTAAGCCGATATTACTTCTAAATCTCGGACCGTGTCCCTCCATGAGAGGGTATCTGTAGGAGAGCAAAATCCCACCACTGAAGTTCATGAAAGATTCCTAATCCTACAAGCGTACTAGAATAAGAATATTTCCCAATGTCTTTAGTTATGAGGCTGACCAATGCAGGCATCACTTAGTGGTTACAGGCACTTGGAAATGATAGGTGGTCCCAACCCCAGTCTTCGAAAGCAGTGTAAGTCCACACATATAGAAATATGGCGGCGGCTGATGGTGACACCATCCCGCTCGGCCATCTCACAGCTTGCTTTGATAATCGATGTAAGGCACATGGCAGCAAACCGCGGCCTGAATGAAAACTCCTTCTCCATTGAGCGGGAGCTTGTGGAGAAGTGACACGTGTTCAGGGGACGGAGGCTACTTTGAAAACGGGGAAAGGCCGCATGAAAAGGGGGCGAAAGACGCGTGGCCGCGTTTCGCAACCCGTGGTGCTCTCGTCCCTGCTGTTGTTTTAAAAACAGCGAACCGCTGACACGTGAGCGAGGGTGGGCCCCGCCAGGAAATAAAGAAGGCCAATAGAAATCCTTCGCAGCCCGCCGCAGCATACTCTACTCTTGCTAGGGAAAGATTGCGATACACTGCCACGTACAAAGATGTGGGCCCCGTTTCGCAACCCGTAGGAAACATAAAGCAATCATAAAATGAAGAACCCCGCAGGCGAGACACGTGGGCGCCCAGCGCAGCCTTTCTGGAGCCGAATGGGGAGCCGCTTGCCAAAGTTGCGAAGCAAGGAATGCACAACGGGGGAGATCAAAACCTGCCGGGAAGCCGAAAAAGACACGGAGACGCGCAGGCCAGCGCACGAATATATGCAAAAAAGGGAACCCGAAGGGAGCTGCTTGGAATATTATTTCAACAGCTTTTGGCGACTAACAGGGGCGTTTCGGATAAGGAACGGAGAACCCAAAAACTCTCTGGTTCTACAGACCAGAGCCTTCCTTTCTAGGGAAAATGGAGTTAGAGCTTTGAAAGTGCAGCCTGCAAAGACACCCATTCAATTTCGGATGGCTTTGCCATGCTGCGCAAATTCTCTTGTGCTCCGCGGAGATCAATAGCTTCCTTATGAGGTAGCACCTCTGGTAGGCCAGCGCCTGCTTCTATGTGGAACAGCAGCTGAGAGAGCGGATGAATGATTGCCTCGATATCTACTGCCGTTGGGGGGCTGCTGAGTTCCTTGAATGCCTCTGGATCGTTCTCCTTCTGCTCAATGATCTCGGTAATCTGTGCAGCCGTGGCGATAGTGCCATCCTCAAGAAATGGGGACGGTAATCCCAACCTGCCTAACTCAAAGAAACTCCCTCGAATGCCATCCAGCGCTTTGTTTAGAAAAGCCGCTGCTGCCTTAGTACGCTGGAAAGCGGAGTGGCAATGAATGAACCTATTTGCCATTTGAGCTGCGGTGTCCCTATCTTCAATACCTACCCCGGCGAGGATCTCGTCTGAGACCGAGTATAGCTTATTTAACAAGTCCCTCACCTCAGGAACCTTTTCCAGGATGAAATGCGGGAACTGCTCCATTGTGTTATGGGCCTCCTGATTGAGTTTTAACGCCCTGTCGATGAACCGGAGGGTAGGCTGCAGATTTAGGCAGAAGGCTTTGATTTTCTCCCAGTGAGAAATGTACAATTGCCTGACCAGTGGGATGATATCCGGTTGGGCAGGGGCTGGTAGCAGGGAGGCCTTAAGCGAAGAAATCTCTGTGTCTCGTGAAATGAGGGCCTCGGCAAATTCTGCCTTCTTCTTCTCAGAAGCCAACTGCGCTTCATAGCTGTTCATTTGTTTGTGCCAATTCTGTTCAGCTCGAGAGTGGTTAGCCGATTGCTCTTCTAATGAAGCTTTCGCCTCTCGGAGCTCATCTTCTAGCTTGGTCTTCGTTTCCCGGAGCTCCTCCTCCAGTTTAGTCTTCAAATCTTTGAATTCGGCCTCTTTTTCCTGTATCTTTTGCTGATGCTGCTCTTGTAGGCGTTCCATTTCTTCGCCTTTCTCGGCCAGCTTCTGACTGAACTCAAGGCGGAAGTGTTCAAGCTCTTCCTCCATCGATTGTAAGCTCTATTGCGCCACTTGGTTTTGATTCTGCAATTTTTTTAATACGGCTGGGTCGGCTACTCGGGTCTTTGCAATTTCGCCTTGAAGCCTGCTTCTCTCATTCTCTGCTGTTAGCGCCCTTTCTGTCATTTGGGCGATATCCGCCTCTAAGGATTTCTCCTTTGCCTCTAGAAAATTCACCCTGTCCTTGGCTGCCTTGAGCTGCTCATCCTTCTTTTTCAGCTGGAGACCAGTCTTTAAGAAATCGGAAGTGACCACCCGTTGTGTCTCCTCCATGATTTCGACTTTATCTTGTGGCCGGGCCATCTTCATGTCCAGTCCGACAGCATAAATATCATAGTCCTCTGGTTGCATTTCTCCCTGAGGCTTGTTTATCCTTGGGTACATAGTTGCAAACTTTAATTCTTGGCGGGCCTCATCATACGAAGCCTGTACTCTCGGCTCGGCGGGGGTATTGTCATCCTTTGCCCTTCGTCGCCTCATTCTATTTGCGCGCGCTTCCTTCCCACAATCTATCTGTGCAATGAATTCAGCTGGTGATGAAACCAGCCCACCTGCGAAGGGAACACCGGAAGGTAGGGCGTAGGGATAGGTAACTTTCATAGGCACCCGCATTTGCTTCTTCTGGAGGGTGACGGTTTGCGGAGAAAAGTGTGGCACGTTCCATAGCTTAGCCTGGGGGGTTTCAGCCTGGCTGGATAATTGCAACGGCTGAACCGGAGATTCAGTCGTAAGGCCTATTGGCCGAGGAAAAAGAGTCGCTGCCTGGGGCTCAGTTTGCTGTGGTGGGAAGGGATCTGTAAGCATCTCAGAAAAAGAGTGGGGGCCGATGGGAGGAATATCTTCGGATAGCGAGGTGAGGAAAGTCTGGGCGGCAGCAGTAGGCGTTAGCATGCCTGGAGGGGTGATTATAAACGGTTGGGCTTGCGAATATTGGGCAAACCCCCCGGAATAAGATGGGCTAGAAACAGAGGGTGGAGGGCTCGGACGAATGGCAGGAGTTGCCAATTGAGCAGGAGCGGACGTGAAAGAATGAGATGCAAGAGAGGAAGGAGCGAAATGTACCTGCTGACTGGTCGGCGGTAGCATTTGGATCGTTTGGGACTCGACCGCAACTTCTGGCATTTGACTAGCAGCGGGTGTTTCCCCTTCGGCCGGTTCATGTGAAACTGTCCCGATAACACTTTCCGTGTGTTGTCTTTTCGCGGGGGGACACTCACTAACCTCGGCAGTCGGATCTTTCTGCTGGGGCACTAGCCTGACCGGTTTAGTGGCCCATGTGCACGTAAGTGAGCTCCTTGATATGTTAAAGCGCACATTAGTGCCGACATAGGCGGGATGCTCGGGGGCATCACCTTCCTGCGAAGATATCGCCCTCTCTTCCTCCTGCTCATCGGAACCTTCCGCTTCGCTCTTGTTAGCGCTGGAGGTCGGGCTGGGATGGCCTTCATCCCAGTGTCTTTCAAATTCTTGGTCGTCCTTCAATTTATTATAAGGAGCCTTCAACTGCCCTGTTTCCTGGCGGTATCTCCAGAAAGCTTTTATTTTTTCATCGCTCCATTCCTCGTCCACTTTCAACTTGTTATGCATGCTGCGCTCTATCGGAAGGTTGTCCCTGGCCACGGCCACTGGAAAGTAGAACTTGTGCCATGGGCCTCTGGTATCTGGTGTAGGGATTTGTGCCAATTCAACCAAATCTTCATCTTTATCAGTCCGGTTATTACGCCGTTTCTCCCAGTATGGTCGGGAAACATGTGTAACTCTCATATGCAGCTCAGGTAGGTCATTGAAAGGGTTGTAATCCCACTTATCATTTACTAATACTAGCCCTAGGTGTGCCAGCTTGTCCCCTAGCAGCTGATGCGATCGCTTTTTGACAAGCGTTATTGACTTGAAGCTCTTTGGGCAAGTGAAGAATCCCTTCTTCTTGACACTTTTGCTGCTACAAAACATGAAATCAATGACGCATACCTGTCGGTAAACCTCCAGCGCGAGCACTCTATCGGTGATGCAAGCCGGGAGCAGGAAAGGCTTGCCAATAAAGCCCCTCATTCGAAGGATCGTGAAATCCTTGCCCAAGAACCAGTCGCAAGCGGGGATGTAGCTTTGCAGAAATCCAGTCTGCTCAGTGTTAAGCCGGACGATATCACCCTCTCCGATCAAATCATTCAGGACCGGGGCTATGAAATAGTCCGCGAAGGCATAGTAGTCATATGTTGCGGAAAGGTAGGGTGTCCATGTAGATACCGGCTTTCTTTTATTCTGCTTGTCAAAAATTGATAGTGGGAAAAATTGGGCGAAGAAATCCGGATTCTGATGCAGGAACATGTGGACCAGGTAGGAAAGAAACCTAAATTTCTTCTCCGCCTGATAATTCTCTATTTGCTGTATCATTTCCTCGACCATGAACTCGGCAAAATCATACCAGAAAAGTTTATGCTGCCTGCGAAACTGTATTGCAGGGCCCAGCTGAAAAGCCTCGATCTTTTCATCGGAATCACGGCCACAAACAAATGCCAGCATGGATATGGGGTCCTGGAGGTCATCGCGGAATGAACCGCGCAACAATGGGATGCTCGGTGCCTTAGCGGACACGATACCCTTCTTATTAGTCTCCTCTAATAGGAAATCGGAGCTGGTTTTCATCCTTTTCCATATCCTTTCCCCTTTGCTTGGGCGGAAATATTCGATTTTCTCCTTTCTTTTTCTGGGGTCAGGAATGCATAACATATGCCAAATGGCTTCCGGGCCGATATGAACCCTTAAATTGCGACCCTCAATGCAGTGGGTCTTTGGATTATAGCGTTGAACAGCTGCGTCGACTACCTCCGGGCAATAGTGCACGAATGGGACCATGTATTGTGGCAAACCGCTATACCAGACTCTACTTGCCGTTGCCTTCTCCGCCGCTGGTGCTGATAACCTTGCGCAAGCCGCCTCTCTAAGAGACTTAGGGTTCCTAGCAAGCTTTGGATCGTAGATATTAGCCCACTTTTCTCCAACCTTTTTAGGGTTATTCCACTCTTTGGGCTTCTCTAGCTCCTCTGTGTTGGGTCTCCTCACCTTCTGGGGTATACCAGGAGTGGCATACACTACATCATCGTATACGTAAACCTCAGCCGAAGAACGAATAGCCGAATACAGTTCCTGGCTAATCCCTTCCTCTGCTGGCTGAGCTGAAGATTCCGCCATCTTTCTTCGCGGCAGAACTTGAAGGTTCGCTGGCCTTTGAATACGCTTGCACTGGAAATACAGACAGAAAACACTTCGCGCACTCCTTAGCTTTTGGAAAAAGACTTAGGGACAATAAGCGTTATCATGCAATAATAGCAACTTTCCTCAAGGTGGTAGGCGAGCGCGAGCCCTTGCATTTAATTCGGCATGTACCGTTAACTCCACAACTCGTGCAAGATGAGCTGATTGCTTTTTCCGAGGTGGCTGGATTTTATCATTGCTTTTAGAATATCGTGTGATACGCCCTGATTTCCTTGGAAATTGAGCTTGCAACTGGCCTCTTTGCGTTGTGTTAGCATGTACCGGTAATTAATATCCCAGGCCGGAATGATTACGCCAAGCAAACGATCACCGCCTGAAAGAGATACAAATATCGCCTCGGGCTCTGGGATGTGCTTGAGATTTGACACCATAGCATACGGCCATACGTCCCTTCATCAGCAAGTGCCACCCTTTTAAAGCTCAATTAATTAACTTGATTTAATTAAGCATGCCTTGAGCCGTGCTACCATGCGTGTGCCAGCCCAAAACATGAACAAACGCAGACTCGGCCCTCAAGATTGTAGCCAATATACATCACGTTGCTTACGGCGGATTGGCATATGTCTTATCAATTTTCTATAAATAGGCCAGTAGATAGCAAACATACACACTTTGCGTCGAGAAGTGATAGGCAAGTAGAATACTGCTAAGCGAGTCTTTTCATAGGTTAGGTAGTAAGCAGCTTTCGGCATACTTAGCAGATTTAGGAATAGTCTTAGGAGAGATGGATACTCCCATTCGCCTGACCTCCTTCAAATCACAAACAGCATTTGTAGGTGAAATCTCCACCAGGAGGCTTAAGAGAATGACGAAGAACAAGCACTCGCTGGTTTTAGTAGCCATTAAGTGGGTTCTCGGCAAGGACTGTGTGGAGTATGAAGATAAGCATCGGGTGAACACCGATGTGTGCTCACACTTTGTGGTGTCTATGCTGGACATTTGTGTCCCTCGGCCGCTTGTATTGAAGCTAGTCAAAGAAATCTTCCCGAAGAAGTACCTGAACGGGCTCGGCGAGGTTGTCACACACGCTGCGTATGGAATCGGCCTACCATCAGCCAGTGACCTACGTCGCTATATTGAAGAAGAAGCTGTCGTGGCTTGGCTACCATTCCTTAGCGGATTCCGCCTGCAGACCTGTGGTCAGCATCAACAAAGGGTTACCCAGGCTCTTCACTTCCTGTTCAGAAGCTACAACGTGATACCATTCTACGACGTAGAGTGGTATACTGACTTCAGGGACCTGGTGTACCCACCGCCGACGACAGCCGCGCTTCATGATGCTGCCAGTGCCGCCGAGGAACCTGTTGATGAGGAAGAAGCGGACACCATCTTGAATGCGTCGGTTGCTGCTAGCCACTCCTGCGGATAGATGGTCCCCCTGCCTTGGTGTTTGTTGATGTAACCCCCTTGCTCCGTATCAGCCTGATAAAAGGCCAATGTATATATATATGCTCTTATACTTTGTATATTTGAAAATCGGCATTCATGCCATTTTGTAACTCAGAAACATGTATATAAAAATATACGTCTCTTTTTGTTGTGAAATTTTATGCTCCTGTTTGCTTCTGCGTGCAATTTTTTCTGGGTTTGCCAATTTTGTATGTTTTGTCTCTTTTTATGAGCATACTTTTATGTTTTAAGAACTTCGCTGCTTCACCCACTAACGATGATAAGCAAATACATAACAAGTCAATTGGTTTTAGCAAAAGGATAGGCCAAAAATAGGAAAGGAAAAAGAAAAAACGTTATTTACAACTGTACAGGGTAGGGCTTGACGCTTAATGGAACAATTTAAGGTGAATCCCATTAACCGGGATTCCTAGGGGCTCCTGTTCCATATTTTCCAGCTCGAAGGCATTGTGTTGCATGCACCGAATGATCTTGAAGGGTCCTTCCCATAGGCTATCGAACTTACCATGCTGACCTGGCTTCACAGCCCTGCTGTCGTATTTTAGCACTAAATCTCCACTTTTTAGGCCTTGGTCGGAAGCCTTTTTGTCAAACCACCGTTTGACCACCTGACCAATGACTGTCTGTGGCCTTTGAAATTCTCCCTTTTTTCTTGTACTTCTAATAGTTGACAACCCGAACTTCCATGAAAGTCATTTGTCTATCTCGAGATTTCAACAAGCCCCATATCAGCAAATTTCAAGGGCCGTCCATGACTTCTCCCTTATACTAACGCTCATGAAGTCTTGAGACTGTTTCTAGGGTTATCACAGTTGGCCAGGTGCTTTGATTTTTGTGCCATTCCCTCAGTGATGATGAGCCCGCGGAAGTCGGACTAAACTTTTGTTTGTTGACTCAGCTAGGCCATTTCCCTGTGAATAGTAGTTTGAAGATGTTTTAAGGAATATGCCATTTTTCAATGCAAAGTGACATACCTTTGTGCCTACAAATGCTCTAGCATTGTCCGAAATGATCGTCTTCGGAGGGCTGAACCTTGTCACCAGAGCCTCGAGGAAATCCACAATCTCTACCTCCGTTGCCTCTTTAAGGGGAACAGCTTCAGCCCACCTTGTGAAGTAGTCTGTAGCTGTTAAAATCCATTTATGTCCCGAACTGGAAACCGGGTTGATCATTCCAATAAAGTCCAAGCCCCATTGAGCAAATGGTTCATCCGCCACGATAGGTTTGAGGGGCATCGCTGAATTCTTCCTTCGGTCGGAGAATAACTGACATTTTTTGCAAGTCTTTGCAGTACAAGGTCATTAAGAAAATTGGGCGATATTATCCAGTAGTAGGACTTTGATGGGCTGTAGTTTAAGCGGAAAGTACCTTACGTGGCCTATTGTGAAATCGTCGAGGATCTGCGCTACAAATGGCATCGGTAAGGCCATCATTAAAATTCCTTTTGAAGAGGACTCCTTCTATAAATGTCCATGATTCCTAGAACCGTGTACCTTCTTTTAGGATGAAAGTGCAGGCGTTACTTTAAGTTCATATGATTCATTCTATATTTAAATAATCATACTCCAATCGATCATTATAGGACAAGTTACATTTCTCTTTAGCGGTCTCCATACATGTGCTATACACCAGTTCTCTTTTTAATAGTCCTGGTGGGCCTGACCTTAATGTCATATTCCAGGATCTTAGTGATCCAATTAGCCCTTTTTTCTGTGATTTCTCCCTCCATGATGTATTCCCGCACACTAGAATGTGCGACATATACCAGGACTTTGCTACAGGAAATTAGATGGCGGAACTTTTTAAGCCCCTTTACTATTGCGAAAGCCTGTCTTTCAACGAAGTTATAATTCACTTCATATTCCTTTAAGGTTCGGGAATAGAAAGCAACTGGATGCTCCCCCTTTCCTTCTCTATCTTTTTGAGTCAGAACAGTAGCGATACTTGACTTGCTACTGAAAGCATACATTATAAAATCTTTATGTTGATCTAGATTGATCAACACTGGGGCTGATGAGATAGCTTCCTTGACCTTCTCAAATGCCTCCCTCGCCTCCGTTGTCCACTTGAAAATTTGATCCTTTTTCAGCATTAGGGTGATCGGCCTAATTATTCCCGCAAAATCGGAAATAAATTTACTGACGAAATTTACTTTGCCCAGAAAAGACTGGACACCTTTCTTATTCACCGGGAGAGGAAGCTCCTTTATAGCCTTTACTCGTTCAGGGTCAATTGAAATACCTTCCTTCGACACAACATGTCCTAACAGCTTACCCTGAGGTACTCCGAACACACATTTCCTTGGGTTTAAGGAAATCCCGAACTCTTGGCACTTTTGAAACACCAACTCCAAATGATCGAAATGATCATCTTTAGATTTCGAGAACACAGTAAGATCATCCAAATAGATTAGGATAATCTTATTGATCAGCTTGCTAAATGCGACGTCCATAGCTCTCTGGAAGGTTGCCCCTGCATTAGATAAACCAAAAGGCATTTTAGCGTATGCAAACGTCCCCCACTTGGTGGTGAACGTAGTCTTGTGCTGATCTTCCTCTCTTACTCGAATCTGGTTATAGCCAGAGAAGCCATCCAGTAGAGAGAACATTTCTGATCCCGCGACAGTTTGGAGGATTGACTCCATAGAAGGCAAGGGATAGTGGTCCTTCAGAGATGCTTTATTTAGGTCTCGGAAATCTACGCATAAGCGTATATCACCATTCTTCTTTCAGACTGGTACCAGATTTGATACCCAAGTACTATGTTTAATTGGGAAGACAATACGCGACTCAATGAGCTTGGTTAGCTCTTGTGCCATCAAGGCTTCAACTTTAGGGTTGACCGGCCGCTGGTTCTGTCGGATTGGCTTCGCACCTTCTGTTAGCTCAATAGTATGTTGAATGATACCAGGATCATAACCTTCCAGATCATCGTAGGACCAGGCTACTACTCCATATTTCTCACAGAAATTCATAAGCCATTCTCTATCTTGTTGTGAGACATCTTTTCCGACCCGAAGGTTCCTGTCATCGGAGACCTGAAGATTCTCATAATCACCTTTTTCCGCCACGAACTTCCTCTTATCATTTCGGGCGTCACTACAATCAAAATTTTTTTTGAGAGTAACCAATCCTTTCGGAAGCTTATTTGATTTCAGCTGCATAATTTGTCCCTCGTAGGCCTCAGCGATATTTGGTTGGAGTTGATCGGCAAATTCCCCTGAGTTTTGAATAAACAAGGCGATGTGTTCATCGCTCTCAAAGACTTGCCAACTTTGGTCATTATCGGGTATTGCTGGTCTAACCAGCACTCGTACTGAATGTTTGTTCCGAAGCAAGTCGGAGACAGGATCAAACTGAGCTCCGATTACTGCCATGCGGTCTGCATCGCCATTCTGAGCTCGGGGAATAGTCAGGATGTTGAAAGCTTCAAAACTTTCTATAAGGTCCCAGATTCGATGCCGATAGGATCTCATGCGGATATTCTTTGCTGCTGAGACTCCTCGGACCTGATTAACTACCAGTTCTGAATCTCCAAATACAATCAATTGTTTGATACCCATTCGTTCCGCTAGGCTTAGGCCTTGGACTAGACCCTCATATTCAGCCTCATTATTTGAACAAGCAAATTGGAATCGGAAGGACCTCAACACCTTTTCATTCTGTGGGGATATTAGACATATCCCTGCTCCAGCTCCAACTTTGCTCCTTGCTCCGTCAAAATACAATGTCCACAACTCACTTACTTGGTCATCGTCGGGTTCTTTGACAACCTTCGGAAGAACCTGGTCTTCGTCATAGATCACATATGTGCCTAAACCGGTAGCATGATAATTTCCGAAGGGATCATTATTTATATGTTCACTCAACAGAGCATCTTCGCTATCACTTCAGTCTTCGTTGACCTTCTCCTCCTCCAACAGTTCGACATTGTACATGTCTTGCTTGGTGATGGAGGTATGTGCGGCTTCAAAGTTATTCAGGGCCTCGTTTGCCACATGTTCAGAATGCAGAGCCTCCGATTCTATCTTCATCTTTGCGCCATGTTTGGTCCTAAGTATTAGATGTGACCAATCTAAAGACAAATAGCCGCCCACTTTTGAAGTAAACTCTCAAGAAAGGCAAAGACCAAACATAGGCGAAACATCTATGATCACTGTATCTTGCGGGACCGTGATACTCGGGCAGGCAAATAGAGTCAGCGGAAGTGCTTTGATGACACCCACAGTATCAACCTTATTTCCATCTAGCTGCATCACCCCTTTCTTCATAGGTTCGTAGCTGAGTCCCAAGGCTTCGGCTATTAGTTTTGGCATAACCGTGGTACTAGCGCCAGAATCAATCATAGCGTTGTGTAATAGTTTCTCCCCTATAATGAGAGTTAAGAAGAAGGGTTGAGGTTTTGGCCTACCTCCACCTTCCGCATGGGATTCCATCGCTTTGTTTGCGACAACCTTAGTTGGTGGCATTTGATAAACCGCCTCGGTACTGGCCAAAGGCTCGGTTAGTGTTGGGTCCATCTGTTGCTGAAGCGCTTTTTGGAGTATGGTCTTCTGCTCCGGGATAGCTAGAATGTCCCATAAAGACATATTAGCAGGTGATTTCTTCAACTGCTCCACCACATTAAGAGGTGAGGAGCTCGGAGATTTCTGCTCCTTGGCTTTTGTTATAATAATTTCCTTCCGCCGTTGAGGAGACAAGGATTCGGTCGGGCCACCAGGAATTTGATCCGAAACGTCCTTGCACTGCGGATTGTCCGAAAGTGAAACCACGGCCTCACCGGTGAATCTTCTCTTGGAGCGTGTATTATAGTCAGACTTTACCCGCGGTGTTTCAGCAATGGACATGTCATTTACAAACACCATTTCCTCGTCTTCCATCCATGAGAAGAGCGCATGATCAGGAACAATGTCGGATTCTTGCTCTAGGGACATTCCTTGTATTTGCGCGGTAAGGACCTTATTCTCCATTGTCGGGGCATATCTGTATTCTTCGTTCTCAGTCGCAATACCTTGACTATGTTGCTCTGCTATCCTTTGTTGTAAGTTGCCACGTGGACAATTTCGGGGCATATGCGCATCGTTGCAAGGGAAGCACCATGGATTGATGTCATCAATAAGATTGTTTTGTCCCGCAGTTAATTCTCTGCTAGAGCTCGGTGACGCACCTGCCAGCGGTGTAGGCACCGGAACTATTTGGTTCATAGCCACCGTTGGTGAGTTAGTGCGATGTGCATTCTGATATTGATTCTGCTGATAGGTAGGCCGCCCACCTTGATAGTTCTAATATGCAGGCCGCGGAGGCATTGCTTGATTCCGCTTGAGCGTTGTTATATCATTCGCCATAGTCCGTAGCATCTCCTTGAGGTCGCCCATCTCATTCTTCGGAGAACTCAATGTAGAGGCCAAGTTTTCAGGAGCGGCTGTATATGAGTACGCTGACTGGGGAGTCGCTGGCGCACTGGTCGACGCCACCTCTTGTGCTACGTTTGATATCTCAGGAAATATCAGCATAACAGGTCGAGGAGGCAATTTTCCGTAGTCTATCAAGTGATTTCTGTGATAGCGTTGTATGCATCTGAGTAGTGGCTCCTCGAGACTTGGTCATCATAGAAATGTAGGTTGATGGACTTGGATAGAACATACGAGCATAACTCACGAATTGACCGGATGGTCACGAGATCCTCAGCCAGCAAGGTGAAATGGGGCATGAAGTCCAGTCAGAGCCTCCTGGGGTGCTCGTTTGATGACGGATAACTGATAATAGAGCGAAGAACGATCTCCGTCATTTGAAAACCTTTCATAGAATGGATCTCTGAGGTCATCCCAAGTGCGAATGGTATTAGGAGTCAGTGTTCGGTACCACTCCAGAGCTTTGCCTTTGAAGGACGCAGCAAGGAGCCTCAGGGCTACATTCTGCGCCGTGATACCATGCTAATGCATTCGCTACCCACATCTTTTGGTACTACTGCTTGGCATTTTGTGTTATCGGCGAATTTGGGAGAGAGCTTCGGGGCAGAGACGAATGGCACCCCAATGACGGTGCCCCCTACTGGAAACTACCGAGGATACAACATCGTGCTACATAATTTACATTCATGGTAAGCAACATGGTGAGAGGAAAGGGTGGTGGGAATGGAGCGGTTGCACTAACGATTTATGATGCAGGTCGAGCGGAGTACTATGGCGTAAACTGGGTTGATATTGCGGTTTGGGATCAGTTGCGAGCGATGGCTCATGCACCCCTTTAGAAGGCGATTTCATTAGTTTGGGTCCTGCGTCGTGCGAAAAAAAAGGACAAGCATTGGCGCCAAAAAATTGTGAGATATGATGCCTTTATGGAAAACTTCGGTTCAAGGGGGACCCCTTTGCGCCAAACTGAGTGACCTCCATATTTTAAAGAAGCCGGCTTCTTCTATATAATTTTGGAAAGGGAAAAAGAAGTAGATATAATGAAACAAATATTAATCTAAGGAGATGCGCCAAAGCTTTTTGATAGGCACGATAAATCATAGACTCAAGGGCCTGAATGTTATTGATATGTTCCAAAACACCGGAAGCTTAAAGCAATAGCATAAACAATTCATTTAATTGACATAAAACAATATTGCATACATTCTCACTGCTAAGAAGAGTCATTAAGACATGATTTAGACCAGCAAGTTTGCTTTCAATATATAGAAGTCTCCTCAAATGAAATGCTTAAGACAATAAAAAGCACAGTTCACAGTTTAATCAAGACATAAAAAGCAGAAAGGCCGAACAAATAGGCACAGTCTGAAAGTATCTTGCAAATAAACATGCAAAAGAGGCCTGGCGTCTCTTGCTAAAACCAGTATTCTTCCTATAAATCTCGGACCATCTTCCCTCAACAGAGAGAGTATATATAGCCGGAGAGCAAAATCCCACCGCCTGGAGAGTTGTAACAGAAAGATTCCACAATCTCCCGTAATGATGCCCGGATAAAAATATTCCCCATGCCGTTATGAGAGCAGCCAATCAGAGTACAGCATCCAGTTGGTCAGTTACAGGCGTGCCCTTTGTAATGATGGCAGTGGTCCCAACCAGGCTTCGAAGCGACGAGTGTCATCCACCGCCTTAGAGAACCATGGCGAGCAGCAGTCAATGACACCATCCCGCTCGGCCATCTCACAGCTTGCTTTGATAATCGATGTAAGGCACGTGGCAGCAAACCGCGGCCCGAATGAAAACTCCTTCTCCATTGACCGGGAGCTTGCGGAGAAGTGACACGTGTTCAGGGGACGGAGGCTACTTTGAAAACGGGGAAAGGCCGCATGAAAAGGGGGCGAAAGACGCGTGGCCGCGTTTCGCAACCCGTGGTGCTCTCGTCCCTGCTGTTGTTTTAAAAACAGCGAATCGCTGACACGTGAGCGAAGGTGGGCCCCGCCAGGAAATAAAGAAGGCCCATAGAAATCCTTCGCAGCCCGCCGCAACATACTCTACTCTTGCTAGGGAAAGATTGCGATACACCGCCACGTACAAAGATGTGGGCCCCGGATTTACGTAACAAGTAGGAAGCTTATAAAAGCAGAAAATAGAAAGGAGAACCCATGGTGAGACAGGCGCCAATTGCCGGCTGAAATTGACGGGAGAAAGCAGTTGTGGAAACAAGAGGAATGCACTATGAGGGGAGATCAAAAGAAAACACAAGGTAGAAAAAGATATACAGTGTATGAGGCCAGTATATGAATATATAATAAAAGGGGCAGAAGGGGCACTTGGAATATTATTTCCCAGCGGGTACTTTTAGTGGAACTCTCCACTGTGTCTTGATGATAGACCGATATGCCTATATCGGTGTGCCTTGGGGACTTCAGTGGAACTCTCCACTATGTCTCAATAATGGATAGTGAGACCTAGGCTAATAGATGGGGAGCGATAGTTGGTCCTGACATGGCAGTGGGGGCCACATCAAATGGTGTGATCTTTATTGGTATGATATCCTCATATCAATGAGAGTCAACTTGTTGTCTCGCTAATAGTTGATATATCATGAACCATTTGAGTGGTAAAGTGGACTTTGACAGGACTTGTTCATATCAATGGAAGGTGATATGTTGTCTCTTCGATGTGGCGATGGACTTGGTTGATGGTGTGCAATGAGGTTCTCGTATTGGTGTGACAATGAGTGTTCGGCGAGACATAGTCATGGGTCTCACCGATACTTTGATGGCTGTTAGTCTTGGTGGGTATCACACACGTCAAAGTGATTTAAACAATTCAGAGAGAGTTTTAAGTTTTTCCCACTGATGGCCCAATATGGTTCAATGGGAATTGCCATTCTTGGGCTATATAGAGAAGGTACAACCACAACAAGTATTTAAGGAGGTAGAGAGACAATGTTCAAATTCATGAAGAAATTTCATGGAATTTATTTCCTAACACCTCACATTTGTCCTCAAGGGTTAGAATTAAGAGAGGTGGTAGCACATCTCAGGGCGATAAGAGGGCAAGGTAATATACTTGAAAGGATTGTTGTAGTGCAAGAGGATTAGGGGCTAAACTCAGTCTAGGGTCCTCGTAGGGGAATGCAATTAGTCTTTTTCACTTATACATGTGCTACTGTAATCCATATATGGTAATAGCTTTGCTTTTTTGGTTCTGGGTAGTCTAAAGAACAATAAATTTTTAGTGGCATATAGGGGAGGGAAGATAGATAGTAGT
Organism: Sequoia sempervirens; assembly: GCA_007258455.2. Lineage (NCBI taxonomy): Eukaryota > Viridiplantae > Streptophyta > Pinopsida > Cupressales > Cupressaceae > Sequoia > Sequoia sempervirens. The sequence continues at coordinate 237,631,923 of VDFB02193867.1, read as the reverse complement.
TGTAAAGGTTTTATTGGTCACATTCAACTACATTATACTAGATGTTGTAACTATTTATAAGTTTTAATATAATCTACAAGCTTTTTCCTTTTGCTTAAAAAAAATTTTGAAGTTTGGCTAGGACATTTTCTTACTAAATATGTAAAAAAATTTTACTAGGATTAAAGTGTTTTTTAAAACCTATCATGTATAACCAATATAATTTTACCTAAAATAATTGTAACATGATTATTTTATTGTGTAGAGAATGATGTCTAGATTGGTTAGACATTTTTTTTCAAAAAATATCAAAATTAAAAGTTTTAAAAATAGTAATGTGTGTCATTTCAATTTTATGAGGCCTATTTTTAAAAAATTGACAAATAAATATAAAAATATGTTGAAGAATTGAAAAAATAGATATTTGGAAGCTATACATTGTCATTTGTAATGGGTTTTAATTTTGTCCAAAAATTCTATAAATTGTCATCAACCATATTTTCAAAGTCTATTTTTACACTTGTCAGTGCCATGAAATTATAGTTGCAAGTTCAAGGATTAGGGGGTTGAATTTCCAAGTCTATTCTAAGCTAAAAACCGAAGAAAAAGTGTGGGTGTGAAATTATAATTTTTACAGAATGTGTACTTGTTACAAAATTTATGTGTTCTAAAATATAACACATACACAATATCAAAAGAAATGTGTACCTATTTAGAAATATTTCTTTTTTATAATTCATGAATTTTTAAAATTGGTACTAATTTATACTATAGTCTATTTCATCTTTTCAAAATAGATACACATTCATAAACTTGTACATGTTTTTAATGGGTATCCATTTAGGAATGGATGCCCAAACCAAAATAGGTGCTCATTCTAATGCATACCCATTTAGGTTCATGCTTCCATTCCTAAATGGGTATACAATTTTTATGAAACACATGTATTTTTTCCAAAATACATACACAATTATATTGACAATGTTTTTAGTTGGGATGCTTCCATAAAAATTGGACTCAACTATGTTAGAAATTTGAAATAGATTGAATAACCCAAGGAACTTTTTAAGAGAATTAAATTTACATAAACTGGAAAAGCATAAATGATGCAAATCAGAACTTTGAGAGATTATGTAATGTCAATATGATAGAATGCATTAAGAGCTGCCAAGATAGATGCAAAATACAAGCTAGATAGTGAGTTTATATAGAACTTGGGAGATGATTGAGGTGGAAAATCAATCGATCGGAATTAACCACCAAAACCACCAAAATGAAATAAAGTTATGAAAAAGTAAATACTCCACCCTTAAAAGGTGGAGGACAACTCATCACTTTATCTCCTAGTTATTAAATGGTAAACTCACTTTATTATCCTAACTAAGCTTAATAAATATGTAAGAAAAACCTATAACTAAGGGAATTAAATATCCAATTAGGAAAATTAAATATCCCACTAGGAAAATTAAATATCCTAGTAGGAAAAATAAAAACCTACACTAACACCCCCCCTTAAGCACAACTTAGGAGGATGCAAAAGATGATGGATCCTAGAAAACAAAGCCATGTTAGGTACCCATGTACATGTAAAATTTCCCCCAAAGAAAAAGAAGCCCCCCCACAAATAGAGAGAGAACACCCCCACCAAATAGAGAGGGAATAGAGGACTAAGTAGCCTCCCTCAAAGAAATCCAATGGTAGATGCTCGAAACTAGATGGAGAAGATAGTCAACAATCATTGAACAACATTCCTCCCCTTAGGAAGAAACAAAACCAATGGTGTATGCATATCTCCCAATTATTGAAAGGAATATGTAGGAAGAAAGTGAAAAATGTATGAAGTCTCTGAAGTTGGCTCAAGTATCCACATGTCGATGCTGAAAATTGTCATAATCAAATCAAGCATTCTAGGCTACACTATTGAAGATGAAAAATTAGAATATTCTAGAGATTGATGTAGAGCACAATCCAAAGACTCAATTATCTCTTCTGAAGATGTATCCTCCAAATGATGACTCAAAGTATCCACACTCATGCCAAGCTATGATGGATGATCATGAATGAGAGGGTCAGAGTGACCCCTCACAACAACTGAAGAAGAATCAACTTCATCAAAGAGAAGATGAAAGAAATCAATAATGTCTCCCAAATCTGCAATATGCGTCTCCATAAACAAGTCCAAAATATCTATCAAGATATCATTCCACAAATCTAAATTAGGAAGACTATGGATGACCTGCTGCAAGAAGTCATTGGAAGCTTTCAAAGAAGAAACATTGAACTCTAAAGTAGAAATAGATGCACGAAAAAGAGAGTAGTCCTCAAAGAGAAGATGTTCGTCCTCAATAGTGTCATCTAAATCCAAGATGAGGGACTCTATAAACAAACAAGAGATGTCTATTAGAATTTGGTCCCAATGGATTGAATCCAAAAAATATAAATGATCCTGCTATAATGAATGACTAGAGGCCCTCAAAGAAGTATCTTTGGAATATGAATCTGCAACAGGTGATGTTGATGGGGCATCATTGAATTGATCATTCACACAAGATGTATCTACACAAGATGAGGCAATATGAGTCTTAGTATCATCCACAATAGCTTGGTTCTCTAAGGAAACACCCCTTTTAGATGAAGATTCAATGTATCCATACAACGATTGGATGATGGTCCAAGCAATGTCAGGTAACTTAGTGTTCTCTATGTGATGTAGATTATCCTCAAGAATAGTAAGACATATCAGTCCATAGACCATGTCATTATTGTTAAACCATGCATTCTTCTAATAAATGTCACTTAGCTCAGGAATGAGTCCAAGGAGATAGGGTAGTAGATCCCACTCAAGATAGTGATTCTTTATCCCTTGTTTCCAAGACAAATATTTCTTTCAAGTTAGCTTAACAATAGAAGGATGAATTTTGAGAAACATGATTAACCCCTCTTAAATGGAACTTTATCTCAAATTGTGATTACAAAGTGCATGTAATCCCCTAAGAATGAGTGTAGATAAAACCGAATAAGAAGACCAATACACTCCCACCCTTTACAATAGAATCAAAAAATCACCCACCAAAAATTATAAGGTTGAAACTTTATAGTTTAGTGCAATTACAAAGCCTTTTCCTAGATATAATACTCAATAGGCTCAAAATAACCAAAATTAAAAATTCTGATACAAAATGAACCTGAGATAAAATATAGTAAAAATAGTCTTATATTTGTGTAGTGCTCTTCAATACCTTTCCAATGCCTATTCATTTCCAAAAATAGAGTATTGAGGTGAAAGTTATGGTTTTTTGAAGAAATTAGCAACAAATAACTTCAACCTAAAATATCTAGTACAAGATAGAATAAATTCTTCTCAATACCTCCATAGATGAAAAGTTCTCATCTCCATATTTTTTACGATATCTTGTTTGCTAAAAATGGGCATCATGGTAAAAAGTTAAGATTTTTTTTAAAAATGACTAAATTTAGCTTGCAATGGCGAACCCCCTAGCAAAATAAAAATCTGGTGAAAATCAAATTCATTTAAAATAGACAAATTTTATATGAGAATAGGGGTTTTTGGGCCTTTTTAGCGTAATGGAAAGGTCTATTTGGGTCGGAAATGCTCAAATAAAAAGTTTGCAAAATATGAGCTTCAAACCCTCATTTGCAACTAGGTCAAATGATCTCCAACTTGGATGAAACAAAAACCAATCTTGACTTTCTTGAGACTCCTAGACATGTTGGAATGGTAAAAAATTCTGCTAATATAGCCAAAAATGTTGCAATCACCTAGATCTCAAAAAACACATATGCAATATAAAGAGGTAATTAAATCTTTTCAAACTCTTTATGATTCTCCAGATCATTCAAAATGCAAGAGAAGAGAATACAAGAATTTGCAAGATTTTTACATGAAAATATTAATCTCTCAATTAGTAATCTATGAACTTATATTTCTCAAAGAAAAAGCTTTGATACCATGTTAGAAATTTCAAATAGATTGAATAACCCAAGGAAATTTTAAAGAGAAAATCAAAGTTACATAAATTGAAAAAACATACATGATGCAAACTAAGACTTTGAGAGATTATGCCATGTAGATATGAAAAAATAAATTAATATCTTCTAATATAGATGAAAAATACAAGCTAGGTAGTGAGTTTATATAGAACTTAGGAGAGGATGGAGGTGGCAAATCGACCAATGAGAATTAACCACCAAATCCACCAACACTAAATAAATTGATGAAAAAGTAAATACTCCACCCTTAAAAGGTGGAGGAAAACTCATCACTTTATCTCCTAGTTATTAAATGATTAAATCACTTTAATATTCTAAGCAAGCTTAATAAATGTGTAGGAAAAACCTATAACTAAGGGAATAAAATATCCCACAAGGAAAATTAAATATCGCACTTGGAAAAATAAAAACCTACACTAACAAATTATTTGGACTTACCCATCTTAAATTGTAAATAATAAAAGTTTAAACCTAAACTCTATGCTATAAAACTTGAACTCTAAACCCTAAACCCTAAATTTTGGACCCTAGGCATCAACACTTCAACCTTGAATAATGAACCTTAAAAATTAACCCTAATTATTTATAATAAATCCTTAATACTACACATTAAACCTTAAATGTTGAATGATGAATTCATAATCCTAAATGTTAAACATTAGATGATATATGTCGAATGATAAACCTAGGGTTGTGAAGCCTAAATATCAAGGCATAAATTTAAGTTCACTAAACCCTATACACTACATGATGAACCCTAAACCTTGAAACTAAAATTTTATACCTCAAACTATAAACCCTAATCCATAATGGTTGAACTCTATAAATTGATTCTTGAATCCTAAGGAATTATTGATGTACATGCATATCACATTTTTTATGATGTTGATATTGTCCTAGGTAAACCTTTAGCATGGACCTAAAACTTAAATTTTAAGCTCTAAACCCTAAAGCCTAATTGGTGAACCTAGGCATTTACCCTTGAACCATGGAGAATGAACAATTTAGCTAATAAACATTTAATTCTAAATTTTAAATGGCGTACAACCTCAACCTTAAACCTTGAATAGTGGGCCTTGAGCCATAAGTTCAAAGTCAAAATACTTGAGTTATGGGCCTTAGGCCATGAAGCCTAAATCTTTGTACTATGTTTGAAACCTAAAACCTAACTACAAAATTATGAATGGTAAAACTTGGACCAAGAATCTATAACCCTAAACAATAAAATATAAACCTTAATTGAACCTTGAACTCTAGATCATGATAAAACCTATATTCTAATGAGGATTTTTCCATATTTTTATAGGAACTATAATTATCCTTTTTATGGTCCAAGAATATCCATTTTAGGAGCTACAACAAAGAAATATACAATCTTCTCCAAATTTTTATAGTGTAATACAACATCTACTTCAACAAGTATCCAACATTTATGTATATTTTATATTTATTTATAAATTTTTAGTTCTCAAAAAATATACTAATTAAAGTAATGTTACATTTGTTACATGTACATGCAATTGGGCATGTACACCAAGATGAGGAAAAAAAAGTGGCCACCCCATTTTTTGGTTCCATAAAAGAGAAAACACGTTCACATTATAATGAAATGCACTTATGTTATGTGAATGCATAACATGAGTGAGTTATAATGTGCTCGCATTTTTGTGAAGAAAAAATCTCTCTTTTTCTTTCAATAGACTATATACATGAAATAATAATTTAAGTTATATTTCATGTATATATTTTTAGGATGTTTGAGAATAGTTTTAGATCTCTAGGAGTTATAATGTAGATTCTAGATTTTGCAAGTTCTTATAAATTTTCAAATAGTCAAATTTCAATAATTAATAGGTCAAATTTTAGTAATCAGCACATCAAATTTTAGTAATTAGTAGGCTCCCATCATCTTTCTCTCTCTCTCTCTCTGTGTCTTGCTCTATCTATATCCCTTGCACTCTACACCTCTCTCTCTCCCTATCTCCATCCCTTTTCTCTACCTATCTCCCCAAGATCAATATCTACCTCTCTCTCCCCTAAGCTATCTCTCTCTCTCTCTCTCTCTCCCTTCACTGTATAGTTCTATCTTACTTGTCCCTCCCTCCTTCCCTCTCCTCTCTACCTACCACTCCCTCCCTGACTCCCTATTGTCCCCTCCCTCCCTCCCCCCTCTCTCTCCCACTTTTCCTCTCTATTTATCTCTATCTCACTTCTCTCTCCCTTCCTACCTCTCCCTCCATCCATCCTTCCCACTCTACTTCCCTCTATCTCCCCTCTCTCACTCTCTACCTACGTCTCCCTCAGTCACTCCCTACCACTCTCTCTACCTAACTCCTCCTCTCTCTGTCTCTCTCCCTCCTTCCCTCCTAGTTACCTCCCTCCCTCCCTTAAGAAATTACTCAAGAAATTTTCTTATAATAGAGGATCACAATTAAATTTTATAGAAGCACAAGATATGATAGCTCAAGATCAACCAAAAATTCAAGAGATCAATCAACATCATCAACAATTATTTCAAGAATTTGAAGTTCCACCTCTATTTGGAGACCATAATCATGACATTAAATTAATACCATGAAGCATTGTCCATCACAAAAAAAACCTATTTATCGCCTATTCTTATTCTTAACAATAAGGATAATCCATGGAATGTGTGCTCACATTACAAGAAGCTAAAGAAAATAAATCATAAATATAGGTTTCATATTCCTATTGTTAATAAATTAGAAGAAAACAATATCTATACAAAAAAATTCAAATGTGTCTTTAGAGTGAACAAGTAGAGTACTCAAGAAATTTGGTGTCACTTAAAGGTGTCAAGATGGACCCTATTAAGATAAGGATTTAGGGTCTAACAAGATACTATAGAATATTTTTTCATACTTGTAATCCTATAAAGAAAAAAATATTATGGGAAGGTATTAAAGTGAATATCCAAAAAATTGTGGTAGAATGCTTGATATGCCAACAAAATAAAAGGGAAATAATAAAGACTCCGGGCCTTACAATTATTAGGAATTCCTAAATACCATTGAGAAGAAATATTAATGAACTTCATTATGGGGCTACCAAAGATACATAATATTGATGTAATATGCCTTGTTGTGGATATATTAATTAATAATGTATATTTTTGTGGACTCTCATCTATTTTCTACTAATATTATGGAAAAAGTATTCATAAAAAATATACAAAAACTTCATAGATTTTCCAAAATCAGATTGAAAAATTGAGCCACCTCAAAATTCCTAATCAAGTGGGAGAATTTTCCAATTGAAAATACATGAAATAATGAATGATTCATGATGAATATTTTATATTTTCTAAGCATTGAGGGGAATTCTTTTTTGAAGGGGAAGGGAATATTATGATCCTAAAATAATATATTCCTAATTATATATTATATATTCCTAATTATAATAAGGATAAGTACTTGTAGCATGCTTAACCCTAAGATAAATATTAGTTAACAAACTAATACCTCTTAATTAGGATGAAGGGGTATGTCCCTACACATTTTAGCCTATAAATAAGCAATATAACTCTATCCCATATCATCATATCATATACTATTGAATTCATATCATATTATTTGATTATTTGAGGTGACCCCCTCAAAGTGGTTTACTATATTTATAATTTTTTACATTTTTTTCCATGAAATATCATATCATTTTCCCTATATCTCTTTTCAATTATGGACCAAACCCATTTACTGCATCTTGGAGTAGTCCATCTCTACCCATTCCTCCCCAAATTTTACAACCAGGGGGAGCCCCATCATCTCCACTTGAGTGGATTAATCCATCTTTGAATACACCCCAATTGTAGAATATAAATCAATATCAACAACTCTAGGATCCTCAATCTAATTAGGGATAGTGTGTTATGAGAACTAGCCTCAAGACTTGTTGTCTAGTCTATCTCAGCCTCCACTTTCCAATACCAATGAGCAAGCTAATCAACCAAAATTACCAACTCAACCTATCCCAACCCCCATAAAAAATTGACCTTAATAACTATTATACAATTTGGAACAAAATAATTTAATGTTAAGTGTGATCAAACTAAATGATATTCACCTTAAAACATGAATAGTTCCAATAAGACCTCCTTTTACAAACCATCAATACCCATACTTGTTGATAATAAAGAAGAAACCAAAGAACCAAAGGGGTTCAAACATCACAATAACCCAAAATTAGTTACTTTTCTAGAGTGATTGAAGCACAAACCTATTCTTTTGGATAGCTCCATAGAGCTTCCAAATGCCCTAAATGATTCTCAATTTCTTAGGGAACTCAAGAAAATTAACATTTAATTCTCCTTGTTCAATATATTAAAGAAATCCTTGAGATTAATTAGACTATCAAAATCCAAATTGCATGTGAAACAAAAAAAATCAGGTAACTTGTGATGAGGAGGTTGTGGAGGGTAAAGCTAGTAAGAGTAAGACCATGAAATAGGGGCCGATGTGCTCCTAGGAATTTGTGGATAAGTTGCAAGAGGGAAAGGTCAAAGAGGTGGAAAATTTGGTGAATGATGACCTGGATTGTGGTGGTGGTGGTGGGGTCTCCCAGTTGGGAAGGTGAATAGTGTGGTAGATTTGCAGGATTCTCTAATTGTGTTAGAATCTAAAGAAAAGGGTAAGGTTAAGGTTGATTATCCTAAGGGTTTCCAAGAAGATGACCTGCCCATGAGCTCCCATTAGGGGAGGGGCTTATATTGGGGTGTGATGGACTACACATAGGAATCTGGACTGGTGAAAGAAGGGGCTGATATATCCTTTAATTTTCTTATGTAGTTGGTTCAGGAGGTTGAGGACCTCCATAACAAGTATGGCATGATTGCCCATTGTAATATTTCTACCCTTAGAAGATTAAAGGAGAAGGAATCCATCTTTAGTATGGTTAAATCACCGAATTCCAACCTTGGCCTTATGGTGGAGGACATGGCTAATTTGGAAAAAGATCATGGTCCTAGGCTATCCACAGTATAGAGGAATTCCCTGTTGTTGCATAAAGACCTTAATACGATGATTAATCTCAACAAGGAGAAGCTTGAATCTTATGTTGAAGGTTTAGTGTTCCTAAATGAAAATACTAGTGAATGGACAAGGAGATCACTATTTAGTGAACCAATGAACCACGATGAGGGGGAGGATGTTGAGAAGAGTTTGAAGGTTATGGACTTGGGCACAAGATTGAACATTTACACTCGGAGCAAAACCAAGAAGAGCACGATGGTGTCGAGGTAGGATGTTGATGAGATCATGTAAATGTAGGAAAAGGTGATAGCTAAGGATCAGGAAGTAGCCAGAATGTTAAAGGGACTTCTTTAAATGTTGCTTGTTCTATTCTCTTTTGTATGGTTTTGTGTCATTGGTTGTTGTTTGCTGATGGGGTGCTGATTGTTGTTTAATCAATCTAGTTTTTGGGTTGGTGGGGCAACCATTTTGCTTTATCTTTACTACCTTTTCTCTTTTTGTACAGGGTTTTAGGGCCCCTTCAAAACCTCTTTATCACTAATCAAAAACTAAACTATCAAAATATTGCTCCTAAAAATCCTTTGTAGAGGGAATAAATAACCAACCAACTTTGAAGTGGGGAAAAATCTTAGATATCTTGTTGAGTAAGTTGATTCCATAAAAATACGAGGATTTTCATAGCCATGTAATTTTATTAAGTATAAAAGGGATATTGGTATCAAATATATTGATTAATTTAAGAGGTACCATTAATCTAACAACTTTAGATACTATGGATGGTCTAGCTATGTCAAATATCCAATCTACAACTAAAATCTTACAATTGGCCTGCCAATTCATAACTAGACTTAAGGGGATATTAGAAGATATCATTGTTAAAATATAATTATGGTAGTACCATGCTAATTTTATTATCCTTGAAGGTAAGGATAAGAGATATGAATATCTAATAATATTGGGCTACCCTTGGTTAGCCATAGCCACAACCCTCATTGATTTTTTTATCAAGAATCATGATTGTTTCAAATGGAACTAGACTAAAAGAACTATCCATTTATCTATCTATTACTCCCATACAAAATGATAAAAAATTGTTTATAGATAATATAATATATTCTTTTGAAGAGGATTCTTCCACCTTAGCCATGGTACCCATAATAAAAAAAATTGAATGAATAAGATAGTCAATAGATTGATTAAAAATATCCTCATAAGAAACACAACATAATGAATACACACATTCCCAAGGGACCTTGAAAACAAACCAAACAAAATTACTTATCCATTAATAGGCATAAATTCCCCTCAAACAAGTCTCCAACATATCAAGACTCTACATCATCTCCTCCATTTTAGTTCCCTAAACACTTTACTCAAGGGTGTTCATAGTATGTAAATTAGAAAAAATAAATTATTGTTCAACTCAGTAAACAATTGATCATCAATGATGGGATGACACATAAAGAAGATGCACAACTTAAAATTTTACTAATAGGTCAACACAAGACTTTGCATAGGAGTATAAAGATATTAAGGAGATTCAATTGGATATTTTCACACACCATATTTATATAGATGATGTCTAACTAGTGAGGTAGCATCAAAGAAAGATCAACCTCACTTTGAGGGAATTAGTGAAGGAGGAAATAGAAAAGTTACGTTAGGGTAGAAAATGGGATATATGACCAATAGCTAACCTAAATCACACAATCCACCATTGAACATTTACAGACACAAAAATAGCCAAGGAAAAAAATTAGGCTATTATCCTCAAGTCATATCTTGAACAAATGGGTAGGTTTTTGGTCCCCTTTCTACTGGAAGGGAAGGATGAGTGATGTGATGTGTGTGATTGATGATGACAACTAGGTGAAATAATGTAAAAGTAAGAAAATTTCCCCTTCTTCAACATCTTTGATATGAACCTTCATGTTATTTCCATAAAGTTAGTTACAAACCTTCTCACAAAGTTCATTTGTCCAAAAATGATTGAATTCCTTTCATGGATTTAGGTTGAGGAATCATTTCTATTGTTGCAACACTCTTTGGGTCAATTGTGATACCATCCTTAGAAATAATATGACCTAGTAGTTTTCCTTCAATCACCCCAAAAACACACTTCTTAGGGTTAAGGGAAATACCATACTCTAGAGGTCTAGCAAATATTTTCTCTAAATGAATGCAATGATATTCTTCCTTTTTGCAGTATGTAATTAGGTCATCTTGATATACCACCATGAAAATTTCTATGAAATCCGAGAATGCAACATCCATATCTCTTAGGAATGGCGTTCTCGCATTAATTAGCCCAAATGGCATCTCGAAATAGACATATGCCCCATGCTATGGTGAAAGTAGTCTTATATTGTTTAGAATCCTTCACTTTGACTTGGTTGTAGCCTAAAAATCCATCCATCATGGTTAAAAGCTCGCAACCAGTAACCTTATGTAACATTTCCTCCATATTAGAAAATTGGTAATTGTCTTTTAATGAAGATATGTTTAGATTTTTGAAATCCACACATATTCTTATATCTCCATTTTATTTCTCACTATCACAAAGCTTGAAACCCAAGTGGAATGTCTGATTAGTTTGATAATCCCACCATCTCTTAATTTCATCAGCTCTCACTACATCTTGGATGCCACTATTGGGTTGATAGGTCTCTTCTTTTTCCTAAAGGGTTTGGCATTTGAACCGAGAGTAATTTCATGCCAAAATAGATCCTCTCTATAAGCCTTGAGGTAATCATATGCCCAAGAAAAGGAAATCTTGTATTTCCTAAGCAAGGAAATATGCATTATTCTGATTTTTGGGCATATTTTTTTTCCCAATGTACACCTTCTTAGGTGCATTTTTTGTTCCCAAATTTATCTCTTCCAAGTCTTTCTCATGTGAAGGATTTGGCTTAGCATTACTCTTATTAGCATTATAAAAAACTCTTTCTAAGGCCACTAACCCCTTGGGAATCTTATTGGTCTTCAACTAAATTAACTCATTCCCAAAAATAGTGTCCTTCCCAAACATTATTTCCACAAAACTCTAGAGTTCAATCTCTTGGTTGTGGTATTCATCTATACAATGTAAGAAATTTAAAAAAATATGCATCATCATTGAATACTTGCAAGTTCTGAATATTATCTAAAATGGAAGGCCTTATCTAGACCTCAACTTTGGATATACTAGAAAAAGTAATGTCATTTGGTCTTAAGGCAATGCTGGCAAGCAAACCCGCCATTGCATTTTTTCTTTCCACCCAATCTATTGAAAATACAACAAACATTTCAATGGTAACCCAAACAACAAACTTACATTATTTTAGTCTTTTATGTTTTGACAAATATTATTCCTTAATCTTGGATACAACTAGCTCAAAGTCCCTAAATACTTTAAGCTTCTTGAATTTATGCTTGAATTCCATGTTAAGTCACAACAAAAAATCCCCATACTCTACAACATTGTTTGTACATTCAAATTTCAATGAGAAAGATTATTTGTAGGAATTACCTTTTGGTGATATAAGAATCAATCCTACACCTAATCCCTCTTTTGAACATGCTCCATCAAAGCACATAGTCCAAAGGCTATCTTCTTGATCTTTTTCTTTCACTTCTTAAGCTATAGGTGCAGTTCTATTTTATGTGGGTTGTGACTCTAAAAATATAAAGTTATCCATGTACACATCTACAAAATGTGCATGATCAACTTCCTGCAAGTCTTCAATGAGATTAAAGGATCTTTTATCTCAATTTAACTTGACATTCTTGCCATTAATTAGGATTATGACATAAGAGAAGTCCAAATAAATGCTTACCACAATTGATGTTGACCACTTTATTAACAAAAGCATCCCATACTAGGGTTGGATTTCAACAACAATTAAAGTCATCACAAGGTCCTTTTTAGGGAAAGCAACCATCTTGAAATGCATATATTTCATTATTGAAATAACTAGAACTTCTCTTGAATCCATTGCAAAACATTTCCCAACTATTTCATTCACTTGCAATCTGAGTTCTTTCACAATGGCTAGAGGCATGACATTAGAAGATTCCATTGAGTCAATCATGAAATTTCTTACCAATTTTTTATTAATTATAGAGTCACATAGAATGGATCAGCCCGATTTTGGAATGTAGTTAGAGTAGTGCCTAAAAATACTTTTGGTATTTCATCACTTACACTATTAGGTTCATTTTTTTTTTAACTTTTCCTTACCCTTCTTAGGTGGGGTAATCACCTTCTTTCCATAAGAGGCCATAACTACTCCATTGATAAAGGAACATATACTTAGACTTGTGATAATATTTGAATCATGCCAACAATAGTGTATTTTCGAATGTCACAACTTAGTGTAATCTGATCATCAATTTTCTCTTGCTTATCACTAGACTTCTGCTCTTAGACACACTTAGTGTCCTTTTTTCTTAGATTTCATCTTGTCATATTTGGACTTGATAAGAGGAGACACAAATTGATTCATAGAACTTTCACTTTTTTCCCCTTTGCACGGTGTATCATCTTTTATTTTAAAATCCCCATTTTTTCTTATGAGAGTGTTGATCCTTATTGTTGTCATTGTTATGCTCTTTAATGAAGATGTTTCTAATCTTACCCTGGTCATTATTTATAACTCTATTCATCAAATTATAATTTATTTTAGCTTAAGAAATTACAACATCAATTAAGGCTCTAATCTCTTATTGTGAAGGTCTTCTCAATATAACATCAAAATTTGATGTTTCAACATTGTGGATCTTCACATCTTCTTCTTATTAATCCTCAAAAAATATTTGTTGATGATAAAAAAATATTTTTCATCTTTTGTCATCTCCATGTCTTAGGAAATCCTTCATCAAAAGAGTAGTAATCAATAGTGAAAAAAACCTATTAGATATCATGTTTACTTCATAATCCTCAATATGTGGGTCATCACAATCATCACATCAATTTTGTTGTTCTTCTAGGGATTGTGCTACCATGCACTACTGGGGAGAATGAGGTAATTGAAATATTATGCACCAAAGACTATCATTAGTAAAATTGGCATTATTTCTTCCCAAGGGGTTTGGAGTTTCTCTATTTGTACCTTGTTCTGGTTGTTTTATATTGTCTTACCATTATTCCAATTTGTGTTATAAGGTTGGTCTGAAAAACTTGACATTCTTTTTTATCTCTGCACATTAGGTCTATCTTATGAAAAGCCCTTCTCATTCTTTGTCACTTTATAAATCAAGTCCTTCAATGCACTCATGACCTTGTCAAGCTTATCTTCAAAGGACACAACTTTAGATTGTTGTCCCTTGGAATTTTGTGAAAAAATGAAACATAGAAAAAGAGAGGGATGAGATGAATGCCCCCAGTCCACCTTTTTATATATAGGGTGTTTCATTCAAAAGATGAGATCCAAGAATCTTGAAACAACAATCAACCCAAGAGGTGAATTAAATCAAGATTGAGGGATCTTGCACTCTTTCCTTTATGCAAGTATGAGGTGGTGAGATAGATCTCAATTTGAGAAGTAATTAAGCTATTGAAAAAACCCTAATCCTAGATCTAACACACAAAATGCATAAATTAAACACAAAACATAAAGAAATTGCAAATTTATTGAAGGAACAAGAAGGAAAGGATGTTGTGCACCTGGTGAAATCAGAATTTTCTATGTTACTAACAGGGACTCATTTGTCACCATAGGTGAATGGGTCCTGGTAGGCCTTTTTAGTGAACCCTAAACTAAAAACATAAGCTTGCAATGTCTAGAATATGTTGCCTTTCAACCCTTAATAGAGACTCATTCACCCTAAAAGATGAATGGGTCCTACTAGGAATTTTCAGAAATATCTGAATCTGGGTTGCAACTTACAGGTCTACTCTTCTCCTTTGCACCTTGAAATCCTTGTTTCTAAATCCAGATCTACCTAAAATCTTCAAAACAAATTTGGTATCTTGTTGGTGGATAGGGGTTCTCCTTAGTCAAATTCCTTATTGGTAGTTAAACCTTTGATGATGAATAAAAATATAAAACATGTAATTGTGTGTTCAATCTCAATATTAAGTGTGTCTAAGACTAATATCCAAAAGAATGTAAAGGAAATTATACCCAATTATGTTAGGATAAAACCCTTGGATGAAATATGAACAATGTAAATGACTCACTAAAGAAGATGTCTAATCCCTCTAATGAATCACAAATCTAAAAATACCTCTTGTAGGCTGCGAATAAGATGATTATATAAGATGAAATCACTTAGGAAACAAGTCCTTAGGATTGCTTGTATGACTTGTGCATCTCCCAACACCTAGATCCTTCATGATTCTCCATAGGCATCTATCATCGACCTTCACTAATTCTTTTTCTTGATTACAAAATGAGCTTGAAGATCTTGAAAGGCTGCTTCAAAATTCACTTTTACTTGAATGCTTTGTCTCATGAAAGATCTTTGTCTCTTGCTTGCTTGTAATCTTGCTATAGTTTTCTCTCTTAGGTGAAATTATGTAAAATACCCTTGTATTTATACTGAAGTATAAAATTAACCTTGAAATTTAAATAATTCAAGCCAACCTCAGATCTGGAAATGAAATTAATTAAGATCCTGCCAGGATGAAATTCAAAAAGAGGGTCCTTGTTGAGGGAGGACCCATTCACAACCTTGGGAGAATAGGTCCTGGCACACTTTCCAAGACCAAACTCTAGGGGGTGAAAAGAGGATCAAAAACCTAGTTGAAATATGCAAAGAAAGTGGGGTCCTATTAAGGGACAACCCATTCGCCATCTAGGGTGAATGGGTCCTTGCACACTTTTCCAAGACCAAAATTTTCCCAATGAAATATTTTTTTAATTAAATTATAATTGTCAAGATAGATCTTTGGGAGGTGCAATTTAGAGGGCTTAAATTTGAAGTAAAGGGGAAATTAAGTCTAATTAACCACCATTAATTAATACCACCCTAGATAGATGTGAAAGTGTGTTTAAACTCTTTACAACACCATAAATAAGGCCTAATTTAAGTACAAGAGGGGTCCATTAGGATTAATTAAATAAATAGACCTTAGAAAAGTGTGAAAATGTCTTACAACACTTTACAACATTTTTGTAAAAGGGGAAATTTAAATATATTTTATTTAAATATGGACCCTAGAGAGGTGTTGATGGGGTAGTTGTAATCCTCATCATTTAACTTATCAATCCAAGGCGGTGTCCTTGGCTGTATGCAAAAGAGAATGGAGAAAACTTGCTTGACAGTCTATTCTATAATCAAACTTGTAGAAATATTTTGGAGTACACTTGCATAAAAGGAAAGTTGCATGAAAGGAAACTAATACAAGGAACACTTGCATGAATTGAAAAATGATAAATTACTTCATACTTTTCTAGAAATGAAAAGCTTGCTTGAATTCAAATTTACTCTAATTTTTTTGGAAATACATTGCTTGAAATGAAACTAGAAACTATCCTATTTTCTTAGGCCAAAACAATCCTTTATAATCCCCCTTCTTGATTCCTTGATTACAATGCATTTATAGAATTAAAAGATGAGCCTTATAACTACAACTTGCTAGAAAATAAGAACATGTGTGGAGAAAGATGTTGGATGTTGTGGATGTGTTGTTGATATGTTGTTGTCATTAATGTCAACACTATTAGCATTTGGTGTGTTAAACACTGTATATGTTAAGGATATTGAGAAAATTGTGGTGGTCTGCATATATATTTGATCATGTTGTGTTCTGACAGTATTTATGTGGTCTTTGTCAGTGGTCCTGAGTGAAGTTTGTGTGATTCTGGTAATCTCAGTTGCTGCAGATGTTTCTTTATTGTTTTTTGATGTTTTTGGATGCTTCTAGATCGTGCTCTATTTTTGTGGTACGTCCACATTGATCGGTGTGTTCGTGGTCGAATATTTTTCTCTGAATGTTCAGTTTTTCATTTCCTTGGCCAACATGATGGTGGTACCATGTTGTGGATCTTCGAGGAGATATTAATTGAAGTCTTTTTATGTTGGATTTTTTAATTTGGGTCTCCACTATGTTGTGGCTAACCTTGGTGGATCCACATTTAAAATTTATTTGTAAATTTGGGCTAACATTGTAATTATGTTTTATTTCTTTTTTCTAGCCAACTAAGTTGATGTAATCTCATGTAGCGGATATATAAGAGTGATTTTTTCATTAGTGTAGTGTTTGGAAAAGGTGATTCATGTGCTAGGTATGCTCCTATGTGTGTATGTGAAAATATCATTCGATTGTAGAGCAAAGTGTGAAGAAGACCGAGCGAAGTGTGAAGCAGTTTGAGTGAAAAAGTGGAGTTTTTTGTGCTTAATTGGAACTGTAATCAGGCTCGTGTAGAAGCTATTTTCTCAGTTCGTACCCTCCAGATTTTAATCATATTTTGTATTGTAGGGTAGTGAGCCCCTTCTATAATTGAGCAGTGAGCTCTAGGCAGTGTGCTTGAATGCATGTGCATTCCCCTTCATTGATTTCATTATACTTTTAACAGGGTATAATATTATGGACTAATCTCCACTATGGTTTTTCCCCTAATAAGGTTTCCACATAAAAAAATCTTGGTGTTCTTTGTCTCTCAGATGTGTTAATTATTTATGGTTAATTGCTTATTCATCAGATCTGAGAATAAGTTAAGTAAATTTTGAAAAGTTAATTATTTTGTGACAACTGATTCACCCCCCCTCTCAGTTGTTTGTCCTTCTTTTTCCAACAATTGGTATTAGAGTAGGTTCCTTCGAAGAATTCTAAAAGCTTGAGGTGATCCGAGATGGAAACATTCAAGAAGGACAGTCTGAGATTTGATGGAACTAACTACTCACTATGGAAAGTCAGGATGCAATGTCACCTAAGGTGTATTAGTGAATCCTAATAGAAGATTACAAAAGATCTATATGTTATTCCTCAAAATGGTCCCTCCACTGTTGATGAGATCAAGGATGTTGAAAACAATATCAGGGCTATTGAAGCTTTGGTGAGTGCTCTAAAAAACTCAAAGATGGAAAATGTGGTAGGACTATAGACAACTCATGAGATTTGGAAAAAGCTGGAAACTTTGTATGAAGGAGATGCATAGGTGAAGATGGCTAAGCTATAGAGTTTAAAAGGAAAGTATGAGAATTTGAAGATGGGTGAAGATGAAAATATCACTTATTTTATGCAAAGAGTAAATGAAATAGTGATGGGTATTACATGTGTTGGTGGTTCTCTGGATGAGGATGAAATTGTGGCTAAGATACTCAGATCCTTGCCTCCTTCCTACAAAGTGAAGGCTCATGCTATTGAAGAGCTCAAATCATTAACAAAAATGTCAAGAGACACGCTGGTTGGTAAGCTTGTTGCTTTTGAATTAAGCGAATTTGGTGAATCTATTCTGAAGATTGAATCTACATTCAAGGCTATTGTATCTAGAAGTAACAAGCAAAGATATGGCCTGGGAGAATGCTCTAGAAAGATATCCAAGTATGATGAAGAACTAAAACAACTTGAAGATAAAGAAAGAGAGGTAGAAGAATTGGAAGCACTGATTGTAAAGAAAGAATGCAAAGGAAAAGGTAAGTATGAAGGAATGTTACCTATTAAATGTTTTTCATGCAGTGAAATAGGTCATTTTCCATCAAGATGCCCTGAAAGAGTTCCTAGATCTAAGCCTAACAAGTCTAGATTCCAAAAGAAATGTTACTTTGCTAAAGAAGAAAGGAGAGATGATGAGTTTGATAAAGATAATGGAAATGAAGATGAATGGGTTTTCATTGCTATCGTTGAAAATAGTATTGTGGCTATTGAATCTACTAAAGATGAGAAAGCTCTTGCAGCCCGAGTTGAAGAAAATGATGAGTGGGTTATTAATAGTGGATGCTCACATCATATGACTGGTGATAAAAACAAATTTGTAAGTCTAGAGAAGTATGATGGTGGTGTTGTAATATTTGGAGACAACATTGCTGGTGTGATTCGTGGTAGAGGTTCTATTTGTCTTGGTGGTAAGGATAACACTAATGATGTTCTTTATGTTGAATGCCTGAAACACAATATTTTGAGTGTTGGAAAAATGGTGGACAAAGGCTATGATCTACAATTCAAAGATGGAAGATGCAAGATACGTGAAAGTTTTGACAATATGATTGCTACAAGTAGAAACACAAAAGGTAATATTTTTCACCTAAATACTGCTAGTGGAAGTTGTTTAATTTCTCAAGTAGATGAATGATGGTTGTGGCATAGGAGGTTGTGTCATGTAAATTTTGATAACATTATCAAGGTAAGTTCCACTCAAGCAGTAAGAGATCTACCTAAGTTAGTAAAGCCTACTAACACAATTTGTAAGGAGTGTCAAATGGGTAACCAAACTAGAGTCTCCTTCCAGAGCAAATATTTTCATTCAAATGATTTGTTGGAGCTGCTACATATTGACCTCTGTGGTCCCTCTAGAGTCAGAAGTATTCATGGAGAAAGGTACTTTATGTCTATTATTGATGATTACTCTAGAATGAAATCGGTTTCCTTCTTAAGAGAAAAATGTGAAGCACTGGAAAAGTTAAAAAGTTTCAAGGCTATGGAAGAGAATGAGAAAGGTCTAAAAATCAAGTGTTTGAGATCTGAAAGAGGTGGCGAGTTTACTTCTAGAGAGTTCAACTCTTTTTGTGAAGAACATGGAATCAAAAGACAATTATCTGCTCCTTGAACCCCTCAACAGAATGGAGTTGCAGAAAGAAAGAATAGAAATTTTTTGGATGCTGCTAGAACAATGATGATAGAAGGAAATGTGCCCTAGATCTATTGGAGTGAAGTTGTAAGCATTGCTATGTATACTTTAAACTGGGTAAATGTTAATGGTAATTGTAGTATGACCCTTTTTGAGCTATGGTTTGGTTACAATCCTACTGTTAAATATTTAAGATCTTTGGAAACAAATATTATATCAAGAGAGATGATGATATAGGAAAGTTTGATGCAAGAAGCGATGAATGAATATTTTTAGGCTACTCAACTAAAAGCAGGGCCTACCGATGCTATAATAGAAGACTGAGAAAGATGGGGTTGAGAGTGAAAATGTCATAGTTGATGAGGATTCTACTAAATCATCTAGATATTGTGGATATGATTAAGATAGAGACAATACAAACAAAGGAAAAAATGTTTAGACACCAAATCTACTTCAAATTATTCCATATGTTCTGGTAAAGCAACCTCAATTTGTTCTAGTAAATCAAGTAAGTCAGGAAGCACAGACAAGTGGAAGTGCAAAAGAAAAAATAGAAGAACTAGAAGATCGTGAAAGCCCCAAAACTCTGAGGTATGTAAAGCTAACTCATTCTGAAAGAAAAATTATAGGAGATAAGAATAAGGGAGTACAAACTATAAGGAAGATTGCAGAAGAGTATTGCCTGATTTCCAAAATTGAACCTAAAAATGTCACTAAAGCCTGCTAAGATGAACACTAGATGGAAGCTATGAAGGAAGAGCTGACACAAATTGAAAAGAATGACATGTGGATATTGGTTCCTAGACCTAAAGACAAAAATGTGATTGGTACTAAATGGGTGTTTCGGAACAAGGTGAAGTGGTCTGGAATAAAGCAAGACTGGTATATAAAGAGTATTCTTAGATGGAAGGTGTTGATTTTGAAGAAAATTTTACCCATGTTGCCAGAATCAAAGCTGTTAGATTATTTCTTTCTTATACTACATACAAAAACTATAAAGTCTATCAAATGGATCATTTTTTAATGGAGAACTAGAAGAAGAAGTATGCATTGAACAACTAGATGGATTTTAGCTAACTAACAAGAAAGATATGGTTTTCCACTCGAAGAAAGCTCTATATGGACTTAAGCAAGCCCCCAAAGCCTAGTATGATAGATTGGACAAATACTTACTGAAGCTTAGATTCACTAAAGGTACTGCTGATAGCAACTTATATTTCAAATTGGATCATGATAAATAGTCAATTATAGTAGTCTTTGTTGATGATATTATTTTTAGAGGAGATGACAATCTATGTATGAATTTTGCTAATGAGATGAAGGATTAATTTGAGATGAGTATGATTGGAGAGATGATGTTCTTTCTAGGATTGCAAGTGACCCAGTTAGACAAGGGAATTTTCATATCTCAGTCCAAATATGTGAGAGAGCTACTGAAGAAATTTGGGATGGAAGAATCAAAGCTTGTTGGTACTCCCATGATGATTAGATGCAAGCTAACACAAAATGATGATTCTCCTAAGGTGAATCAAACTAGATATAGGTCAATGATTGGTGGATTGGTTTATTTAACTCAGACTAGACCAGATATTATGAATGTTGTATGTATGGTTGCTAGATCTTAGGATGATCCAAAAGAATCACATGTGACTGTTATCAAGAGAATCTTTAGATATATGAAAGGAATAGTTGACTTTGGACTTTGGTATCCAAAGGATGATGATCTCACTTTGAGTGCATATACTGATGCAGATTGGGCTAGAGATGTAGATGACAGGAAAATTACTAGTGGTGATACTTTCTTCCTAGGGAAGAATTTGGTGTCCTGGTTGATCAAAAAGGAGAATTCCATTTCTCTATCTACTACTGAAGTAGAATATATTGCTGCTACAAATAATTGTACTCAAGTAATATGGATGAAACAAATGTTGAAATATATCAGGGTGGTATATGAAGAACCTATTGCCATATACTATGACAATTCAAGTGCAATAAATATTTCAAAGAATCTAGTGCTACACTCTAAGACTAAACATATATCAACAAGTTTCACTTCTTGAGGGAGAAAGTGAATGAGAAAGAAGTCAGATTGGAGTATGTGCTTACCAAAGAACAAATTGTAGACATCTTTACTAAGTTGTTTCCAAAGGATACTTTTGAGTATCTCAGAGGAATGCTAGGGGTAATTACCCCTCTTGATAAGAACTAAAAGATGCATTTACTTGCATCAATCCATGAGCTACATTGCTATATTCTGATCTGGATTGATGTTTTTGTGGCTGCTACTTAGAGGGAGTAGTCAGATGTGTAGATATATGGTTCAAATTGTGTAGATGGAAAGTTCATGGTTACCTTTTCCATTGATGTCAAAGGGGGAGAAGTGTAATGTGAAAAAACCTCTTAAGGGTCGAAGAGAAATTAAGAAGAGTCAAAACCAAAGGGAAAGCAAGTGTGTTGGGTTGATGGTATTTTTCACATCATGTGTTGCCATCAATGCCAAAGGGGGAGATTGTTGGATGTTGTGGATGTGTTGCCGATATGTGGTTGTCATTGATGTCAAAACTATTAGCATTTAGTGTATTAAAGGTTGTATATGTCAAGGATATTGAGAAAATTGTAAAAGAAAGTGTTTCAGGTTCCCAATGGAACTTTGCAGGTCATGAAAGCGTCTTGTTCTATACGTTGTAGTTTAGCTATTATGGACTAAAGGGTTATTTTTTAGTTTATCTAGATCATCTACTGGAAGTTTTAGAGGTATATGTATATATTTGATCATGTTGTGGTCTGACAGTATTTATGTGGTCTCTGTCAGTGTTCCTGAGTGAAGTTTGTGTGATTTTGGTAATCTCAATTGCTGCAGATATTTCTCTATTGTTTCTTGATGTTTTTGGATGCTTCTAGATTGTGCTCTATTTTTGTGGTACATCCACATTGATCGGTGTGTTTGTGGTCAAATATTTTTCTCTGTATGTTCAGTTTTTCATGTCCTTGGTTGACATGATGGTGGTACCACGTTGTGGATCTTCGAGGAGATATTAATTGAAGTCTTTTTATGTTGGAGTTGTTAATTTGGGTCTCCACTATGTTTTGGCCAACCTTGGTGGATCCACATTGAAAATTTATTTGTAAATTTGGGCCAACATTGTAATTATGTTTTATTTCTTTTTTTGGCCAACTAAGTTGATGTAATCTCATGTAGCGGATATATAAGAGCGATTGTTTCATCGGTGTAGTGTGTGGAAAAGGTGCTTTGTGTGTTGGGTATGCTCCTATGTGTGTATGTGAGAATATCATTTGATTGCAGATCAAAGTGTGAAGAAGACCAAGTGAAGTGTGAAGTAGTTTGAGTGAAAAAGTGAAGGAGTTTTCTATGCTTAATTGGAATTGTAATCAAGCTTGTGCATAAGCTATTTTCTCAGTTCGTACCCTCCATATTTTAATCCTATTCTGTATTGTAGGGTAGTGAGCCCCTTCTATAATTGAGCAATGAGCTCTAGGTAGTGTTGTTGAATGCATGTGCATTCTCCTTCATTGATTTCATTATACTTTTAACAAGGTATAATATTGTGGAGTAATCTCCACCACGCTTTTTCCCCTAACAGGGTTTCCACGTAAAAAATTCTTGGTGTTCTCTATCTCTCTGATGTGTTAATTATTTATGGTTAATTGCTTATTCATAAGATATGATATTAAGTTAAGTTTGAAAAGTTTATTATTTTGTGACAACTGATTCACCCCCTCTCAATTGTATGTCCTTGTTTTTCCAACAAAATAAAGGATAAGTCTTCACTCCATTTTGCTGAGTCAATCTCTTTTGATCATCCAAAACAATAATCCCTACTTTTCAGCCCTTTAAACTACTCCAAAAAGTGTTAGAGTTTTGAAGAAGCCTTCCTTTTACCTCTTATATCATTAAAACTCTTAAATCTGCTCCTATATGCTATCAACTACTCATAAATTGGGTTGAACAACTCCCTAGATATTTGCAACTACCCCTATATTCTCTCAACTTTTGTCCAAGTCACTCCAATTTC
This sequence comes from Sequoia sempervirens, assembly GCA_007258455.2. Taxonomy (NCBI): domain Eukaryota; kingdom Viridiplantae; phylum Streptophyta; class Pinopsida; order Cupressales; family Cupressaceae; genus Sequoia; species Sequoia sempervirens. The sequence goes on along the minus strand of VDFB02193867.1, from coordinate 237,608,199 downwards.
CTTTAATGCTTGCAATTGTTGTCCAAAAATTTTGGAGCATAGAATCAAACAAATGAACAAATTCCATAAATTTTGGAGCATGGAAGCAAAGTTCTGGAGCATCGGGCTAGTGAAGTTTTCTCTCAAACCACAAACTGGGTTTTCATGAAATTTAATAGGTTTTTTTGAATTTTTGTCTTCAAATTTTTATCCAAAAATATTAAGAATGTAGATTGTAATTTTCAATATATGATGAAATATTTGACTACTGCAACTAGAAATATCTTACTTTCCTCATCATGCTCAGTCTTGATAAACTCCATAATTAAGCAAAATACATGTTTTTATTTGGCTAATAGATGAGACATTTTTTTTGTCTCATCAGGTGTCAATGTGTACAACACCTTACAAAACCACTCCAAAGCATAATAAAGTTAATTATGTGTCAATTATTTCAAATAAAAGTGTGAAAAAATGATTACTTTTTTTGACACTACAAAAATTTACATCATCTCTTTTACTGACCTTCTCAGAAGCTTTTCTATTATTTTCAATGTGTATTGCAATTTTGAAGGCATTTGTCAAAGACTAAGGGTCTTTGTCTCTTAACTCATACCCCATCATAGGATTATATACGTTGTAGTACAATACCAAACATATAGGTTCACTAGGTCTAATGTATTGAGGAATCTTATTCATAAACTTCATAAACCTAGTGTTGAAATCAAAAACCATTTCATTATGAACCTTTTTTTATGCTTGTGAATTCATTAATTATAAACATAGGGTTAGTATTTTTACCATATTATTCTCTAAACAATCTCTTGAAATCTTCCCAAGACCCAATGTTAGCTTCAAGTAAACTTCTGTACCAATCCATTGCATCATCTATTACAGATTTCATGAACAATTTCATGACAACATCCCCATCTTCAATTTCAAAATCATCAATTAGGTTCGAAAAGGATCTTAGGTGATCTTCATGACCTGAGATTGAATTATTTCTAGAGAACCTAAGAAACACATTTATAATATCATTTTGGATGGGATTGGGACATCCAAGGATACCAATGAAGTTCAATTTCCTATACCTCTCCAATTGTGGTTGTCTTCTTGTAGGGAAATTTCGTACATCAGGATTTATTTGAGGATTACCTTGATCATTTTTCTAATTTTGAACATTTTGACCACCTGGTGTATTTTTATTTTATCCACCTACATAATTTCCCACATTTGGGTTATATTGATGATAATTCCCATATTATCCATACCCTCCTAAATTTTGTTGTGGATTACTAACTTGAGGAGGTGGATTAAGCTGAGGTCACCTTGATTTATTTGGGGATTTCCTTGGGAATAAGATGTATGAGCACTATTAATACATATAATTAGGCTCAAGCACTTAGGGGGAGCTAAAGATAGTGTGAAATTTTCAAGGGTGACAATTTATGATGCTACATTTAGACCCCACTTTAGAAAGGATATGAAATGATGCTCATACTCATATTGAATTATGGAGAAGAAGAAAATGTTTCTTTCATTGAAACATTGAGCTATGGGATGCATTAGTCCCTTAGGCTTAGGATCCTACTAAAAACAATGTCAAGATAAAAGAACACACACACATGCAAGACACAATGTTAGGAACCACATCCTACAACACATATTCATTAGTCATTCAAAAATCCTCTTATCAAACTTCTACATAGAATTAAATTTGAGGGCAGATGTATGCCCCCTGATTCCACTTGCTTTATGGAGGTGGAATCAAGGTGAGCACGAAACCACATGGAATTACTCAAGTCATATCATAGGGTATTTCCAAGTACCATACCACATAATGATAGATTGTTGATGAGAACGAGAGTCGAATTACAAATCCAACATAATAAATGGCATTGAAAATGGAGTCCTCTAGCCCCCAATATGTTGATTTTAATGAACTTTCCATTTTAAATGAATAAGCTTTATTTACTAGGGTTTTACTATATACTATTGAAAATGACTCTTTTCACTATTCATTTGACATTTACCTTATTGCAAATTTACCTTAGTGTAGAGTGAGTGAATATTCCAAGTCGCAAGGTTTACAAGCCTCCAAAATTGGACTTGGTTCATGGTGATGCAGCTTAGGGCATCATCTGGCATATGGTGAGTGAATTATGCTTTGCACTTCCTTCATTTTCATGCTTTTATTGTACTTTTTCATGTAATTTGAGTAATTTTATGACCTTAGAATATATTTTCACAAGGTGTCCCACTTTGGCGCAAAGTGTCCCAAAATAGCTTTAGTGTCCCAGGCCTACATCCAGAAATGGTGTACCTATGTCCATTTTATCTGAAAAGTGTCTTAGAACAACTCTAGTGATGTTGATTGGTTGTTTTCGGACTTATTTTATGTAATTTTTATTTCTTAAGTACCCCCTCAAGCCAAACAACATCTCGGTGGGAAGTAGTTTTCTTCCTTCGAGAGTCAGTGACTCAGATTTCGAAGGACATTGAGTTATTACAAGAGGTTGGTCTATTTTGGGTGTACCTCATGCCACCTATGAGGTACCATGATGGTATGCTACTAGCCTTAGTAGAGAGATGACATGCAAGTAATTGTACCTTTCATCTTCCCACAAGGGAGATGACCATCACTCTAGAGGACATTCATTGTATCTTATGCATCCCCATTCATGGTGAGTATGTGCAATTGGTTATTGATAGATCATTTGAATAGATGAGAGATGATATATGTTATTGTGTAGAGTGGCCTATGTGGTGTTCAAGCATCATACCACATGTGGAGCTTAAATGGCTCGTAAACATACATTCACCACTCTTTCCACAGATTATGATAATTATCATAGCGCTTATATTGGTTCTAGATGGTCAATGGGCACACTTAAATGGTGGCTTAGTCCATAATATCAGAGCGATGGAGGAAAAACATACCATTTATGTGTGGGTTCGCAGCATGCTCGTGCGTTTATACTATGATCTCAGTCACTTTTTCTTCTGAGAGATTCATTGCATCATACATTGTACTCTGCTACAGATATGTTGCTTTGAGAAAATTACATGTACTAGGCCCACTGGATTTCCTCTTATAGTGAGCATAGGCAAGCTAAGGGTTTTCATCTACCCACTCAGACATCTATGGAAGGAGGGAGATTTATTACACTTGAGGATTACCTTGGACCGACTAGATGAGGATGACATCTACTGGAGACCCTATTAGTGGATACCACAGTGAGTGGATCACTGACATGAGATGCACAAAATATAGATAGATTAATTTCTTCTGGGTTGCCATGACTATGTGGTCAGGCCATTTTATTATGATCGAGGAGGTAGTTCATGCATACCCAAGTAGCTCCACATTCTAGACCATCTTTCCGATGATCAACACATAGTGCTACCAGTCCCAGGGATGACTATAGTCTCTCGAGGGATGATGTATGCTTTAGTGACTCAGACGATGAGGACCCTGATCTACCCTAGACTCTGAGGCTGATGACACAGGTACCACTCAGACCTATGAGGAGTGGTGGACTATAGCTAGGTCGGTACCCATGTTCCCTTTACATCACCCTGTGGGCTTTGTCAAACCTCTTCCAAGTCGCGGAGGGGACATAGATGATGATCACATAGATGTATCCATGGATGATGATGCTGCCACACCCAACATATTTGCAGATGCATATGAGGAGTAGGATGAGGAATATGAGGAGGAGGAGGAGGAGGAGGAGGCTAATGAGGATGATATTGACACCTAGCTCATGAGCGAGGACACTACTAAGACAAAGGAGGATCTAGTGACTTTTGATAGTGTGGAGATACCCCTTATCAGATCAGATAGACCACATGCCACCACCAAGTCAGAGTTTCATACCTATAGTATCAAAAAATATTGTCTCTTACATTTTCACACTTAATCTAGGAATAATTAATGATAAATTGGACTAAATGTTGCCTTGATCTAGTGTTGTGAGGTGTTTTACACTTCCACATTAGGTCTTGGGCCCTTTTTAAGCTAAATTAACTTAAATTTTCCTTAATTTAATGTTGTAAAGTATGTTTAATTACACCTTCACATTAAATTTAGGAGGCTTGTAAATCAAATGGACCTAATCTAGTGTTGTAATGTGTTCTACACATTCACATTGGATTTTGGGTCTTTCTAAACTAAATAGACCCAATTGGCCTTAATTTAATGTTGTAAAGTATATTTATTTACACTTTCACATTGGATCTTGGGACCTATTGAATTTATGACCTTTATATCATCATTAATAGGTCCCTATGACCCCATATTATGCATCCCAAGGAATATTTTAATCAAAAACTTGACAATATCAACAAATAAGCTTAATTTACACACTCCTCGACACTTTAGCAATCAAAATAGGCCTTGTGGGACCCATTCACCACTTTGGGTGAATGAGTCCCATCCAGGTGGGACCCATTCACCACTTTGGGTGAATGAGTCCCATCCAGGTGGGACCCATTCACCCCTCATTCACTCAACTTGGTGAATGAGTTCCATTTGGCCTATTTTCAAGGTTTTGAGCGAGAAAATTTGGGTTTTAAGTTAAAATTTAATGTACATCATCCTTTGGGATCTAATAATTGAGGTATCAAATCATTGTTTCACACAAGCATTTGTGATATCAAGTTAAGCAAGCAAGAGTTAAACATTCCAAGACTTCACAAGAGCATCATGAGAGCATTCAAGGTCATTTAAGGGTAGAATTCTTCATCAATTATTGTAGCAATTCAAGATCCATCATCATGTCAAGGAAATCAAGAATCAATTATATTATTGAGCTAGTGTTGTGATGTAGCATTGAAGATCCAAGATCAAGCATTGCTCTACACCTATTGTCAAGATCAAGATCTACATCCTTCATGGCCATTTCATGTTGAGTTGCATACTTACAAGGCATCATTTACAAGACATAATTCAAGGTATCATTGCTCATGTTTCATATCCTATGTTTCATGTTTCATGTCCTTGTTTCATTGTTTCATCATTTGGTTTAATTTCGTAAAAGGGGTTTGACCAAGGCAAACCCCTATTCCCTAACAATCAACACTTTTTTCTGTATGTGTGTGTGTAATTTTAGATCTAGGTGCTTTGAAGACTTGAAGGATCATTGAAGATTAGGTTAAAAGCTTGGATAAAGTTGTTGGAGTTGTCTCCCCATTTGCAAGGTTGTAATATTCACCAAAAAATTCACCTACAGGTCTGAAAACAAAGTTTCAAATTTGGAAACCAAGAGGAATAGAAACAACAAACCTTGAAGACCATATTCAAATTTTAAAGCTCCAAAAAATCCTAAGTAGACTGATTCACCACTTCTAGAGAATGAGTCCCATTTCCAGTCAAAATTTAGATTTTTGTAGATTCAGATACCCTTTTAGTAGATTCTTGTTCCCCAACAGAAATCTAGAATCTGGATTGATTCACCCAGATTGGCCAATGAGTCCCAGTTAGCATTAAAGTCAAATTTTCCAATATTTTAGACCTCTATCCAACCATCTCTAGATTCCCAGGTGCTCACATTTTGTTTTGTAGTTATTTGTTTTGTTTCATTCACTTTTCTACATCATTTTGTAGGTCATTTCATTGAATTAGGGTTTAGAGTTGCATCTTGCATTTCATTTATATTTATAAGTTCTTACTTGGTGGTGAACCCCTTATTAGTTTGCATTCAACTGCTAGAACAACCCTCTTGCAAGATCTCTTTCTCCTTTGCATTGAGATTTGTTCTTGAATGAAAGTTAGTGAAGATTGTCCTTCTTCTAGGTCCTAAAACCTAGAGGTAAAGCAAACCAATTTTCCACCTTTCAATACCCATGAGCATGGGGAGACTAGTGGTAGAAGACTAACCACATCATCAACACAGGGGGGACCACCGTCATATAGGCATTACCCTGATTGGTAGACCGATAATCTAGGTGATATTTGGATGATTTATGTTATTTTGCTATGCATATATATCCTTTATGCACTTGCTTTATATATGAATATGATGGTTACTAATGTAGAGTAGTGCAATCTTTATCAGTGAGCGACCACAATACTAGTGCCTATGCTACATCTTGAGGATGATGTCCTTGAGGAGTACGTGCCCCCACCCTCAGTGGATCCACATGCTGATCTTTTTGAGTCTATGGAAAGATTGGGTATAGCCTATGAGAGGGCCACTATTCGTGTCGATGAGCTCCATGGACAACTTACAACTATTTTGGCTTCTCTAGGTACTGCTAATAGTAGGTTGGAGAGTGACCTATTAGCAGAGATCTCGAGGCTGCGAGAGGAGGTTGCGAGGATATAGGAGGATAGGGACTACATAGACCAAAAGTGTGTTGAGGCTCTTGTATGGGAGGCCAAGGCATCAAGGATGCTCGATATTCTATAGAGAAGCTTAGTCAAATCATGGTCTCATACTACTGTCTCACGATGGTCGCAGAGATCACGAGCCCCACAGGGGTCAAGTAGTCATAGACCCTACTAGAATTGTAATCACTGATGCATATGTACCCAAAACTTTTGATGACTATATATATATATTTTTTATGATGTTGTGTTGAATTAAATTTCAATGTGATTTATCAAATATCCTTTGCAAGAATATTTAATAAATGTCTCCATGATTTAATGTTTTATGTGATCTAATTAAACCATTCATAGTTTATGTTAGATACTACATTTTTATTAAGATATGCTATGTTAACTCAAATACACTGATGATTTAATGGTATTAAATTCATGTAAGGATTTAAATTAACATAACACTCTAAGTTTTGAATAGTATGGTAACTAAAGTGATTAAACAAAATATTTGATTGATTACCCTAGAATCTAAGATACACACTTGTTATTATGTATCAAAGAAGAAAGTAATGTGAGATAAAATAGAAGCTTTCTACTTCACCTAAAAACATTACTCTAACATACCATTCAAAAAATAATTGCTAGATGTAATATTGACGCAGATACATGACATTTATAGGGTCTTTTAGAGATGTACGATCCATTTCAATTAATGTATAAGCTCTAGATAAATACTTTTCTTTAATAATGTATGGGTCTAACTAGTTAGGGCTAATTTTTCCTTTTTCATTCAAGAGAGCATTGGAATTTTGTTGGTTTTCATATAACACTAGATTGTCTTGATTAAATTCACGGGGAATGACATTATCATTGTAACCACGTTGCATTCTTTTAGAGTAATCTTGTAAGTATTCGAGGGAATTAATACATTGTTCATCGAGCATTTCAAGTTGATGTAAATGTTGTTCTTTTTAGGTATTGTCATCAATGAGCCCTTTAAGATAAATTATTAAGGAAGGAATTTCTAACTCTAAAGGCATTATTGCTTCAGCACCATATACTAGGTTATACAAATTATTTCCAATGGATGTTCTAACACTCGTACGATAAGACCATAACGCATAGCTTAATTGCATGTTCCAATCTTTGTTGTGTTTTCTTACTGTCTTTCATAGAATGTATTCGATAGTATTATTAGTTGCTTCTGCTTGTCCATTTGATTATGGATAGTATGGTATTGAAAAGTGATGTTGAATATTGAATGTTTCCAAGAATTTCTTTACGTCATTGTTTTTGAATGGAGTTCCATTATCTAAAACTAATGTGGAAGGGAGACCAAAGCAAGCAAGGATGTGTTCCAATATGAAATGACATATTGCATTAGCAGTTGTGGAATGAAGAGGGATAGCTTTTACCCACTTTGTGAAGTAATCGATTGTAGTAATGATAAAGGTATGTCTGACAAAGGAAGGTGGTGATATTTTCCCAATAAGGTCCAAGCCACAAACCGAGAATGACCAAATAGGAACATGAACATGAAGTTCAAAGGAAAGAGCGTGAATCAAATTGTTATGTTCCTAACATTTATGACACTTCTTCATGTACTCAAAACAATATTGTTCCATGTGTCTCCATTAATAGCTTATGTGAATTAATTTCTGAACTAAGGATCTTCCTTTGAAATGACCCCCGCAAGAACTTCCACACCCTTGTTCAAGTGATATGGGAATTTTGTATTACTTAAGGAATTGGAGTAAAAGGCCATTAAATGATCTTGTATAGAGAATTTTGGCTAAGATTATATATTTGGATGCAATATTTTGCATACGGGCTCGAGTGTTCTTAGTTGTAGGTTCAAGAAAGGTACCATCTTTCAGGTTTTTGAATATAGGTGTAAGCCATTCACAAGAACTATCAATGTCAATTGATAACACTTCTTTTCTCTCATCTTGTATCGATGGTTTTGGTAGCATTTGGACTTTAAATGTGAAGTCAATGAGAGAATCATCAAGAGATACAAGAGAAGCAATGCTTTCCATTGCATTTGCATGCCTATTATCCTTTCATGGGATGTTTTCTATCATGTATGATTCAATTTTTTTTAATAATACCATTGTAATATCTCTGCATTAGGAAGGTTTATAATGCTTTGCTTGATACACACCATTTATTTGTTTAATGATTAAGAGTGAATCCCCAAAAATATAAATGTGTTTGACTTTTAACACTAATGTGACACATATGCTAGCTATTAAAGCTTCATATTCTGTAGTGTTATTGATACGTAGGAAGTTTAGATAGAAAGATAAGGGAATAGGCTTTCCTGAAGGAGGAATTAAGATAACTCCTTCCCCTAAGCCTGTTCTACACTTAGAACCGTTGAAGTATAATTCCCATGTTTCTTTCTCTTTTTATATAGTCAACACATTGTCATCTAGGAATGAGTCTATGTTGGGAAACACTAGAGGAGAAGGAGCATCAGTTAATTGGCCAGTTAAGGCTTGTCCTTTAATTTATTTTTATAAAACAAACTTAAGGTCAAACTTAGTTAATAGCATAACCTAACAAATCTATTTTGGTAAAGAGATGTTTTAAGGGATCAAACTTTGTCATAACATGGATTTCAATGTTCAATAAATAATGTATCAGTTTACTAGTAGCAAACACAAGAGAAAAAAATTATTTTTCTATGGTTGTGTATTGTGTTTCATAGTGAATCAAAGTTTAGCTAATGTAATAAACAAGATGTTCCTTACCATTATTATCTTGTTGATCCAATAATGTTGTGAGAGCATGGGCCGATGTTGCTGTATAGAGGATAAATGGCTTGTGTTGCATAGTAGGTTGTAAAATAGATGGAATAGCAAGATAATCTTTCAAACTCTCAAATGCTTGTTTACAATTCTCATTCTAGTCAAACTAAACATCTTTCTTAAGGATTTGTGTGAATGGTAATGTTTGATCCACCAAGGAAGCTACAAAATGACATATAGCCTGAATCTATCCTTGTAATGTACGTAATTGAGATATGTTTCTAGGAGGTGGCATGTTGACTATAGCATCAATTTTTTTCGTGTCCACCTCAATGCCTCTATGAGATACAATAAAACCTAAAAAAATTCCACTATCTACACCAAAGACACACTTATTCAAGTTCAATATCAAGTTATACTTTCGCATTCACTTAAAGATTTTACAAAGAACATTTACATAGTCTTGTCGAGTTAAGGATTTGGCTAGAATGTCATCGACATAATCTTCTAAAATTTTGTGTATGTAGTCATGAAATATCAATGTCATTGCTCATTTATATGTTGCACCTATGTTTTTCAATCCAAAAGGCATGACTACCCAACATAAAGTTCCCCAAATGGTGGTGAATGTTGTCTTATATTGGTCTTGAGGGTTGATGATTTGATTATATCTGGAAAATCCATCCATGAATTACAACAAAGCATGTCCTACAGTCGAGTCCACTATCATATCAATATTAGGAAGGGGAAATTCATCCTTTAAGGATGCTTTATTCAAGTCTCTAAAATCCATACACATCCTTATATGATTGTCAAGTTTTGCAACTATGACAATGTTTGAGATCTATGAAGAATAATCAATAGGTTAGATTAATCCAATGTCAAGAAGTTTCTCAATTTTAGCTTTGACTAATAGGGCTATCTTGGGATTCATTTTTTGTATTTTTTGTCACACTTGTTTAGTATCTTCTGCGAGGACTATGTTATGTGTTACAATCTTAGCATCAATTCCTGGCATGTCTGAGTAAGTCCAAGCAAATAGTTTAGGAAAGTCATGAAGTAAGGTTGCATGATCTTCTTGTTCATCTTTATCAATAAATTTTCCTACTTGAATTATTTTATCGTCATTGTTGATATCAATTGGTAAGTTGATTGTATCTCCCAAAGGAAGGTATTTGGTTTTGATTTCTCAATATCATATTCCTCTTTGTCTTTGATGTTTTCATTTTTTCCATTGTCTTCATCAACTTGTTGAGTACTAACCAATTCATATGTGACTTGTTTCCTTGTGGGAAGGGTGAATGATTTATCATAGACTCCTAACATTTATTTTAAAGCTTCATCATCCTCAAAGTATTCAAAAGATTCATCAAAATTCATATTGAGCAATTCAGGGTGCTTCAAGGTGAGAGTTGGTTTGCTAGAGTTACATATAATAGTGTTGATGTTGAGGGAAGGTCGCTTTGTTGCTTGTGTTATCTTAGAACAAAAATATACAAAGCCACTTTTTTGTTTCTTATGTGTTAGGTTCTAGAGGGATACATATTCCTTGTTCTTTCCTCCCACATCCCTTTCCATTACACCCAAGTTGTTTCATGAGTTCATAACCTTTCTCATAAAGTCTTTCCATTTCTTTCGAGTTTGGTGGTTGTTGATAAACTATCTCATCAAAATTCATCATGTAATTTATGTCTTCATCCAAAGTAGATGAGGTAGATGGTTGTGAGATGTCTTGTGAATTTTGCGTTGACATTACCACTGGTTGATTTTTCTTTTCATTGTCTTTTGCTGTTATCTTGTATTCTCCCATGAATTTTGGTGTGAAATCCAAGGATCCCTAATCATCTTCCACTAACTTAGTAAGTTCTTCAATGTCGATTTCTTGTTCTTTTTCTTCTTTTGATATAGTTTGTGGTGTATAGAATTCCAATGCTTCCAATGGGTTTCATCCATATCTTTTAGCCATCAAACAACTTTTAGGTTTGGGATCATCTTTTAGTGTGTAAAATTTGTTGTTATAGACATACTTCATGAGACAATGTAGAGTGGAAGGAATGCCATTAATTTCATGAATCGACGGTCTCCCTAAAAGGAAATTATAAGAAAGATCATTAGTCATAACATAGACCAAAGTTTGTAATGTTACTTCCCAAATTCTGATAATGTGATAACTCCAAGCAGTTGTTTTCCTATGTTGTCAAATCCTCGAATAGATAAAGAATCAGGTTTAATGTCACTTTTACTCATCCTAATTCTTTTCGCAAGGCTCATACTACACACATTTAGGGCCGAACCATTGTCAGCAAGAGTTTGTTTTATCAAAATTTGACCAGTGTTACTATTATGTTGAAGGCTTCATACTTTTGAATTTCCAAGGGAGGTAACTCATTCTGGTGAAAGACTATGTCCAAATTCATTTCATTCATCTGTTGGATTAGTGTTATAATTGTTTTGTTGTGACGCATTACCATCATTATATTGTGAGGTAACTCATTCTTGTATTGTAGGTATGTGCAATGGTGTTATAATTGTTTTGTTGTGAAGCATTACCATCATTATATGAAGTCTTATCTTTCGATGGTTGAAGGATGAGCATAGGCTTGTTTTGAACTTATGGATTTTGCGAGGAGGATAAATTATGAGTTGTGGTGTGATGGTATTGACGTATTTGTATTTTGGTTTATCATGACAAGTATTAGTGGATGAACCTTGTGAGATGAATTCCTCAAGGGCTTCATCTAACATGTCAAATTCATCACTACTAAAAGGCTTGGAGGGTAAGTCAACCTTTAAAAGAAAACTTGTCATCATTTTACTTTCTCCACGAGTCTCATTTGATGTTTTTTTTTTCTTTTTTCTTTTTCTAATGAATGCAAAATGTAATTGAACATGTCTACTAATGCAAAAATTCAGAAAATACAAAATTCTAATGTTATCTATAATTGAAATATGCAAGAAATTATTTTTCCCAATGTTGCTAAATTTATCTAAATAAACAAGAAATTACATGCAAAAACATTTTTTTTCAGACTAACACTTCAAATTTCACAATAGAGGCAAAAATGTTTATTAGAGACCAAAAACAACTCAAAAATTTTATTGTCAAAAGTTGTATAGGGACTCATTCACCACTAAAGGTGAATGGGTCATGGTGTAGGTACTTATAGAGATAAAAAAGGCACCTGGAACACCAAAACATGCCCAAAAATCCTGTTGATTAGGATATCCAAGGATTCATTTGCCACTAAAGGCGAATGGGTCTTAGTTTTAGGATTTTATGAGTTTGATTTTAGTTTCTATATGTTGACTCTATGTATAAGGTTTCTCAGATTTGTAACACTGAATGCTATAACATAATTTCTAGGTATAAGGTCTCTAAATGCAAGTTTTTCTAGGATTGAATGATGACTAAAATTAGCAAATCTATGATGCAATTTGAATCTAAATGCTCGAATGATGATATCAATGTGAAAAAAGTGAAAACTAAATGAGATTTAAATACTTTTTTTATATTTTCAATGAATATGAGAAATGAAAACATGCAATTCAATCATACATGCAATGTTCACTAATGCAAAACAAAGAAACCTTAGAATGTAATGTAAACCTGATGCAAGCTAGGGGTCTATGATTTAACTACACTCCAAATCAGATACTAAGATGCTAAAAAAGATGTCAGGTTCACCAAAATGAAACATAGAAAAAGAGAGGGATGAGAAGAATGTCCCCAATCCACCCTTTTTCTATATAGGGTGTTTCATTCAAAAGATGATATCCAAGAATCTTGAAAAAACTATCAACCCAAGAGGTGAATTGAATCAAGATTGAGGGATATTGCACTCTTTCCTTTATGCAAGGACATGGTAGTGAGCTAGATCTCAATTTGAGGAGAAGGAATTAAGCTAATGAACAAGCCCTAATCCTAGATCTAACACACAAAATGCATAAATTAAACACAAAACAAGAAGAAACAACAAGGCAAGGATGTTTGCAGCTGTTGAAATTATACTTTTTTATGCTGCTAACAAGGACTCATTCATCACCAAAGGTGAATGGGTCCTGGTAGGAATTTTTGGGGAACTCTGAACTAAAAAAAAAAGCTTGCAATATCTAGAATTTGTTGCCTCTGAGCCCTTAACAAGGACATGGGTCTTGCTAGGACTTTTCATAAATCTTTGAATCTGGTTTGCAACATCTAGGTTTGCTCTTCTCCTTTGCACCTTGAAATCCCTATTTCTGAATCTAGATCTGCCTAAAATCTAGAAAACAAATTCAGTATCTTGTTGGTGGATATGGGTTTTCCTTAGTCAAATTCCTTATTGGTATTTAAACCTTTGATGATGAATAAAAATTTGAAACATGTAATTGTGTGTGCAATCTTAATCTTAAGTGTTTCTAAGACTAAGATCCAAAATAATGTAAAGGAAATTCTACCCAATTGTGTTAGGATAAAACCCTTGAATGTAGTATGAAAAATGTAAATGAATCACTAAAGAAGATGTCTAATCCCTCTAATGAATCACAAATCTGAATATATGTCTTGTAGGTTGTGAATAGGATGATTATAGAAGATGGAATCACTTAGGAAATAATTCCTTATTCTCAGTTGTATGACTTGTGCATCTCCCAACACCTAGAATCCTCCATTATTCTCCATAGGCATCTATCATCAACCTTCACTAATGCTTGATCTTGATCACAAAATGAGCTTGAAGATCTTGAAAGGCTGCTCCAAACTTCACTTTTGCTTGAATGCTTTGTCTCATGAAAGTTCTTTGTCTCTTGCTTTCTTGTAATCTTGCTCTAGTTTTCTCACTTAGGTGAAATTATGTACAATACCCTTGTATTTATACTAAATTATAGAATTAACCCCAAAATTCAAATAATTCAACCCAACCTCAGATCTAGAAATGAAATTAATTAAAATCCCACCAGGATGAAATTCAAAAGGATGGTCCTTATTGAGGGAGGACCCATTTTCCACCTTGGGCGAATGGGTCCCGGCACACTTTCTAGGACCAAGCTCCAGGAGGTGAAAAGAGGATCAAAAACCCAGTTGAAATATGCAAAGAAAGTGGGGTTCTGTTAAGGGAGGACCCATTTGCCATCTAGGGTGAATGGGTCCTAGCACACTTTTTCAAGACCAAACTTTTCCCAATGAAATATTTTGTTAATTAAATTATAATTTTCAGGATAGATCTTCAAGAGGTGCAATTAAGAGTGCTTGAATTTGAAGTAAAGGGGAAATTAAGTCTAATTAACCACCATTAATTAATACCACCCTAGATAGATGTGAAAATGTGTTTAATCACTTTAAAACACCATAAATAAGGCTTGATTTAAGTACAAGAGGGGTCCATTACGCTTAATTAAATGAATAGACCTTAGAAAAGTGTGAAAATGTCTTACAACACTTTACTACACTTTTGTAAAAGGGGAAAATTTAAATATATTTAATTAAATAAGGACCCTAGAGAGGTGTCAATGTGTACAACACCTTACAACACCACTCGAAATCATAATTAAGTTAATTATGTGTCAATTATTTTAAATGAAAGTGTGAAAAAATGACTACTTTTTTTGACACTACAAAAATTTACATCACCTCATTTACTGACCTTCTCAAAAGCTTTTCCATTATTTTCAATGTGTATTGCAATTTTGAAGGCATCTCTCAAAGACTAAGGGTCTTTGTCTCTTAACTCATACCCCATCGTAGGATCATATACATTGTAGTACAATACCAAGCATATAAGTTCACGAGGTCTCATGTATTGAGGAATCTTATTCATGAACTTCATAAACATAGTGTTGAAATCAAAAACCATTTCATTATGACCCTTTTTTGATGCTTGTGAATTCATTAATGATAAACATAGGGTTAGTATTTGTAGTTGAAAAAATGGGTCCTTGTACATTTTTGCACTCGTTTGGGTCCACCTTGTGGATTTTGGCTTAATGTTGCTTTGATTTAGTGTCGTAATGTGGATAACACATTCACATTAGGTTTTGGGCCCTTGTGAACTAATGGAATTTTATGGTGCCTTGCTAAAGTGTTGTAACACAATTTCACACTTTTCTAGGGTTTTATCAATTAAAGTTAAGCATAATACATATAATTTCAATCATAATCAACATTAATCTTGCCTTATTTGGAGTGTTGTAAAGTTTTGTAACACACTTTCACATTCCTTTAGGCTTTTCATTAATAATTAGGATTTCCTATGCTTTACTTGGACCTATTTTGCATCCACAAGCCTCATTTATTGCATCTTTTTTAGGATAATCCCGACACCAATCAGTAACCAATCATAATTCAAGTGTTCCTGGCTTGTGTTGCCCAAATTTAGTGTTTGAGACTCATTCACCACCTTGGGAAAATCAGTCCCACTGAGGTCTTTTTGGCCTCGATGCAAGTTTCACACATTTTTAGGAATTTTCCATTTTTGGTCCCATACATTATGTGTGATGGGCATCATTCGCCACCTTGGGTGAATGAGTCCTATGTGACCAAAATTCAAATTTAAATCAAGTTTTTGGTGTGATTTTATTCTCCTAGATCTGATGTCAGCTTGTAGTGTTGTAATTTCAAGAATTCTTGCATAATTAAGTATAAATACAAGGTTTTTTCACTCATTTTCATCCCAAGCATTCAAGTATTCAACACCTAACATGCAAGAGATCACTTAGAGAGTTCATAAGAGTATTTGGACATTTAGAAAAGCATTCAATGCATTTCAAGAGTAGGTTATCAAGAATTTAACAACATTCTTCAAGTGTCATGAATCATGTCAAAGATTGCATTCTTCATGTTTGTTATTGTGTAAACATTTGTGACGTAGAGTTCATGATCCAAGCAAGTTTTTCAACCAAGATCAACATTATTAAAGCTAGAGTCAAGAACCACATCCATTGTAACCTTTCAAGCATAATTACAACACCTTATTGCAAGGGTTTGGTGAGTTGTAACATTATATTTTGTTCATTCATCATTCTCCTTTCACATTTGCTTTCGGTTCAAGGTTTAATTACCAACGAGGGGTTTTACCAAGGTAAACCCCTATTCACTAACCCCCACAAAAATTGTCCCTCTTCTTGTCTGTGATTTGTAGGGCTAGGTTACATATTTACCAAGAAGCCAAGTTGGAGAAAAGTTGTCAAATCCCCAAATTTTTCAAAGTTTCCATCAAGCCTTGGAGAATCTTGGAGAAGGTCTACAGGTGGAAATTTGTAGTTTCAAATCTAGAAACCAGTTAGAAAGAGCAGTGTAGACCGAGAGACAACTAATCTAGTTTGGAACTTCCAAAAAAGATGAAGTGGACTAATTTGCCACAAGTGGAAAATGAGTCCCACCATATAGGCCTGACAAAGATTTTTACAGATTTGGATACCCTTTTGGTTGAAACCCATTCCTACACATTTTCCTAGAAATTGGATTGATTCACCCATCTTGGCGAATGAGTCTTAGTCAACATCAATAGTAGATTTTTCAGTGATCTAGATCTCTGTTCTACCTTCTTCAGTCTTCCAGGTGCACACTTCCAGTTTCATAGCGTTCTTTTATATTTTGTTCATTTTCTTAGGTCATTTAGAGTTAGTTTGCATTTCATAATGTGTTTTCAATTTTATTATCTTTTCCAAGTAAACACTTGGTGGCGAGCCCCTCATAAGATCATTTTTAGACCCTAGGACAACCCTTTGTTAGATTAAAATCTCCTTTGCATTGAAGTCTCAAGGGTTTTTTCTTGAGTGAAGAGTAAGGAAATAGCCTCTCTCCATTAGGTCCAAAACCCTAAAAAGTGAAAGAGAGCCCCCTATTTTCTTCTTTTCATTTTGGTGAACCTGCATTTAGATCATCATAATTTTGATTTGGAGTGCATTTACATCCTAGATTTAGTTTGCATTAGTTAATTTGCATTCTAAGGTTTCAATTCTTGCATTAGTGGAAAGCTCATTTAGCCTACATTGTTATATCTAATTTCATTGAAAATTAGTAAAATTTTGCATTTGCATCTTAGATTTCCATTAGAAAACATAAAAAGCATAAAATTCAATTCAAAAATTCTGAAAATTTTCAAAAAAATTAGTACCTGGACTCATTTTCCACCTTGGACAAATTAGTCCCTTTGTATATTTTTCACTGCATTTTCTAGCATTTATAGTTTAGTTTCTAAATTTTTGTTTGCTACTATTGCCTTTATGTTTCAGTTTGTAGACTTTCTGTTTCACTCAATTCATTACATTTAGCTTAAATTTATTCATCTTGTGCATTGCTTAAAATAAAAATTGCATTTACAACATTGTTGCATAATTTAAAATCTAAAATTTGCATAATGGATATGTGATTTAACAAGTTTTGGATGTCATTAAATTCCTTAGTGGATGTGTCAAGTTGTGCTTTTGGAAATGAACCTAATGAAATTGAACTCACTCATGCTCACTGAACTTCTAATGCATGTTGTCCTTGTGATGCTGACATCATTGGAGAAGATGATGACAACATGAATAGATTCCTAAACAATTTTCTTGACAACCTTGAAGCTAATGCATCCTTCTATCCATCCATGAAACAAAAATATCTTCCTACAATACCACCTCTTGAGATGTTTGGTTACTTACATCTTGAAACAAAAGTTGAACCTAAGATCCCTACAATAGGTGAATCTAGTTCTTCTAGACAAGCAAACACTCAACCATTTTATGATAATAAAGTAACAAACACTCCCATCAATCTTGAAGAAACATATGGAAAAGGATTCACAATCTTGACTAAACAAGGATGCGATACAACAAGTAGGCATGAAATTTTGTTGTCCCCTCAGGCATGTTGGAATTAATGTCAAAGGCAATAATATAGTAAGGTGATCTTGCAACATTACTCTCCTTGGCATTGTGTGTGGTATATCAATTAGAGTTCCTAATTCAGATTTCCTAAGGTGACAAACTTGTGTGATCAAATGCACATCATATTACTTGTCCTATTGATGTGATTACATTACACATCATGACAAGTTCTTGAGAATTTTTTTGCATACTAATCAAGTCTTTTTATATTGAGAAGATGAGAAGGAATATCATAGCATGGTTGTTTAAAAATAGTCTTGAATGATCCTTAAAGAAAGTCTTCTTGGCACCTAATGGAAATTTTATGATAATGAACATGAACACAATGTTTAAGGCCTTGGGTATTAACATTTCCTAAGGCTTTGAAAATAAAAGAGGAAATTAATCACATTTCGGGGTCATAAATCCTAAAGAAATACAACAAAAAAGTAATAAGGAAAAAACCCCAGAGCTCATTTTGAAAAAGTGAATAAGGTGGATTGACACATGTTATTTGGCATTAATTTTAAAGTCTTTTCAAGACATGGTTTATCATCCACATGTAAATGGTGAATATTATCGACACAATTATGAGTTTTTGGTTTTGCATTGACTAAGGAATGTATTGTGATAACTGGCACAATAATTGTGTTTCCCTAAAAGCTATCATTTGGAAAATCAACCAAGCACGGGTTGTAAACAGTCTTCTTAGGGCTTGGAAGAAAGTTGTGAAGCTTATGCTGGCAGGGAGGAAAGAGGTAACAGTTTTAGACAGTTGAGGAATGATGGTGTGGGTGGAGCTTGAAAAGATAATGCTCAGCTAATGTGAGCAGTGGAAGGAGTTGACCCAACATAGAAAAAGTGGTGATATAGTCGTTATTTTCAGGTGATATCTTTCATTTTCAATTTTTGTTGTTTCTACTTTTGCATAAATAGTTATATGGTGAAAAAGGGTTATTGTTTTCATTAAACAAGAAAAAGAAAAAGTGGGTTTTTGAGTTTGAATAACTTGGGTTATTTATTTACAACAAAATGAGGGTTAGGGTTTGTAACCTTGTTGTTTTGCATACTTGTTTTTGTAACACAATGTTGATCTTGTTGAGTTGTTTTAGTCTAACCAACGTGGGTATGCATCTTACATTGGAGGTTTTTGGTGGAAATATTTATTGTGATAGTTATCATTGATTAATGCCTCTTTCAGTTATGAGCTCAAATATGAGCAACCCTAAAGGATATAAAATCATATCTGGATTTTGGGTTTGGTTGGTTGAACACAATACAAAAATATCATAGCTTGTATATGTGAATATTATTGTGGTTATCATGCCATAAATACTTCTTGAGAAAAATGCAGAAATCTATTTTTGAAAAAGATTGTGCACAAAACAATGAAGAGTACCTAGTATATTGTATGTTTGAAAGGTTCCATATTATGAATCTTTAGGAAATAGAATATATTAGTGAAAAGGTGTTGTAATGGTTTGCAAAGAGACAGAGTGATCCTCTGTATATTTTTTTTTCCATCTTATTTGTTGAAGCAAGTTACAATGTCAGTGTGGTATTTGGTAGCTAGTGATGGTGTTTTACAACAACAACTCAGACAGAATACAATATTCTATCTCTCTTGAAAGGTAATTTTCAACAACAAGTTACTGTAAATCACCCCAAGGTCTATCGAGTGTCAGATCATAACAATGCATAAACAACTCAAATAAAATGTGAAACGTTGGTAATCACAATCGGGCCTTACTACAAGCAAACTGTATCTTTCAATTTATCATATTTTGCAATATAATGATCTCTAATCCTAAATCTAATCAGATGATAAAGAAATAGAAAAAGATAAGGGTGCAAGAATATGATGAAATCTAAACTATTCGTAAAATGAACAATGCAAATGATAGATATCTGGAATGGACCAATCTCAAATAACCAATTCTTGCTTAACCCACAATGCAATGTCACAAGAACGGTGCAATCTTCTAAGGTATATAGATTTTTAAATCATTGACATTCATCCACAATCGAACTTAAGCACATGTAAATATACGGTCCAGGTTGACTTTAGCAGCCTACTACAATCAGATAGTTACTAGGAGTATAGACTAGAGATTACTACAAACATTCCAAATATGAAATCATAAACATCATACACCAAACTAAAACTTAATTTAACTCTGAACACTAAACCCTAAATCTTTAAGAAATTTGAAAAATAAAACAACAGGAACCATGCAAGATGAAATAACACAAGAGATTGCACCAGGAAAACCACAATGTCTTCAATTGTATTAGATTATCAAAATGCTGCAACAATTCCACTGTTCTGTTTACAATACTTGCTTCAAGAAATCCACAAAAAAAATGCCCTAACTCTTAACTCTATTATCTCTTCTCTTTTCTCTAATATCTAATGTCTTACAATGAGGCAGGAATGCCTTTATAGCAAATTCTCAAGACATGTCGGCCCAGCCAAACATTTACAAAATAAAACAATTGCCAAAACAAGTCGGCCTTAGGAAAACCAAAATAAGGCACACATTAAATGCCATCTATATCATCAAGGTCGGCCTCAGCACAATCCCCAATGTAGTCTGGTCCAATGCATGCCCTATGATAATAGGGAAGCACAAATCTCAAAATGGCATTAAATACCGCCTCCTTTATCCTGGCTCTAGGCCAACGATCCTTGAACCCTCAAAAACACCCCATCTAGTTCGGCAACAGGTGGCAAAGGCAAGATCTTAAGTCTACATTTAATGGAATCAATCTCTTCTTTTGACTGGTCAATAGTCTTATTCCAATCATCCTTATGTGCCTGGTACTTATCCATCACTGCCAAGTAGGTAGTCGCATCATCTAACTGGTGGCCAATTATAACACTCTCAGAATCTGGGGCATAAACCTCATGCCACCATTCCATGATTTGCTCCAGACTTAGGTATTCGGGAGCAATCTTTCTCCTACCAGTCATAACTTCAAAGAATGCAATGCAGCCCTCATACACCCCAGTAAGATCACCATCTATTTTCTTCTTTCGCTTCTGGATCTTCTTCATGGCCTTATGCCGAATCTGCAGAGCCTCAAACCATTCCCAGGGTTCATTTAATCTGGAGGAAGAAAGGTTTCCATCCATAGCTAATTGATCCTTACCATGTCCCATGATGACTTTGGACTTTTGTAACAGAAGGTCAATGTCCTCCTTGTCCTGAGACAGCACATGCCCCAATAATTCCTTGGCTCAGACTACATCCTTCCCAACTAAAAGGATATCCTTAATTGCACTATCTCCTCTTGCCTGCACATCCTTCAACCAATCTATTGTAGTTTGAGCCGAAGTCTTCATTTTTTCAATCTCGGAGATAGTTTCCTTGGGCAGAAAGCCAGGAGTGGCAGAAGAAGATGGGTGGAGAGATTGCAAGGGTTTCATTACCTCCTCCAAGCACCTCCTAAGCCTTTCATTTTCTTTTATAAGCTCATGCTTGGTCTGCGCTTCCTTTCTTAACCTCCCAATGATTACCGCACTGGAGCCTGCATACTCATCAATGTCCTATTCCATGGAGGCTGGTCCAAGATTAATGGTCTGCACATTGTAATCCTTACCAATGACCTCCTCTCTATCCTTATCCGCAGCAGGGGTGGCAATGTGGATAACTCTATTATTTACTTCATCCCTCTCTATCTTTTACATTACCTTAGCTACCTTCTTCTTCTTTCCTTTGCCAATCTTGGATAGCATTTCATCCCAATCCAAAGGGGTGTCTTCAACAACAACCTGTTTCTTCCTTGTGACCTCCTTTTCAAGCCAATCCGGGACAGCAGGCTCTACCCGGATTTCTTCTATTTTTCCTTCTTCCTGTTGTTTTTCTGGTGTTTCATCCTTTCCTTTCTCAAGAGATTGCTTACCTTTATCATCTACTTCAACTTCCTCTTCCTGAGCCGGCGATGGAGTTCTAATAGGAATATCCTCCTTCTCAGGTAACTCGTGGCCTCTACTGCATGCTGGAGAATCCTCATATTGCACTAATGGAGAAGTATGCCTTTCTTCTTCTTCAACTCCAAGCTCGGTTGCCTCACTAAAGAGCTCTCCTTCCTTGAAAGGTTCTATCTCCCCACTAGTCTCATGTTCCTCAAGGGTCTCTTGCTCATGCACACTTGGTGGAGGAGAAGCAACCTTAGGTGGCTCCGTGACTGGTGATTTCGGCAGAGGATCCATCTTTTGCACAGTGTCTTTTGGAGAGGGAGTCCTGGACCTCATCATATAAACTTTAGTCTTCTCTCCTGAACTCTCCACATCAATGATTGGAGGCTCACCCTTGGATGTGTCTTGGACCTTCCTCTTTGAAGTCCTGGTTGTTCTTGTCTTCTTCGGTGGTGGAGGAGCACGTTCTTCTTCTACTTTTTCCAACCCTTCCTCATCAGAGGATCTACCAATCTTCAAAGCCTGACTTCTTTTCTTCCCTTTAGGCTTCCTTTTTGGTTCCGGCTCACTTTCCCTAGGACCTCTGATCTTTATCTTGAAAGGTGAGCTTCTTTTGGTTTTCCCTTTGGGGTCATCATCCCTGGATTCTTTTGAAGTAGACATGGGATTAAGGTTTCCCATCAAATTGAAGGTACAGGCTACCTTCTCACTTTCCAGCTCCCAAATCTTATGTTTTAGCCACGAAGAGGTAAATTTCATAACGGGGGCCATTAGGTCCTCCAACTCTATAACCTCATCTTCATTCCAGTTGATTTCCCCGATTGACCTGTCCTTCACAGCTTCATAAGCATGATCCTGTACCAGGTTTCCATCATCCTGTAGTTGGTCCGGGATCAACTTGACATTGTACTGTCTGATTACATCCACAGGGAGCCTAGAATACCTCTTCTTTTTGGCTTCAAAATCATCCTTGATGTTAGCCCAATAGTCCTCTAGGTCATCTTTATGCCTGTACTCCTTAGTGGCCTTCTTCTGTGCCTCTCCTGTGATATCAAAGTTCATCCTTTTTTGAATGGAAGGAGAAACCATATGCTGCCAATTCATCACCTGCGGTGTGTGTTGATTGAATGGAAGGGCACACCTCTGCTACACCAATTCCAAGAGGGAAATCCCCACCAAATCCCATCTTATGCTTTTCCTTCTTTACAA
The DNA here is from genome assembly GCA_007258455.2 of Sequoia sempervirens. Taxonomy (NCBI): domain Eukaryota; kingdom Viridiplantae; phylum Streptophyta; class Pinopsida; order Cupressales; family Cupressaceae; genus Sequoia; species Sequoia sempervirens. The sequence goes on along the minus strand of VDFB02193867.1, from coordinate 237,585,185 downwards.
TGGCATCAAACTCACAAATCTGTCTGACAATTTCCAATAGCACAATGTGATATGTGGGGTATCAAAGTAACCTGTATGGAGGGACCGGGCATCCATCAATCCTAATATAGGTGAAGGTGGGAAATTGAATAAACCAGGCCCCATAATTCTTTATCAACCCCTTGGCTCCATCTGACAGTCTTACATGCTCGGCATTCTGGAGCATCCTTGTGATATGCATTGTGAATGCATCATTAGCCCTCCTGTAGTCTTTGTGTCCCAGGTGCAACTCCGGGTATACTTCATAAACTATGTCCTGTCTGAATGTCCCTCATGGATTCAAACCCCTATATGGATAGAATCTATCTAACACATACATCACATACGAGGACATGGTGAACCTCTTGGTTTCTAGGACGTTCCTCAATTGTTTATCAATTTCAGAACTAATAAGCCCGACCCAATGATAGTTGGTCCCCTGCTCAATTTTGGTGATCACATGGACCATCCAACTCTCTAATACCTCAGCAGTCTTCAATCCTACCACTCTGCTCAAAAATGTTATGGAATCATAAATATCCGACCTGAATTTAACTCTATGCAACTACTTGGGTAGTTTAGAATAGTGTGATTTTGGCTTCTCCAACCAAGAGTTGATCACCTGTTGAGCTTTGGTTGGCTCGTTCTCATAATGTGTCCAGGACAAGTCCATGTTTAAAGCACACATAGAAGGCAAATCAGGCATGTCGAAGGCTTGTGCAATGGAAACAGGACTGAAGTTGGCCAAAACCCTTCCCTCGGTGCTGACAACCCTTTGTGTCTCAAAATCATACTGCCGGGCACACTCCAAGATCAACTCATAACATTGGATTGCCGGAGGAAACCTTGCCACATGCACCAGTCCGAACTTTATCATGCCATTCCTTAAAACTGACAGATTCTTCTCAGCTGTCCTCTGCTTTAACTCCTCGTATCTCCAGGCCCCCACATTGGTGTCAGACACCTCAGACCATATGAAAGATATCTTGCTTTCTGGTAACTGACTTTTAGTGTCCAACTTCAATCTTTCTGCCTCTGAGATAGTGGATCCTTCTGTGTCACCCTTAGATTTCCCCGCTGTAGCCTTGCTTGATTCAGCCTGCACTCACAAAAGATTGTCATGAGTATTCGATTATTGTACATATTCCAACCAAAGGATTAGCATAAAATTAGATAAAGTAGTTAGAAACTAGCACAAATGGCCAATCTTTGAAGATCCAAAGAAATACAGCAGTCTGGGAAAATACTGCAGACCGGGAAAATCCCGTCGGGGCAGAATTTCAGAGAAATCCGACCCAGACGGATTCTTGCTACCAAGACATCATTAGTGAAATATAGCATTAGTACGGACAAAATATCATAAGATTATCATGAAATTCAGTTATTGGCAACAAGAAACAAGCATTTAACATTTACCCCATGAATCATATCTTTAGAAAATTGAAAGAAGTAAAACTAGACAGGAAAACCGGAAAAATCCGGATGGGACAGATTTTCGCGGACAGTTCAAAATGCCCCGGAAATTACTCCATTCCGTGGAATTAGCCTAAACCGAGAAAATCCGGGTGCGCAGAAATTTCGCGGACACCACGGGAACCCGACGAACGGCGACATGCGAACCAGCGACTGAATGATTATGTAAACTTCTTCACTTGGATTCTAATGGTCCCGAAATCGACATTAACCAACAAGATTCAGAACGCACATGAATTTAGCCTTCAAAAGACTTCAAAATATCTAAATCCCATGGCGAAACAGCGAAGCCCTTATTCCAATGAAAAAACCCTCCTGCCATGAAAACCAGGGTAAGCTCAAGGTTTAAAATATCATCAATAAAGATCGGTCTAGGGCACTCCGAGTCCTCACAAGGTAGGGGTCAGTTTAATACAAGTGCAAGATTGACCAGTCATAATGAATTTGTCATTCTGGGCGGAACACCGAAAAACCCTAACTTTGCAAAATATGGCAGATTACGCACTAAGAGGGCAAACAACCTGACCCAGAACCCTTGCCAAACGGATGCACCCGTCATCTAATGGATAAATAGAAGCTCATATGGCATGGGTGATGATGATTCTCGAAAAGATGGGCCCAACCCTAACTTGATAACACAAAACCGTGTCCAAGGATAAGCCGACCCGAAATGATCATCATTCAACACAGAAAAACTCAACCATCCCGTAAACAAATAAGAGGGGCCATCGATAACCTACCATGGATTCTCGCAGATGAAACTCGAACTTGAAGAAGCAACCACGAAGCAGGCACACCCAAGCAATGAAAATCTCAATTAGCGCTCCACACAATTCACACGCAAGCAACCCAGGATCACTGCTCAAAGCTCGAATGGAGAAAGCACTTCAGACGCCAAGGCAGCAAACAAGTGAATGATGAAGTTGAAATGATGCTTAGAAGGTTTTAATTCGACCCATTTACACATCTGAGCAAAGGTACTCAAGCATTAATGAGCGACAAGACACGCGACAAATCCGAAAACCCGAGGCCGAAATTTTAGAAAATCTCAAGATATGCTGAATCTGATGAACACATATTTCGGAATCTGAAATCACGCGAACCCAAGAAAATCCACGTAGTTAGGCGAAACCCTCATTTCTAATAAAAGGACCATTCGTCCGGAAAATCCGCAAAGGAAAATTCAGATCGAGGTGAAAACCGGTTTGTTAAAACTCAATTTTAGCCAATTCAAAAGCCTCAAGGAAGATCAAAGCTAGAAATCCAGCATATCAAGACCTCAAAAGATAAATCCAATAAAACCAAAGGTCAAAAGACATTAAAAGATGGTCCCTATTCCAAGTGGGTGTGTGCATAAGGTAGCTAGTGAGGCTTTTTGTTGCCAGTGAGGCACTTTTCTAATTAAGCTAGTGAGGCGATTTTACAAGTGGTTTTTCTACCCCAAAGGGTTTTCTACTCATGAAAGTCATTTGTGTTATGGTGTGATTGGTTTCATTAATTAACTCTATTCTTGCTCAAGTATTTCATATTTAAATTTTTCTACTGCAATCAATGAAGGATTATATCACTGAAATTTCATAAGCATTGATTGATGCAATCTTATTAATTCAAATTGAGATTCTTGTTGTTATAACAAGCTTGCTACTCCTCATACACACTTTGTAAGGAAAAATTCTTAAAAGATTAATTAAAAGTATTTTTGGAATTTTCCATACCACTGATTTAGCCCCCCCTCCCTTGTTAGTGGTATCATACTCCAACAATTGGTATTAGAGCCAAACCATTGACAAAAGTTTAACAAAATTAAGGGGTTCTTGGTAATGGAGTACTAGTTATGGAAAATCAGGAAAGTCTTTCTACCTCCAGAGCACCATTATTTGATGGTACTGGCTATGCTTTTTGGAAATTTAGAATGAAATGTCATATAAGCTCTCTTGGTTATGAGGTTTGGTATGCTATTGAACATGAATACACTGCCGCATCGACACCCTCTACTATAGACTAGGAAAAAGCATATGAAAATGATGCTAGGGCTACAAATGCCATTTTTTGTGGGTTGACTAATGACGTGTTGGTTAAAATCATGGAATATAAAAGTGTAAAGTATATTTGGGATAAATTTTATAGTATTTATGAACATGAGAAAAAGTTAAAGAAGCTAAATTACTATCTTTTAGGGCCAAGTTTGAAAGTTTAAAGATGATCGAGGAAGAGAAGATAGTTGATTACCTTTTAGGAGTTTAGGAAGTTGTGAACTCAGCTACCTCACTATTGATGAACTACAAAGTGTCTTCATAGCCCATGAAATGAGAATGTGTACTGGAAATCCCACTACTAAAGAAGTAGCCTTTAAGTTTGTGAAAAAGGATAACAAAATAAACTCTGATCCAAAGAAACTGGATGACAATGAGTCTGTCCTTGTGAGCAAACTAAAAAGAGGATATGGTAGATATAAAGGGAAACTACCTTTTAAATGTTTTAATTGTGGAAAAATTGGGCATTATGTTGCTCAATGTCTTAACAAGGACTCTGAAAGTGATGAAGAAACAAATAATAGGTAGGGGAAGAAAAAACATACTAATTCTAAAAAGAAAAATGTCTTTTAAAAAAAGAAAAGTCTAAATGCAGATATATTCGGCAGTCATATAGATGCATCTATTGAGGAAGGAGATGAAACATTGTTTATGATAGTTATTAATCCAAGTCAAGATCATAATAAAGAGATTGATAATGTCATGAACAATAGCTCAAAAATAGAAGATTATCCTATATTTAGAATACCTCAGTTTGAAGGCACACAATTTTTTTTTTTGAAATGTAGGATGGAAACCTATTTATCTTCCTTAGGATTTAATGTATGGGAAGCAATTGAAAAAGGTTTTTCAGTATCTACAACATCTCCTCCTACACTAGATGAAAATAAGGCTCTTTAATACAATGCTAGGGATATGGATACTATCTTTAATAGTTTACCAAATGAAATTATTGCTAAGCTCATTTATTGCAAGGATGCAAAGGGGGTTTGGAACAAACTGATTGAAATGTATCAAAATGATGAGCTGCAAGAAGAAACATCCTCAAAAATTGATATAGGTTGTGGCACATCTGGAAGTGAAGGTGTTTTTGTTAACAAAGAGGAAGAGGTTGATCTTGAGAGTGAATTAAATAGTGCCTTAAGAGACATTCAAAAACTTAAAGAGGAAGTTGTGGTGAAGAAAAATAATTTTGAAAAAAAAAATTCTGATGAAACTTCAAATTAAAATACTAGAAGTTACAAAAGTGTAGTTAGAAATCAAATAAAAAGAATGTTGTACTTTAGAGGAAAAAGTTGCTGACCTATGGAAAGAACTTGATATGTGTGACAACAGTAGTAAACTGGCATAACTTCTAGGTAAACAAAGAAATTATAATGATAAAATAGGTCTTGGGTTTATAGAAGATCACTGCTCTCATTCTGATAAATCCTAGAATAACAATGTGACAAAATAAAATTATTTGAAGCTAATAGTTGTGTTCAATAGAATTTTAAATCAATAGTGTAGAAATCTCAAATATACAGCAAAGAGTTACAAGTCCAAACCATTTTTTTGATACTGCTAAAACAAGGTTGACTTGGAAACCAAAGAAGATTAATGAAAAGGCAGAGGATACATTTAGTCAAATAATCTTACATTCTAAGGTGAAAAATGAATGGATTCTAGATAGTAGGTGCTCACACCATATGACAATTGATAAAAGCAACTTTCTCAATTTTGAATATTGTGATGGTGGTTTAGTATGGTTTGGAAATGAGGATTGCATTAAGATCATTGGGAAAGGTACAGTTTCTTTGGATGATAACTTGTGTTTTTTAGGATGTGTACTATGTAGAAGGTCTCAATCATAATCTTCTAAGTGTGACTCAGATCTGTGATCAAGGTTTTTATATTCTTTTTGATGCTCTTGGGTGTGAGATTAGAAAGAAAACAGGTGAAATTGTTGCTATAGGTTTAAGAACTCAAGGGAACATTTAAAATCTGCAAGAAACAAGATGTGTGAAAATGAGTGCTTAGTTGAGGGAGACAATGAATGATCTTCCTCATATTCCTATTCACTAAATCATCTATATGTAGTTTCAGGGTGCATTTCAAGTATTTTTTCTTTTATCCCTATGATTAGTTGTTGCCTTGGATTCTATTGTTGTAGTACTAATTAATAAAGTAATTCTCTCATTGAAGTTTTTGGAAGGCTCAAAAGATAGTTTTTTGTTGGTTGCATATGACATTTTTGTTTGAATAATATAGAATTTTTTGGGAGATGATATGTCAATTCTTCTTCCAAAAGTATTATTAAGGAAGTGACAGTGGATAATAGTTAAGTCAGATCATTGCTGTAATAGATGCAGTGCTACTATTGATGATTTTATATGATTGATTTGATATTGGATTCTTGATGATATGTAGATTTCTTTTGAGATGAGTAGATTTATTTTTGATGAAATGGTGGTATATGCAGGATAGAGTTATAATTTGGATAGGAACTTACTTATTTTCTTGGTATAAACAGTGGTATGCTTCAGTGTTACATTTGTCAACAAGTATGATTGGTACAAATAGACAACATTCTTCTCCATTGCTATTTGATACAAGTATACAACATTCTTCTTCATTACTATAGTTGGTCTTGATATGGGAATACAATGATTAGTATGGGAATATGAGATAAATTTAGTGATCATTCCAATTAATAATGTTGATTGATATGAGTGATATTCTTTATACTCTGTTTACATTCATGCTACTTGACAATCTATGTTTTTTATTCGCATTAGATTTTTGATGACTTATATGTATACCTGTTTCTAAATAAGCAATTCATGTCTTATCAACTTTCGTTGATAAGCCATTGACTTCTTATTATATTATTTGTATAGAAGTCATTGATGACTTGATTTCATATAAGGTATACATGTTTCAATTATCAAGTTGTAAATATGAAATATTACAAGGATGTTCTTGACACTTTTTTCAATATAATGGGTCTATTGTTGTTTCCAACTTGATAATTCACAAGGAGAGTAATGGAATTATATTTAACACTTGTACTAGATGTTGGAACTTGGATAGTGAAAATTCAATGTTTATGCAACTATATGAAGACATTAAATTTGAAGCTTTACACTTGGGTCACTTGAATCTTGTTGAAATATTGGTTCACTTTATTTGATATCATTTACATTTAGATTGTTTGGAACAGTTGGTACTTGGCATCTTCACTATGAATTTTTGGAAATTGCTTTGGTTTCCTCACACTACATACATCTTGATAGTGATTTTGTTCATTTTGTGTTGATTCCTTGGATACATTCATACTTAACAAGTGGTGTGCATTGTTGCATTTGGTAGTTTATTAATTTTGGTTTCACATTATGATTTTCTCTGTGGTTTTTGAGTTTATTCAGAGAGAAAGAACAATTCTCTTCAGTGATTTACATTTATTCATAGAGTTAGGGGGAGCTTTTCATGCTTATTTTTACTGATGTTGGCAGGGATGACATTATGGTTTTCTGTGGTGGATCTATGATGCATGACAATACACTATATTTTTGTGCACCATACTTTCATTTTTGCAGCATTTCTGATTGTCTCTCCTTTGGCATTGTTGTCAAAAGGGGGAGAAAATGTGCAGTGGTTTGACAATGTGCAGTGATAGTGACTTTGATACAGTTGGTGACAATGATTACAGTGATAGTGAGTGAAATTTGCTGCAATGTGTTAGAGCTTCTAAAATATAGATGGATTTTCATCCCCATGGGTCTGGTTAGCCTTTGATAACTCCTTGTCTTCATAAGTGAGTAGGGTTTTTAATCAAGAAAATGTGCTAACGTTATATTTTCATGTTGACTAGTTTAGTTGGTCATCAGTTTCTTAAGTGATCCTTTGAGCCATTTAGCACGTTTTCCTACTAGCCCCATTTACCTAAGCAATTGGTCATCCTTTTCCCACCATGTCAAATATTTTCTAAAGTGGGGCTTTGAATTTTAACCCGGTGACTTAAGGATTAAGTCATTAACCCTGCGGTCATGGCACCATCAGTTGGGCCAAGTCTTGTCCATTTGATGCTAATGCCACGTATTATGTAGTTTTCAAGATTCAAAGATCAAAGATCAGATTTGAACCATACCCCACCAACCTATAGGAGTTAAGTACATGTTGGATAAATGCAGCGAGGTTAGCGAGAAGCTAACATGTGTCCCAGGTACAGCATAGGACCCACCTCCCACTACCGCCCCTATGGACCTGCATGTTTGATGAGCGACTGAGATCAATTGGGAAAAATGATCCTCACTATTCCCCGCTAGCTTGTCAAATAAAGGTGAACGATGATTAAATCTAGCGAGATCTCGATGCCTATCCCTCACTCACTCAGACAGTGGAGCCCACACATAGTGACGGTGTCATCTGACATGGATAGGAATGATTAGTTGAAAATGGTTCAGCCAAGCACCGCTAGAAATCAAAGGAGGTCAAACATAAGTTGGCTATTCGATCATCCATCAAGACAAAATATCAATGGATCGCATTCAAAGTTGGCAAGTGACACCTGATGGTCGTTTCTACTCTGTACAACTAGCTTGCATTAATGACTAACTCTATAGAGCAATCGAGTTGATCTCAACTCGTGTGGATATGCAAGTGCAAATAATCAGAAAGAATAATCAACAGATTTCCATGCAAATGGGAATTAAACGGCGTCAGTACATCTACCAATGAGATGCCAACATTATGCATGTGTGATGAATACTAAGTTTGAATGCCATTGTTTCACCTGATAAATACAATGAAGGTGGTTGTTATTTGCGTCATTATACTCAACAGTTAAAAATTTTATAGTGTGAGAAATTATTGAGAGAGAAAGATGAGCAGACCAACAAGAAGGTTAGTTCATTTAAATTTACAAGGGTTCAGCCCTAGTTTGCATGGTGTTGTTCCTACTATCGAAGTGGGTACTTCTTCTAAGTGTAAATTGGCACCAAGTAGATGCAACCATCAACTGCAATTCCAGGGTGGCGATGCTGAAGAAGTGAGCAACAAAGGAAGACTTCTAGTGCAATCTCTAACTGGGTCAAAGTGGAAAGTGAGGTATGGGTGTGGATCCTATGGGCACCAACATTCTCCCACCAACCTTACGAGCACCTCCTCTGGAAATGACGATTTGGAGATTGATTTTGCTTATGCTTGGTACTTGGCATTGTTGAATGAATGCTTGCCCTCAGATGAGGAGGTGATCTTTATGTTGTTGCTAGTAGTCAAAACCCCAAGTGGACATACTGGGAGCGTGTTTGGAAAGGAAAAGAAGGAAGAGGAAGCCAAGGTTTATTATCTTCCTCTTGCAGTGACAAGAAGTGGTCAGGTATACCATGGTTGTGACTTTGGTTGTGATGGTGTGAGTGGTAAATGAATTTGTTGCATGTGAAGTCTTCTTTTGCTGGTGTTTATGAATTTCATTGTGGTGGCCTTTTGTTATGCATTTGTGGCATATTTTGATGATTCGACATCAGTCGTGTTCCTTCATGGCATCTTTGGTTGCCTGGTTAGTGAAGCTTGAATGATGACAAGGGAGGTTTTGGTGGTACTTTGCTTTCTCTTCCTCAGTGGCAGTTATATTTTAGACTCCCTCTTGTTATACTAGTTTTTGCAATTTCAGCATGTGGGATTTTTAAAATTCAAATCAAATTCAGCTAAAATTTTGGTGAAATGATCATTTAACAATGTAATTGCATTCGATTCTAAAGCTTGTTGCTCCCTGTTGGTATAAAGGGAATTCAAGACTCGAATGTAGAGAAAGAAGATGACATTAAAGTGCTAGGGTTTTTCATTAAATACGTATAGATAAATAGGAATGGGATAGTTAGTCATCTTGGGTTTTTTATGAATGAACTATGGCAAGTACCTTAAATGGTTTTTTAGATCTAATCCAAGTATAAGTGAATATACTTAATTCTGATACATTTCTCTCCTTGTGCAAGTTTGAGATGAATTTGGAATGAAATATTAATGATATTTTTGTTCTGCTTTGAATCATTTGTTCAAATGCATGTCTTATTTCTTTGTCTTGATTCAAGTAATCGACTAAATATTAGATGTGGATGTGAATTTTATTTTATTTGCAGAGGATTTGATAAGTAGTTGTGTATCAAAAAATTTGAGTTCTATAATGCAAAGTATTATGAGGTTAGTCTATTTCATTGTTGGATTATTTTTGTTTTACTAATTCTTGCTTATGTGACTCCATTTTTCCCAATAAATATGACACTGATTTGTTCCTTAATGATTTTCCTAAGGGGTTTATCAAATAATCATTCAATTGACTAAACTCTAGTTGGGGTGCCAATTTATTTCAAAATTCATTGATTCCATTGTTTATTTGTGATCATTCTTACTTGGGGTGTCATGATTTTGATCAATGGATAGCATGTTACTTAGAAAAAAGCCAATTTCCTAGTAACTATTGCAAAGTTATCCTTTGTCATTATCAATCTATGTAATGATGTATTTAACACAGCTAAATATTAAGTGAATACACTAGGAGTACCCTTCTTGGTCCCACAGAGCCTAAAGCATAGAATATCCTAGCCTTTGGCTAGATCTTGTTAAGTTAGCCATTCATTTCAAGAGTCTTGAGTATAGGAACCGACTATTCCTTAGAGATATCTTGGGTGTATTGGAAAAAATACCAACACAATGTTTCTTGAGAAATTTTTTATTATAGATTGAACAGGGTATTTTGGCATTATAGTGGTATATTTTGAGTAGTCGCATTGATGATTTCTTGTTTGGTCTTGAATATTCACAGTTTGATCTAACAGTCTTTGTGAATTTTGACAGGGTAGATTATGTGCTCATCACAGTGACATTTCCAGTTTAGGTATATTGTTTTTAGTTGACATTTGGCTTTGATTTTTTATCTTAATGGAGTTTGACATCAATGCTAAAGGGGGAGTTTGTTGTCCCCTCAAGCATGTTGGCATTAATGTCAAAGGAAATAAGATAGTAAGGTGATCTTGCAACATCACTCTCCTTGGAATTGTGTGTGGTATATCAATCAAATTTCCTAATTCAAGTTTCCTAAGGTGACAAACTTGTGTGATCAAATGTACATCATATTACTTGTCCTATTAATGTGATTACATTACATAACATTATAAGTTCTTGAGAAAGTTTTTGCATACTAATCAAGTCTTTTTATATTGAGAAGATGAGGAGTATCATAGCATGGTTGTTTAAAAATACCCTTGAATGATCCTTAGAGAAAGTCTTCTTGGTGCCTAATGAAAAGTTTATGATAATGAACATGAACACAATGCTTAAGGTCTTGGGTATTAACATTTCCTAAGGCTTTGAAAATAAAAGAGGAAATTAATCACATTTCAGGGTCATAAAGCCTAAAGACATATAACATAAAACTAATAAGAAAAAGACCCTTGGAGCTCATTTTGTAAAATTGAATAAGGTGGACTGACACATGTTATTTGGCATTAATTTTAAAGTATTTGCAACACATGGTTTATCATCCACATGTAAATGGTGATTATTATTGACATACTTATGAGTTTTTGGTTTTTTATTGACTAAGGAATGTATTGTGATCATCGACACAATAATTGTGTTGCCCTAAAAGCTATCATTTGGAAAATCAACCAAGCACGGGTTGTAAACAGTCTTCTTATGGTAACTTCAAAGAAAGTTGTGAAGCTTATGGCGGCAAGGAGGAAAGAGGTAATGGTTTCAAGAAGTTGAGGAATGATGGTGTCAGTGGATCTTGAAAATACAATGCTTAGCTAATGTGAGTAGTGGAAGGAGTTGACCCAACATAGCAAAAATGGTGATATAGTCATTATTTTCAGGTGATATCTTTTATTTTTAGTTGTTGTTTCTACTTTTGCATAAATAGTTATATGGTGAAAAAGGGTTATTTTTTTCATTAAGAAAGAAAAAGAAAAAGTAGGTTTTTTGAGTTTGAATAAATCGACTTATTTATTTGTAATGAAATGAGGGTTAGGGTTTTAAACCTTGGTGTATTGTATACTTTTTTTTTAACACAATGCTGATCTTGTTGAGTTGTTTTAGACTAACCAACGTGGGTATGCATCTTACATTGGAAGTTTTTGGTGGCAAGATTTACTGTGACAATTATCATCGATTAATGGCTCTTTCATTTATGAGCTCAAATATGAGCAGCCCTAAAGGATGTAAAATCATTTCTGGGTTCTGGGTTCGATTGGTTGAACACAATGCAAAAATCACATAGCTTGTATATGTGAATATTATTGTGGTTATCATGCCTTAAATACTTCTTGAGCAAAATGTAGAAATCTGTTTTTGAAAAATATTGTGCACAAAATAGTGAAGAGTGCCTAGTATACTGTATGTTTTAAAGGTTCCATATTGTGAATCTTTAGGGCATAGGATATTAGGATATATTAGTGAAAAGGTGTTGTAATGGTTTGCAAAGAGATAGAGTGATCCTCTGTAAAAAAAAAAAAATCATCTTATTTGTTGAAGCAAGTTACAATGTTAGTGTGGTATTTGGTAGCCAGTGAGGCTTTTGTAGCCAATGATGCTTTTGTTTCCAGTGAGGATCTTTTTTTGATTAAGCCGGTGAGGTGATTTTACAAGTGGTTTTTCTACCCTAGAGGGTTTTCCACTCATGAAATTCATTTGTGTTATGGTGTGATTGGCTTCATTAATTAACTCTATTCCCTCTCAAGTATTTCATATTTAAATTTTTCTACTGCAATCAATGAAGGATATTATCACTGAAATTTCATAAGAACTGATTGATGTAATCTTGTTAATTCAAATTGAGATTCTTGTTGTTATAACAAGCTTGCTACTCCTCATACACACTTTGTAAGGACAATTTTTTGAAAGATTAATTAAAAGTATTTTTGGAATTTTCCATACCACTGATTCACCCCCCCTCTTAGTGGTATCATACTCCAACAAATTCATCAACTCCTAGAGAAAAAACCAATTGATGAAAACACAAAGGGGTTAGGATATCAAGATCCCTCTCATAACAGAAAGCCTCCTAGAGACTAAGGCTTCGAAGTGATGGTACAGTGATCTTGGATTCCCCTCCTGATCTAAATGTCCTTCTTCCTAAGGAAAAACCAATGACTCATAACAATAACAAGGATAAGGATAGGAACATCTTAGGACCTCTTGCCTTAATCCCATCTAGAGAAGTTGGTGAATCTAGCAAATGCAAAAAGCCTTACAAATTACAAAAATTACAACCCCTTCATCCACCACCTGAAAGTGAAAGGAAATTACAAATACTTTTCAATAAAGAACTGATAACATTACCACCTATGAATAGATTAGTTCTATATCATAAGGATGCAAAAGTTCCAGGGTATGTGCAGGATCATGGGGGTCCAAACTAGGCCTCTAAGTGGCAATGAAAATTCAGAAAATTAGAGTTAGTCAACTTAACATAAAAATTTGAATAGGTTATTAACATAATTTGAAAAATATGCAAGAACAAAAGTTGTAGAAAATTGAGTGTAGTTTCTAGGCTACTAGTCCATTTTTGGAAAAAAGTAAATTTGTTGTGAGAAAATTTGAAATTTCAATGCAGTGGTACTAATTTTTTAGGAAAAAGATAAGTAGGTGTGTGTTTGACCACCCTAAGTACAAGAAAAACATAATATTTTTTTCTAAATTTTTAAATATAAGTAGAGGACTCATGTTCGGATGTGCCGGATTTTTTTTGTATTTTTTTTCCACATAAATAATTAGTTATGATTTTTTACTAGAACTTTTCGAATTATTAAAACGTTTGTTTGACTACATAACTTGGTCAAAAAATTATGAAATTTTTTTAATTTTTTATCCTATAGTAGATGAAGCATAGAATGTGGTGCATCTTGTAGATTTGAAAAATGTTAAGTAGTTTGAAAGTTATAGAAGTTTTTCAATCAACCTATCAATCAAGACTTTAGACATAATGTAGGTAGAAAATCAATAATAATTATTTATTTAATTCAAAATAAGGAAAAAGTTATATTGGTGGAAAGCTGACAATTTTTTCTATAAACCCTTTTCATTTGATGAAAATCAGGTAAAAAAAGTCGTTAGCCACAAGGGCGAACTTCGAAAAACTAAACAAATTCTAAAAAACACATTTTTGGGGTTGAATTTCTAGCCCAAACCAAGTCCTAAATGGATATCTATTTTGGTTCGGTAATACCAAACCAAAATGGATATCCATTCATAACTGAATATCCATTAGTTATAATTTTTTATATTATTTATAATACATAAATACATAATATTATGTATTATTATATAATATATTAATATATATATAATATTATATATTATTAAAATATATAATAATATGTTATATATATTATATTATACTATATATTATATATAGTATACATATTGATTATTATATATAGCATATAGTATATATATAATATAATATATTTAATACATAGTATATATTATATATTTAATGATGTGCAACCAATTCACAAGAAAGAAAGAGAGGGGGGGGGGAGAGGGATGTATTATAATATATTATATAATATATAATATATTTAATATATATTATATATTATATAATATATTATAATACATCCTCTCCCTTTCAAAACGAGGTGGGATTTTTCTAAGTAGAATTAGAAAAAGATTGTCACATCAATCATATCCTATATCAGGTAACACTATTATTAAATAGATTTCCCATCACTTGAAATAATGACAGGATTTGAAATATAACTTGTATGGCCTTATAAATGCTTATAGAAAACTTAAAAGCAGCTAAATATTAATAATGATAGGATTTCCCATCAATTTTCCCACCAAGAAAAATGAGTTGTAAAGAAACTTAAAAGTAGCTAAATATTAACAACACTAAAGAAAATGTAAGGGGAGAGGGAGAGGAGGGAGTATGGGGAATGAGAGAGATATATATAGTTTGGAGGAGAGAGAGGGAGGGAGGAGAGAGAGAGAGAGAGAGAGAGAGAGAGAGAGAGAGAGAGAGAGAGAGAGAGTCTTGAGATGGAGAGAGAGAGAGAGAAGAGACTTAGAGAGGAGAGACATAGGGGCTTACAGGAATTAGAGAGGGAGAGAGAGATAGAGAGAGAGTACAAAGAGGGAGAGATGGAAAAGAGGCATAGAGAGAGACTTGAAGAGAGAGGGCTTGATCTAGGAAGATAGAGACTTAGCAAGAGAAGGAGAAAGGAGGGAGAGAGGAAGCTCTAAGAGACTTGGGAGAGAGAGAGAGGGGGGGGAGGAACTTGAGAGTGAGAGGAAGAGATAGACAAAGAGTTGAGAGGGAGAGTTGGAGGCAAAGAGGCAGAGAGAGAGAGAGAGAGAGATTTGATCTAGGGAGAGATAGAGACTTGAGAGGGAGAAAGGGAGGGAGAGAGGAAGCTTTGGAAGACTTGAGAGAGAGAGAGAGAGGGGTGGGAGGAACTTGAGAGTGAGAGGGAGAGATAGAAAAAGAGTTGAGACAAAGAGAGGGACAAAGAGACAGAAAGAGAGGGAGAGAGGGGGAGAGAGGGAGAGGGAGAGACCTGAGAGAGAGGGGGGGGGAGAGAGTTGGGAGGAAGAGTGTTTTCCTATTTTGGGATGGGCTCTAGAATAAGAATTGATACAACCATCAAACAAAACCATTACAACTCAATTAAACATTTATGCCATTAAAACCTTCAAGTTTAATAACATGTCATTAGATCAATCATGTAAGAGACCATAAAATTATCATGAATAAGAATCACTATCTTCCAATCATGGTACATAAACAAGAACATTATGCAACTTTCAAAAAAAATCCTTAGAAGATGTATCAAGATACATGTTAATTAGATTGTTCATGTGAAATATATACAATGAATATGATCAAAAAATAAGTCATCAGTCAGCCATGATGCATGAATAAACACTATATATATTAACAAACACTAAATTAATAGATTATTTAATATGTATTACTAAATTTTTGTCTCATCATTATACTATAAAATATTCATGAATTCAACACTAAGAATATCCATCCAACCAAATTCTTTATAAAATATGCATCCAACAAAATTCTTTATAAAATATCCATCGAAGATCAATCTTTTTATAAATATAAGATCATTGTCTTAATAAAGTTTTGCGGCTCTCAATTGCATATATTCATTTATTTGTGTTTTCCTCTTTAAATTGGGACTGTCTCCTTTCCTCTAGCCATCATTGATGCTCGTCTAAGTCCACTTCCATGGACCTACACACATCAAAAATAGTTTTCATTTTTGATGCAAAACACTTCAATAATGGATGAACACATTCTTCATTTTGAATAGCGTTAACTTGATCCTGAATGGTTCGAACATTCACATCAACTTGTTCTTGAAAGCGAGCACCATTTGATGCAGGTGGTGGAGGTGGGGGGTTTTGAGGTGGAGTGGGTGGAGGTGGAGTGGTTGGAGATGGAGGGCATGGATCCATGTTTTAGATATAAGTGAGCCTGCATTAAATTTGTAATTGAAAAATGTAAGATACATGTTTAAAATCCCCTTAAACCATTCAATATAAATGACTTAATTAAATACAAATGAAAAAATGTGCAAATATCATTTAAGTCTAAGGTGTGTAAATGGAAAACAAATAATTGTTAAAGTGGTGTGGAATCTCATTTAAAAATACATTAAATTTTTACCTCGTTGCAATGTGGAAGTGTTAAGCTCCAAATTGATTCAACAAAGGTGGAAGTGTTTTTCCTTAAATTTCCAATACTTAGTGAATTTGTATACATAGTTAAACAAAAAAATTTCCCTATAGCCATAGGAAAATGGGAAAAGTTAATGGGTAATAATCAATGGGTTGTGCAGGAGGCTATCATTTGTATATGATTCAAAATAATAGCCTTCTGCATTGCACATCGATTATTACACATTCACTTCGCCCATTTCTCTATGGTTGTAGGGACAAGTTTTGTCTAGTCAATACTAACAATGGATCCAGATTCACCAAGAATTGGAAATTTAGAGCACTTCCAAGAAAGATTCTTTCTATTTTGAGAGCTGAAGAGATTCAAAACAATTAAAAAATTAAAAAACAAATTGTTTAGCAAACAAATACTAATTTAAAAATAATAAACAAAGCAAGAATTTAAGAAACATGAAAATAAGTGATAAAGAATAATGAAAAATAGACAAGAATGTAAAACGGTTTTAAAAAATGGAGAAAGGAGGTAATGATAGTTCTATTTTATGTTTGTTTAGTATGCTAGGTTGAATTTTATGCCTTTTTTCTAGTAATAAAGGTTTTATTTTTTTGTTTGATGTTTTTTTTTTCACTAACTAGGGTTTCAAATTTTGTTGTAACTTTAAATAGAAATGAAAAAATTAAAAAAATCTACAAAGAATGAAAAAAAAATCTTAAAATTTGTCACTAGTTAGCAAAAAAAATTGAAAAAATGCAAAAAAAACATACTTGGAGGTCATTGGAGGTCGTTGCTCGACTGTTGCGTCACCAAAATGAAGACTGGTTCATGAAGATGAGGAAAAATTTGCGATATAAATTCCTCTACAAAACAGATATCTGTTACAAACGGATATCCGTAATTAATGGATATCCGTCCATTATATCATAAATTTATTATATATATAATATATTATATATTATATTGTAATATATAATATAATATATATTATATATTATATTATGAATACATTTTCTTCGTTTGAAAATGAGAGAAAAAAAATAGATATCCAAATGAGTCAATAACAGATATCCGTTATTTAAATTATAAATTTATTACATATAAATATACTATATATTATAGGATATATTATATATAATATATACTATAATATTATATATAAAATATATTATAGTATATTATATATAATATATACTATAATATATATTATTTATATTCTAGATATATTGTATATATATTAAATATATTATATAATATATTCAATACATAGTATCCCTTTGAAGCCTCCATCTCCCTCTCAGATATTTTGTGTAGGGTTTAGGGAGAGAGGGAGAGTGGGGGTGAGGGAGAGAGTGGGAGAGAGTTGGAGAGTGGGAGAGGGTAGGATATTGTGGGAGAGGGTCGGAGAGGGTGAGAGAGGGTTGGAGTGTGTGGAAGAGGGTTGGAGGAAGGAAGGATAGAGAGGGTGGAGGGTTGGAGAGTGGAGAGTGGAGGGATTGGAGGAGGGCTGGAGTGGAAAGAGGGTGGAATGGAGGGTGGAAGGGAGAGTGGAGGGCTGGAGGTGGAGAAAGGGTGGAGGGAGGTGGAGGGGTGGAGATGGAGAGTGTGGTGGAGGGCTGGAATAAAGACAAAGAGGGACGGGCAGATTTAAAACATAAAGGATAACATACACAAAAGAAGTTTCCAATACATTAATACAACCACATACAAGGCCAAGTATGGCCTAATGCAGCACAAGGGAGAGGATTAATTTACCCTCTAAATAAAAACTAGACATAAGCAAATAAGATAGCTCCAAGGAAAAAGCTCCAGAACCTTAGCAGCACTGCTCCGGAACTTTAACAGCGCTACTCAGGAACTTTCAGCATTGCTTTAGAAATTTAACAACGCTGCTCTGGAACTTTAACAGTGCTACTCTGAAACTTTCAACGCTACTCTGGAACTTTAACATAGCTACTCCAGAACTTTAACAACACTGCTTCGAAACCTTAACAACACTTCTCCAAAACTTTCAACACTGCTCTGAAACTTTAACAGTGCTGCTCTAGAACCTTCAGCGTTGCTCCAGAACTTTAACAACACTACTCTAGAATCTTGGTAGCAACTACACATATTATTAGAGAAATTTGTGTTGCACTGGAAACTTAACAACATGGTACATAACAGAAGAAAGTACAACCATAGCTCTAATTTTACATGAAATAAGAATGAAGCCATAAAAGAATTATCATAGAACACGTGATTCCAATACCAACACCGGAACCCAAAAGCCAAACATAATCATCACATATCTTTTCATTAGATTTATGATTTATTTCACTCTCAAGTGAGTACAATTAGCATAAAGGAATAATTTTGAATACAATAGAATTTACATGAATAAAATACATCATCTGAAAGATAAATACGGAAGAGGGGATGACTCCAACTGGTGCTTCAATAACCTATACACCGGTCCACAATAGCAGTGGCAACACCTCCCTACCATGTGGACTCAAAAGAAGCCACCCCACCATGCTCGGAGATAGTCACAAGGCCCAAAATAGGGGTAGCAAGACAAATACAAAGTAAGGCCAACACTCACATCAATCACAAAGCCAACATGGAAGGCAATGCACACAATCAAAGTCACCAAAAGAAATGTTCATCGAATATCATGACAGGTACTACTCACGTCTAACAAGGGCTAGATAATAGAGTGCATATCAGATGGAGTGTCATCATGTGTGCTCAAAGGGATGGTACCACATGGAATCAAGTAGACCTCCCATAGGGATGAGGAGACTCAATCATTCCCTAATCCACGCCCCGCAGACGGATGACTCAACGCCCCACAGACAGATGGGCCTTCTCAAGTGCATCCTTAGCCTTTACAAGCGCTCAAGGCCATGCATGAGGACTCATTATATTATTAGTGTTTTACCTCACTAATTTTATTTAGTTATCACTTTTTTACTCTAACTCTGCTACTAGTTCCCCTGGCAGCCACTTGCGGGCCCCAGGCCCGTAGAGAGCCACTCCATATGACCACTCTATTACCTAGACCTATGCTCATCTCGTTTAACCGAATGAGGAAACCAAAGAATACTTGAAATAATAGGAAGGGCCACAATTTTTATCAAATAAACCAATTAAAAACAACCAACTAACACTGTTGTAAAAGACACATCTAATGGTTGTAATTCAACATGAAAAAAAGGCATAGAAATCATGTAAAAATTCAAAGTGCCCGGATTACAAATCTAAGCCCGACCCAGTTCAAATTTTGGTGTTTCAAATTGAAATCCACCTTTTATTTTTGATTTTATGACAAAAATGAAGTGTTGTTTAGAAAAACATCTTTTTCCAAACTTAAGCAAGAAAACGCACAGAAAAATAAAAGTGCCCAGATTTCAAATCTGCCAAAGATCTAGTTGAGATCTTGGCATTAATACATGAAATCCATCCTTAATTTTCATTTTTATCAATAGGGTAATGAGCAGCAATTAAAAAAAAAAAGTTTTTTCTATACAATTTGGGCAAAAAGAAAAATAAGAAAGAGCCCATAATCAGATTTTTCCCATAAAGCCAATTCAAGTTTGCTGGAGATTTACAAAAACCAATCACACAAAACACTATAGAGCAGCAATAACCAATCTAAGCAATCCAAAATTCAACTCCAAACAATACCAAAAAAAAGACATAAAGGAGTTCCTCAAATTTTCATGGGACAAAATAACCCAAATTAGAAAGAAAATTTACTAGTCAAACATCAATGAAGAACAATAGAAAATTACCTCAAATTGCCCCAAAACCAAAATGGAGAATTTTCTCAATGGAGAAGGCATGACCAAGCTCCAAAATTAGACAATAAGCAAGAGCTGGCAGGCTGATTTCAATAAATTTCTACCCACAAATTCTTCTCTGAAAACCTTCACAATCTCCTAACTCAATCACCCAAATCATAGGGTTTCTTTCCAATGCAAAACAACTGTTTCTTTCTCTTTCTCTCCAAAATAAAAATCCTCCTTTAAAACAAAGCTCTCTTTCATTTCTATATTTTTCCCAAAAACCATCCCAAAAAGAGAATAAAGCATTTTTGATAAAATTATGCATTAAAGTTCCCCCAAAAGGAACAACTAATTAAAATCACAAAATAAGCAATATTAAAATATGCATGAAATATTAATGAAAACCAAAACCAAATACCTCAATGAGACAAGCAAGAAAGTCACATATGGTAGAAGGGTGCTCTGGACGTTACCATTAGGTAACTGGATGGAAGACAACAATACGGAAACACTGCCCTAACATGGTATAGTGGGCTAGGGTAGGGGATATTTGGCCTATGACTACCTCTAGTAACCACCATTGGGGAAAGAGAGTACGCTTAGGCCTATGAATTTAGGCAGGGTCGATACTCAGTACCTACATCACTCCAATCAAATGTTAAAGTACATGTGCATGAATCATATATCATATATCTAAAGCAGCGACAACCATCGAAAAAGAGTCATAATATCATAAGCCTCTCAGCTATGAGTGTTATGATATCATTTTTTTCCTATCCATAATCATACAAAAGCAATGACAATGATGTATACATAAAAACATAAGCATGTAATCCAACATAATATCTAACCATGTAAGCATGAAATCCAGCATGAACAATAATCATGTCAGCAACATAACAGTATATAAACATGTAAGCATGTAAACATTTAATCTGGCATAACAATCACAAATTACACCTCTCAGGTGTCAATACAAAATAATGAAGGGATGAATAGAGTAAATAAAAATATACAGTTATCAGAATCCATCAAGGAAAGACCACAACAAAATACAAACATGGGGGTCCTTTACACCTCTTATAGGTTCATCTCATTGACCTAGGGGATAGGCTTATTACTTAATATAAAATTTACTTGGTTCACACAACCCATAGGGAATCATTCCATTGGAAAATCATATAATAGGATCATTATTAAGGCTCTTATACTCAAGGGGTCAATTGATATCTTCAAAGAATGTAAAACAATATTTATAAGCATGTATTAAGTATAATCAATTCTTGAGTACTACTTAAGAAAGTTGGAAACACTATGTCCATTCGACCATCATACAAAAATATAAACCCAATAATATTTTTACTAATAATATTCTTATCCTTCAATTTCCTTTACCCTATGGTGTATTATTATGATAGTCTAGTTAATGGACTAGATAATTTATTCATACTTGTCATTTAGTCTTAATGGTCATTACTAAGGTATCAAGAGATGCTCCATAGGATTTATCTCACAATTCGATCACAACCATATTGTCAATTGAAATTAGTTGTCTTCCATATACTTTTATTACGATTCATTGTTGGTACAATAATAATTTCAATATCAAGGTTCTCGTATCTAAGAGAATGATAGACATCAATCATTCATATAAGGCATTTACCATGGTATCAATGTATTATCGAAAGTACTAAGTTTCACACTAAAGATATGTTTAGTAAAGAGTGGTCGTAGTGCCACTGAACAAAGTCACCCTTTCTTACAATATTATGCAACCAAATTCCAAGGCTCATATTAATTATGTATGTTGTGTGGTTCCTATTATGAGGTTATCTTGCAACTAAAGATTGGATCTAGGACTCTTTGCCACCTTGATTCACTTAAAACCTCAATATAGAGATGTAATGAACTAAATGTCTGCTCAAAATTCCAATCACTTGGATATTCAAATAATTTAACCCTTGATTATAACAAATTCCCAGTTTATGAACTTCTCATAATCCTAACTGTTCAAGTTCTTGAGTACCATACTAATATTAATTACCCTTAGGTTTTGATTCCCATTTACTTATAAAGAATGTTAATTTCATTTGAAATCCATAAAAGTAATATTTAATTTATATTTATCCAACCTTTCACGAATAAGCATAAATTACTTTTATTTAGTCATTTTGACTAGGACATTAGACCATTCCAAATTCATTCTTCAAAAGTTGCAAGAAAATGTATAACCTTTCGAACATATTCAAGAGAGTTTGGATATAAATTCTTCTTCATTGAATTCTACTTTTAAGCTTTGTGGTGGTGATACAAAATGGCTCCTGTCATTTGAAAATCTAATAGGAATCCTTTTTAATCATGCCTTTCTACATATTGTGCCTCTTCTCAAACTCTAGTTGAGTGTAAACAAATAGAAGAATAGTTTTTCATCTAATCACATATTTCTAAGGCTTGTCTTTTGTAACTCATTTGGAACATACCCTACCTTGGGGCAATACTAAAGACCACATTTCTTGGAGGAATTTTATCAAACAAATCGCGAGTCTTCTTTTTTTAAACTTCCATAAATTGTACGCAATTCTAACCTATGTATAAAAGAAGAGGAATTGTCTTTTTCTTTATCATTATTATTACTTGAATTGTAACTCAATATCCCCTTAATGGTAGAAGCTGTATGTGATTTATCATAAACATCCTTTAACCATCCTAAATTGATCTTTTTGGTTGCAAGAGTAATTTTAAAATACTCTAATTGATTAATTGCAAAGGAGTATACTTAGCTTCAAGAATTATGTCAAAGAATTTTTTATGGTGTGGACACTAAAATCTGTCTTCCATTTCCTTGAATTTCCAAGTGCCAGGCTCCTTCTAGGTTCCTTCTTGTGTTCCTCTCACATAGGGTGAATTTTTGTACTGCCAACATTCCTATGTTTTGCACTATTGTCCCATCCATTTATGTGATTTGGTTTCTTCCCTTAGGTTCTTCCTTAAGTTATTCTATTATCTTTCTCTCCTACCACCTACCTTCTCCCTTGAAATCATCTCTCTACCTTTTCCTCTACCTTTTCTCCCACACATTTCCTTACTCCTTGACTTTTATGGGCATTCATAGCTTATTACGAACCTTCCTCTTGGCTCAGACAAGGAGAATGATGGCTAAGGTTGTAGAAAATGTCTTTCACAACTATCAATACCATTTTCTTTAGGTTTCTAAAGCCTTTCAAACATATCCTCTTGTGCATTTTCTACAACCCTTGTAGTTCACGAGACCACATTTCTTTGAGGCATTTCCCCTTCCATTTTTCGTGTCTTCATGCTTTCACCTTGGCTTATGTCCGCATCCTTTCCTAACTTTCCTTTTCCCTCCCATCATGATTCTCCTTTGGTGAAAATATTTTATCCATTGTGATTCATGGGTGTCCATAACCATGTTCCAAAGCTCTCATTTTTGCTCAGGCAGTGACAATGTTGGCAATTGCAGTGAAAGTTGGCTTTTACGCCTCCATTTTATACTCTTTCCCTCGCTACGTGCCCTTTCTCAACTTTCCTTTGCATCCCTCCTCACCTCTCACATTACTCTTCTCTATACTCTTTATGTGCAATTTCTTTTTTTTTCCCTTCCAATCAAAGCTTCCATGAATAGATATGGGGTTGTGGGGTTTTAATGGTTAATGAGGCTCCATTTCTACATGACCTATCATTTATGTGCGAAGTAATCGGTCACCATACTCATTTAATGGCACAAAGACTTCTTTTGTTTCGTTTGCACCATGCCCTCTTGGACTGTGTAGCCCTACACAACATACTTGCACCATTTGCATTTAATTTGAGTTGTCTCTTCCATGAGAGGGGTAGATGGTTCCATATTTATAGCATCCTCATGTTTGTTGGGTCATTCATGGAAAAAGGTCATGACCTCCACAATTTTTATTTTGTTCTGGCTTTAATTTATTTTACTGACCGCCCATGTGAGAGAGGTCCTTCTAAGTGGGATGTGACAAAATAGAATAGATGAAGTAGAACACTGTTGTGTAGATGCGATCTTTTTCGTGAGAAATGAATGATTCAATAAAAATAAGTAGATTGATAAAAAATTATTTTCATTTTGTTGGACATACTTAAGCTACTAGAGAGGATGACGATCCAGATGTTCTAATCACTGTGAGCATGAGCCCAAGGATTCACACTCATTGATATAATGCATCTATGTGAGGTGGGGTTGGATTAGGTGTATATGATGTTGAAGGTGAGCTACAATGATCATATGCTTATAGCTAGAGATGGGATTTAAATGCATTTATATTTTGTTTTCTCACCAAAGAGCTCATGATGATGTTCAAGCACATATACTAGATTTTATACCTCCACATTTTAGGTAGGAGCATATCTATAATGACCAGAAGCCCCCAAATTATGTTTGAGATGGACATCTATATTCCTTATCCTAATATTTTCTAGGAGACCATCAAATTACATATTACTCATGAGGATGTTGTAGGGAGGAGATAAAATAACTTGACATGGAATATTATGATTATTATAGTGGTAATGTGTGGTCATGGATGGTTGAGGAACACATCTCCACAATGAGATTATCAATCATATTAGAGATATGGAGTAACATCATACGATTTGTAGCTGGGTCATTGCATGCTAGCCCATTTGTAGAATCATTTGGACTAATGCATATGCTATGAGACATTATTTCATGAAATGCACCTTATTATAGATATGTAATAGAGATAACATATAATTCATGTAGGAAATGAGATACCCTATATATATAAGATCAAATTTTCCATGGGCATATGTTCATAGCCTTCAAAAAGCATGACATTTTAAATAAATTTTATATTGGTGGTATATTTTTGATTAACTGATGTAAGAGCATTTTGAGTTTTGTTTCAATTTTGATGTTTACTCTTGATTTGCAGTTTAGCTCGGTCTCAAAAATCATTTAAAGGGGAATTGAGTGACATTATTGTCAATTACATTTGACAAAATGTTTCACATCAATTTCTATTCATTTACTTTAAAGTTAATGAATGTTAAATTTTGAATGTTTTTAAGAATTAATTCTCCACATAGCCTAGAGGTTTGTAGAGCATGAAGGATAATGGAAACCAATCTTAGTGGCAGAGATTGTTTCCTTTTGAAGACCGTTATGGGTAAATTTGTAAATGTTAATTTTTGGTGGATAAAAGAGGATAAAACAGGGCACATGGAGGAGGGAATCAATTGCTAGAGTGTAAAATTTTCACCCAATTCAAACTTTGCAATTCCTCTTTAACTAAAAATGCCAAGTTTAATAACAAGTGATGCAATTTGTCGTGTTCCTACCTCCTAGCAAAGATCTTTTAGGTTGGTAGGGGAAGGGTTAATATGGTTGAAGATTTGTAAAAGTAATTGTTGGTGTTTTGTATTGAATGCAAAAAACAAGAATGAATGGAATGGAAGAGTATTTGATTTGAGAAGCAAAATATAAAGGGCAGAGTTTGCTTTTGATTACTATAACTTGTTGGAAAAATTGTGTAATGAAATTAAGAAAATATGATACTAAACATTTGTAAGTAATTCATAGTATTAGTAATTGTTCGTAAATGAATTTATTTACTTTGTAAGCTAAATTCAAATTATTACTTGAAAAAAAACTAGTTACTTATGTAAGATAAAATTCAACTAATTGCTTGAAAATGAATCTAATTACTTAATAATATAAATTCAAACATTTGCTAAGATAAAAATTAACCAATTGGTTTAAAATGAATCTAATTACTAAATTATATTAGTACTAGATTAATTTGGAGAAAACATTAAAAATAATAGTAAGCTAATACTAATTACTATAATTAGTAAATGGACATTGCCTTTGCAAAAATAATTTAGACCATGGCTAAATATTAGATGCATTTTCAAATTAGAAAATTAATTAAGTAGTGGTAGGAAACTAATTTCTTAAATTAAATAAAATCAACCTATTGTTTCAAAATATACTAAGTACGACTAAATAATTTAGAAATTAAGTGCTCATTGCTTTGCAAAAATATCTTAATTAATACCAATTTTCTTTCAAGAATATAAATTAAATAATTCCTAATACTAATTACTATAATTACTAAATGAGCATTGCCTTTTGCTAAAATAATTTAGACCATGGCCAAGTATTAGATGCATTTTGAAATTAGAAAATTAATTAAGTAGTGGTAGAAAACTAATATTTAATATTAAATAAAATTAACTAATTGTTTGAAAATATACTAACTACTACTAAATAATTTAGAAAATAAGTGCTTGTTAGTTTGCAAAAATATTTTAAATAATACCAATTTTCTTCTGAATATAAATTAAATCGTTACTATTTATTTAGGAAAATAAGTTATAATTTGATATTTTTTGTAAATGAGTACAAATTTTACTTTGCATGAATAAATGATATTAACTAGTTTTTATAATTGCACATTGAATTACTTTTGTGAAATAAATTTTCAATGAAATAAAGGATTTAGTAGTAATTACAAACTACTTTGTGATTTGACTAACATTAATAAGTTAAACTATTTCAAAATGCTTAAAACTCAATTTCGTCTCCAAATAGTTTATTTTTTGTAACTTAAAATTTGATTAATATTAATCAATGAAAAATAGGCCATAAAAAATCAAGTTGATAGAAATAATAGCTTTATAGCTAAACTAGAGGTTTTAAATAGTAATTAATTCTTTTGCAAATATTAATCCACTTTCATTATTGAAAATTCATGCCAAAAACAATATGCTGAGGCTAGTGATTTGGAGCATTTCTAATACCTCGTAATGTGTAAATAGTAAATAGTTGTAAACGAGAATGCTTCTCTATGATTCAGTGCACTACATA
Organism: Sequoia sempervirens; assembly: GCA_007258455.2. Classification (NCBI taxonomy): domain Eukaryota; kingdom Viridiplantae; phylum Streptophyta; class Pinopsida; order Cupressales; family Cupressaceae; genus Sequoia; species Sequoia sempervirens. Next base: position 237,558,344 of record VDFB02193867.1, on the reverse strand, counting down.
GCTTCCAAACGTTGAGTGAGTGCATAGATAGTGAGAATGGAAAAGGTGTTACATGTAAACATGTAAGAATATAGACCAGGAACAAATTTTTCCTTTGATGAATGCATAAGAATATGGTCTTCAAGTTCTATGAGGAACGTTGGGGAAAAGATAAATGTTTTATTTTTTTAGAAGGTAGAGGACATTTGCCAAAGAACAACTGAATTTTGGAGAATGCCATGGAGGTGAGTTGTTATTGCTTTGTAAAGTATTAGAGATTGAATGTAGAAGAACTTTGACAATTTGGTAAAACCTAATTCAGAAATCCTACCAGAGTAAGTGTAATAACAACTCACATGCATATGCTATGTATGTCATAAACATGAAACAGTAAAAGCCAAGAAATAGAAAACATATGGAAAACTAATTGGCCTAGGCAAGGCCTTGTTAACTGTGAATGCATCAAATGCATTTTGTTAATTTTGCCATGTGCTTTTGTGTTTTATGTTTATGAATAACATATCATATGTAATTGGTTGTGGTGGTTTCTTAATATTTTCCTTGTAACAGGAAACATGTTTTGGAATTGGAGTGGAGACAAAGATCTATAGAGCTGCAAATACATTTGATTCTTGAGACAAAGAGTGGAAGGTCAGAGTATCAAATGTTTTTGCATGTTTTTTTCCATTGAAGTTTGATTCTTCACATGTGTGGGAAAATTATGCAAATTGTTTGAATTTGTCTAATTTTTTCCCATAAGCAAGTGACCTTTGCAATTGTTTAATTGCAATAATGTTGTAGTCAGAGATGTGCATAATTGCAGTTGGGACAATTTCCACATAGTGATTGAATATTTGCAAAATATATAGTGACTTCCTAATTTACTAATATACTTTAACAAAAATGAATAATATGCCTACTCCAATGAATAGAGAAATAGATACATTTTTTTTATTTCGTATTTGTAAATGAAACCATTGCAATAGTAACTTGTTTGTTCACCTCAACTACTCCATGTCATATGTCATTTACTGTAGTCATTTGTAGAATTAGGCTTTATAGCAGCAAACAATCCATGTAGTCATAGAAGGACAAAAGTATTGATACCAGGACAAGGGTTGTTACTCAAGTGACTTTCTAGAATGAATACAGTTGCAACAAGTTACTATTGCAATCATTGAGTTCACTTTTGACACTGAAATTGTTCCAAGCAAACTTAGAGAATACAAAGATCGTTTTAGTGGGGGACTAGGCACTCTTGCAATTGGGGTAGGTCACTATTATGATGTGCATTGGATATGGGATGTGTGTTGATCAATCTATAGCTATTGCATTAAATGAATTCACAGTATAGAAGACCTTGTTCAAAGTATTCAATTTTTTTGTTTTGTAATTGTCATTTATGTATAATGTATAAATTCCAAAGGAAACAATTACACATATCCAACATTGTAACCTTTGTCAAAAAAAGCAATGTTGCATGCATGAAATTGGTCAAAATGTTTACTGCTATAGGATCACAATAGGATGGGAAAATTTGTCCTCTATTTGTAAGAAAGAGAAACAAAACCAATGAAAAAAGGCATAGTAATTAATAAAAACTTTCTTGTAAGAGCTAACAACATATTTAATAACGGATAACAAAGTCTTGGTAAGTTATAAGAATTGGTCTGCAAAATCTTGTTTACAGGATTTGCAGATTCAATTGGATGTTGTTACACGTCTACATGTAAGAGTCATATTATTTTGAGCATTGGTGCATTTGGTTTATTTGTATGATGTGTGGAGGAAATGAAAGCATAGAGAAGCATTGCTGTTTAGGAATGGTACCTTTTATTAACAACAACATGTCATGTTTGTCAATGAATTTTTGGGTCTTGTTGCCTTGCACATATTGCATGCACTGATTAAATATTTGTCACAATATATAATGTCTCCCTATTCTCTTAATTTACTTAAGCGAGAATGAATAATAGTCCTACTGCAACCAATAGAAAGAGAAATAAATTATAATTTTCAAACATAGAAAATATGTTGAGAAACAAATTCAGCAAATGCAATTGTAAACATGCCTATTGCAGTCACTATGTTTTGTTATAAAGTGAATGCTATTGCTTATTGATTTATCCACATAAACTTAGTAAGTGAGAAAGTATCCCAAAGAGAACTCAATCAAGTATCAATTGAATCTTTCATGTCTGAAATCTATCATTCATGTGTTTTTCTATTGCATGGAATAGGTCTAGTACTCTTCTTTGTGTAAGCAAATAAACAAAATAGAAACACATTATAAAATTTGTCAAATAAATTTGATTGGCTAACCAAGTATGCCAAATTGAAATGCAATTATTGTAGTAGCAACTTGCCCTTTAAAAACATGTATGTTTTATATTGCTAATATATTGCATAGTAAAAATGTGTAATAGTGGAGTTTAATCTATTTAAACGATAACATAAGAAAATAAAGTATTGTTTACCATATAATGGAAAAACATGTCGACTGCAAAATAAAAGTAGGAAGAAGTTTTAAGTCATAGAACATGAGATATAGTAATATATAGGTAAAAGACCCAAGAAGAAAATCATAAAAAAGAGAGGAATGCAGATTCATGCAATGGCAGGTAGTCTTTCACTTGCTTCTACTTCATCACTTGCAATGTCATTATAATGGTTAGTATGAAAGCTAGTTTTTTAATATAATTGCAAACAATTTTAGGAAATTGAAGAGAAAGAAGAGTATTTGTATCAATATTGTTTTATACCTTGTTGTGGCATATACTGTTTTCTCAGTTAGGAAAATGGCCTTTGTGATAACGTTGTTTTGACTGAGGGTGAAATGCCCTTTGGTAACAAATTCACGTAGTGCAAATATAACTACTGATTTGTCCTTGATGTCATTTTTGTATTTGATGTCTTGAAGGGCATGCAAGAGTTGTTGCAGGACATTGCTTTGGATTGAACAATGGATTGTTTGCTTGTCATTTGTTATGATGATAGCTTTAGGATGAAGTGAGTATATGTAGCTCACTTCCTTGTCACATTAGCTGCAATGAGTAGTTTCCTATTGGAGCATGTCGTAAGTGTCAAATTTATATTTGTAATTTGGGAAAAAATCTTCAAATGGATTTGAAAGTGAGTTTGTTGCTTTTAATGTTCCTGAAACCTAGAACATGTGAACATAGATAGTTAGAAGTGACAGTTTCATAAATTTTAAATGAAAATGAGAAAATATTTTTAAAAAGTCACCTTGAATGTTGATTGCAACAAAGTAGCTAACTTGTCCAATGTTCTCATGTTATTCAATTTGCAAACAAATGTTGATCAACCCATGTGGAACATGTTTTTTTGATTAGTGCTTTTTAGGATATTCTTGAAAAGAAAGGCTGAGGTTTTGTTCCTATGCAGCAATTCCTCTATTTGCAAGTATTGATTTTCATGAGATGGACGTAGTTGTAGCTGCATGGTAATGAGAAAATTAGTCTTTGTTACAAAGAAATTTTATTAAAGACCACAATGCTATAAAAATACATTAAAGTGGATTAGTGACATATGGTGGTGAGACATTTGGACCTGTGCTCTATCAGATTCCACTATGCCATCTTTGATATCAATTGCATATCGTCTACCTACTTTTTTAGCGCCAACAACCAAGAACCTATTGTTCCAATCAGATACTGATTTGTGGCTGCTAGTAGTTGGATGATAGTTGTATTTGGAATGAAGTAGTAGTTTGTAGAAAATAGGGGCATACTTTCAATTGTGCTTGTGTATGTCAATATTAGTATGCAATCATAGTCCCCTCTATCATAATCTATTCTAGGTACAATTTAGAAGCCTGATATTGAAACTCCCAATCCTGGAACTATTTTGTGCTCATGTTCTTGGACAAGGTATCCAATGATATTCAATGTAATTGTCATTTCTCCTTTAAGATCTGTGAGATTTGCACATAGTACTTCGTGTGTTCTATTGACTTTGTCCAATGTTACTTTGTAGACAACAAGGACGTCACCTTGGAATGTTTCACCAACTTTTTTTGCATTCAACTGTTCAATTGATATGGTCTTTTTTATTTTTGTTTTACAAACAACAAGAGAAATGTAAATCTTATATTTGGACAATGCAAAAATGCATGCCATAGGAAAATAGGATAAGTTGTTTACCATTTTCTTGTCTTCCTCCATGTCTTGTACTTGCTATTGTGGTCTTTTTGTTTGATCCATGATTTTCCTACAAGGTAGTGATTTAGTATTGTAGAATTCATTGGAAAATGTATTAGTGATATATGCTTATGTATGCTGTAATGTTGAATTGATTCAATGGGAAAGGTGGAATTTTAGGAAAATAGGAAAGTGGTTAGTCCAATATGCCTCTGATCTATAAATATTGCATACACTTGTGATTGAATTTGACCAAATATGTTCAATGAGCGGCTTGTGTAGACTATGCGATTTGTTTAACAAAAACTGAATTTTGTTAGTTTGCATGAAATTTTGGAGTGTTCTTTTGCTTTTTTTTTTTATCACATGTCAATATTAAAGTCACCCACAATGTACAATATCTTTTTTGTATTTGTGTATGCAATTATAGATTGAAAAATTGTGATTATTTCTTGAATGGGAGTATTAGGCCTTGCATAAATATTATACATATTAAGTTCATCGATGTGTCGTAGTATTGTGATTGTGATGGCTTCAATATTTGTAGAGTTGTGTTCTTTTGCTTTTGATACAAAAAAATGTTTTTTGGTAAACGTTGTTATGACATGTATCATATTCATACCAAAAGTATTAAAATATTGCGATAATATATTAGGTTGTAAGATATGCATGTGTACTTCTTGTAAACACAAAATGCTAGATTGCATTGTCATGGTCATTGGAAATGTCATGCACATGTTGATTTAATGAATGAGTGTTTAGTGTGCATAAAAGAATTTGTGGTGTATCATGTGGACATGTAGTTTCAATATCAAGCTGCCACTGTGTAGTTGACTACAGGTGATGCATTTCTACGTGTATCTTTCCCTTAACTTTAAATTTTTTTGTGCTTAAAGGTTTTAGTGGAAATAATGAGTCTATTGTCTTTGTTCGTCATAGTGATGTGTAATTTAATCCATGTTGTCTTATGCCTGTTGGTTCAAAAGCCAAAGCTTGCATTGTTAGTCCTTGTGATTGATGGATGGTTCGTGCACATGCTAGTTGTATTGGGAATTGTTTTCTAATTGTAATTTTCTTGTTCGCTGAATTTTTTTGTATGGATCTAGCAATGCACAATATAGGAACCCATTCCATGTCAATGAGATAAGTGTAGTATTGTGCATTATTGTTGTCCAATTGTTGGATCGACAAATTTGATCCAAACAACAACAATGCCATTATGTGTTGTATATTCTTTAAATATTCCATTAGATCTGTTGACTAGGCCATCTTGTGTATTATAGTTGCTTGCATATATTTCAACAAGGATATCCTATTTCAAGTATATTTGAGGTGGAAGAGTGGTGGTATAGCTATAAAGGCCTATTGCATTATATTTTCCTCATGCTCATCTATTGCATCTAGCACTATCATTTGACTGGAAATGGCCAATAGCATTTTATGGTTGTGCGCGTCCACATCAACTTTCCTATAGAACAAGTATGGAAGTGTTGGATCTAAAAGTGTAGAACAAAAGCAAAGTTGGTTAAGATAGTCTATGTCATCATTTGACTATAAGCCTATTTGTATTCTATTAAGGATTACAATAAACTTTTCATCCTTTTGTCTCATAGTTGTGACCAATGAGTAGCATTTTACATTGTCTTTCCAAAAATTGTAAGACACCAATTCAATTACAGTGGGTTTATTCTCAAATACAATGGAGTCAAGGATAGGTTGCACTTCATAGAGATCACCAAAAAAATTGTATCAAGGTTTCCAAAGTACATTGTACAGGCATTTTCATTATGTCTCGTAGTCGTCTATCAATGTAGTGTAGAAATGTTGAGCCTACTAGTGAGATTTCATCTATAAGGAGCACATGCAATTGATCATAATGCTTGGACATATTATTCGATGCTTCAAATGCTAAGGGCAGAAAATATTATGTATGAAATGGTATGTGAAATGTTGAATGTAATGTGACTCCACCTAAGTTGTAAGTTGTTTTACCTATATATGCAGTTAATAAGCCTTTTGGTTTGTCTGGATTGTTGTCAATAGACTTGCTATAAATGTGAATTAGAGCTTGGTATATAGCTTTTGTTGTGAAATTCTTTCCATTTCCAACTCCTCCAGTCAATAACAAATGCAAAGGCTTGCCGATGTTATTCATCTTTTTCATTATAGCAGATCTTTAACAATTGCTTGTTGTTCCTTGTTTAACATTTGTCTTAGTTTGTAGTATTTGTTGTTGCCAATTATCTGTGGGTGTCTAGCAATTTCAAATGCATTGTGTGGCATTATATTTGGTTTTATGTGCCTTATGTTTGGAAGGTTTGTTTGAATGTCATATTGTTCCGTTTGGCTAGCTTTTCTTGTTGTCAATGACTTATCATTGTTGCCATCATCAAGGGACTCAACATCTTTAAGTTCTTTTTCTATGTCACCCCATGTAGGACTTGTGTTGTGAGTGAACTTTGCATGATTTTTTATAATGGTTTCTTCATGGTGCATGTATGCATGTTCCCATGAGTCAAAATTCTATTTCAATGTACTCTCGTTTATTGTAAATGGTACATAGAGCATTAATTGCTCTCTAAAATGATTCTCCAGATCAAAGTGCTTGTTGAAGTTAATAAACCTATTACACCTAATTTAGTTTTTGGGTCAGCTGTAGTTCCATTTTTATTGTCACTTGAAACAAATTCTGCAAGACATATGTCTATCAATGTTTGGGGATGTATTAAATAATACCCCACTATAAATTTTGAGAGTATGTTCTCTAATTCATCTAGTTCATTATTATATTTTTGACAGATTTTAGAATGAATGTACAGTCACTATAGGACCGCGTGTCAATGAAAATGCATTTTCTTGAACTAAAGTTTAGTGGAAGTGATAAATTAACATGAGTAGCTTATTGTACTGACGTTTGTTGCAAGTTCAATAATGCATTTCCAAGTTTACCTATCATTTTTATTGCATCAATATCCATTTATTGGTGGTCCTTACGTATTCTTTTGAATGCATATGTCATTGACTTGTCTACTTTTACAATGTAAAAGTTGTAGTACATTGCTGCTGCATATGCATTAAGCATGAACTGGGCATCTGTATTGGCCTTCCAAAGGTGTGGCATTTTCCTTGCAAAACTATTTTCCATATTTCTGATGGTTTTCTTTGTAAGAAGAGTGTTGGCCTGTTTAGTGTAGAGCTCAAAGCTATTATATAATCAGTTTCAAACATATTTAAATGTCATTTCAAAAAATGTCTAAAGTGTATTCTTTGTCATAGTTTTCTTTTTGTAGTATCGAGTAAATGTTGACAACATTTGAAGTTATTGTTTCAATCTTTTCTAGTATTGGTGAAAGTATTTGTGTCTTTCGCATCAGTGGAAAAGGGAAATTGTATTTGAAAATTGTTTTCCTTGATCTCCTACATCTCTTTGTGTGGTGATGCCTTTGTAAACTAGCTAAGTCAACTTGCAAATGATCAGTGTTACAAGTAATGTACTTGTCAAAAAAGCTATGATATCTGTGTTGTTTTCTATATAGATTGGTGCATTTTTCACCCATATTAGCATATGATCATAAGGTCATTTCATTGATTTTGTAACTCAATCACTAAAAAGTAATCAATAAAATTTCCAAACATAGATTCATCTATAAGCATCAAATTTTTCATTTCTTTTATTCTATGATTATAGTACCATACACAAGTAATAGGATCCTTCTTGATCAGTTCAAATTTATCAATGCTCATTTGAGCAATTGAATCTTGTTGTTTTTGTTCTAATTGATATTGATTGTGTAATTCTTGTAGTGTGTTTATTAAAGGATCCCAATTTTGTTCAACGCTACTAAAAGTGAGGAAGAATGTCAGTGGTCCTAGATGTTGTATCATTGCAAAAAAAAAATTCTTAAGTTGTGTATAATTTGGGGATATTCTTATTCTTTTGAAATCAACATACCCAATATCTAATTTTAGAATTCTCTCAAGGTTTGGTTTGTGTTTCACATCCTTCACAACTAGCTTGCATCCTTTTAGTTGGCCCTTTTTTATTCTTATGGAAATTATAGACAAGACTTGTAGTATTAGTATCTTGATAGTTTTGAAAAATATGTTTGTCATGTGATATGCAAATTTTCTATTTGATTGTAAAACTTCCCATTGTGCAATTTTGTGGTATGTAAAGTTTTTTAGAATGTCGTCATCATGTGGCTTGCCAAAGAATAATGTTGGGAAATTCATCTCCTCAGCGTATTTGTCTTTAAAGATTCCAACTAGAGAGTTTTGTTCTACAGGTGCAATTTCAATGATTTTGTCCTGCATGCTATGCATACTTGTAGATTCAATGAATCCATGGACCAAGGTTTCATATGGATTCTCATTTTCCATGTCACTATCTAACTTAGTTTCAATTGTGACAGGCCCAATATTCTCTTCAAGTTCATCATTGGTATGCAAAAAATGTTTCCAAGCTTTGTTTATTTGGACATTTTGCATTTTGTACAATGTTGTTTTTTACAATTGAGCCAAAGCTTCCATGATGAGATTGGGTCGTACCATTCCTTTTTGAAATATATTTTTGTATTCCAATAATCTTTTGAGTGAAACAACAATCATTTGTGTGTTATTAGTTGATTGTGGTAATGCCTTTTGTATAATGCTAATGTCAACAGGGACATTAATGATGGAACTTGTTAGACCTATTTGAGATCTTTTGTACTCTAGCTCCTAGATTTGTGCAAATGCAATTCTAAGTGATACAAGTTGTTCCTCTAGTTGGGAAAAAAAATTGGACATATGATAATGGTTTATTAGTTCAAATTTTGTGTGGTACAACATACTTTGGTATCATGAGTTGTTTTAGTGCAAAGCAACATATACAACATATGCAATCTGTCAATCCTATGGATCTTGACTGTACTAGTTCATAATATATTTCCTTTTGCTTGTCTTTGAATTTTCTAGTATCTTTTCTAAAACACAACATTTGGCAGATTGTGCATGTGTATTTTGGTGTATCTTGAATTGTTCTTTCATAAATCTCTATTGCTGATATGTTTTTACCCATAATAAATAGATTGGTGCATTTTTCACCCATATTAGCATATGATCATAAGCTTGTTTCCTTGATTTTAGAACTTAGTCACTAAAAAGTAATCAATAAAATTTCCAAACATAGATTCATCTGTAAGAATCAACATTTTCATTGCTTTTATTCTATCTATAGTACCATACACAAGTAATAGGATCCTTCTTGATAAGTTTAAATTTATCAATGTTCATTTGAGCAATTGAATCGTGTTGTTTTTGACCTAATTGATACTAATTGTGTAATTATTGTAGTGTGCTTATTAAAGGATCCCAATTTTGTTCAACGCTACTAAAAGTGAGGAAGAATGTTGGTGGTCCTAGCTATTGTATCATTGCAAAAACATTTTTCTTAAGTTGTGTATAATCTGGGGATATTTTTATTCTTTTGAAATCAACATACCCAATATCTGATTTTAGAATTGTCTCAAGGTTTGGTTTGTGTTTCACATCCTTTGCAACTAGCTTGCATCCTTTTAGTTGGCCCTTTTGTATTCTTATGAAAATTATAGACAAGACTTGTAGTATTAGTATCTTGATAGTTTTGAAAAATATGTTTGTCGTGTGATATGCAAATTTTCTATTTGATTGTAAAACTTCCCATTGTGCAATTTTGTGGTATGTAAATTTTTTTAGAATGTTGCCATCATGTGGCTTGCCAAAGAATAATGTTGGGAAATTCATCTCCTCAGTGTATTTGTCTTTAAAGATTCCAATTGGATACTTTTTTTCTACAGGTGCAATTTCAAAGATTTTTCTTGCATGCTATGCATACTTCTAGATTCAATGAATCCATGGACCAAGGTTCTAGATGGATTCTCATGTTCCATGTCACTATTTGACTCAGTTTCAATTGTGACAGGCCTAGTATTCTCTTCAAGTTCATCATTGGTATAGAAAAATGTTTCCAATCTTTTTTTATCTGGACATTTTGCATTTTGTACAATGTTGTTTTTTATAATTGAGCCAAAGCTTCCATGATGAGATTGGGTGGTACCATGCCTTTTTTAAATGCATTTTTTTATTCCAATCATCTTTTGAGTGAAAAAAACAATCATTTTTGTGTTATTAGTTGATTGTGGTAATGCCTTTTGTATAATGCTAATGTCAATAGGGACATTAATGATGGAACCTGTTAGATCAATTTCAGATCTTTTGTACTCTAGTTCCCATATTGATGTTATTCATCTTTTTCATTATAACATCTTTAACAATTGCTTGTTTTTCTTTGTTTAACATTTGTCTTAGTTTGTAGTATTCATTGTTGCCAATTATCTATGAGTGTGGCAATTTCAAATGCATTGTGTGGTATTGTATTTGGTTTTATGTGCCCTATGTTTGGAAGGTCTGTGTGAATGTCATATTGTTCCATTTGGATAGCTTTTCTTGTTGTCAATGAATTATCAGTATTTCCATCGTCAAGGAACATCTTTAAGTTCTTTTTCTATGTCACCCCATGCAGGACTTGTGTTGCGAGTGAACTTTACATGATTTTTTATAATGGTTTTTTCATGGTGCATGTATGCATGTTCCCGTGAGTCAAACTTTTGTTTTAATGTACTCTCATTTATTTTAAATGGTATATAGAGCATTAATTTCTCTCTACAATGATTCTCCAAATCAAAGTGCTTGTTGAAGTTAATAAACTATATTACAATCGATTTAGTTTTTGGGTCAATTGTAGTTCCGTTTTTATTGTAACTTGGAACAAATTCTGCAAGACATATGTCTATCAATGTTTGGGGACGTATTAAATAGTACTCCACTATATATTTTGAGATTATGATCTCTGATTCGTCTAGTTCATTGTTTAATTGTTTGACAGATTTTTGAATGAATGTACGATCACTATAGGACCATGTGTCAATGAAAATGCATTTTCTTGAACTAAAGTTTAGTGGAAGTGATAAAACAATATGAGAAAATGTTGTGCTAACATTTGTTGCAAGTTCAATAATGCATTTCCAAATTTACCAATCATTTTTATTGCATTAATATTTGTTTGTTGGTGGTCCTTACGTATTCTTTTGAATATGTATGTCATTAATTTGTCTACTTTTGTAATGTAAGAGTTGTAGTACATTGCTATGGCATATACATTAAGCACGAACTGGGCATCTATATTGGCCTTCCAAAGGTGCAGAATTTTCCTTAAAAAACTGTTGTTCCATATTTCTGATGGTTTTCTCTGTAAGAAGAGTGTTGGCATGTTTAGTGTGGAGCTCAAAGCTATTATATAATCAGTTTCAAACATGTTTATGTCATTTAAAAACATGTCTAAAGTGTATTCTTTGTCATAGTTTTCTTTTTGTAGTATCGAGTAAATGTTGAAAACATTTGAAGTTATTGTTTCAATCTTTTATAGTATTGGTGAAAGTATTTGTGTCTTTTTCATCAGTGGAAAAGGGAAATTGTATTTGCAAATTGTTTCCCTTGATCTCCTGCATCTCTTTGTGTGGTGATGCCTTCGTAAACTAGCTAAGTCAACTTGCAAATGATCAGTGTTACAAGTAATGTACTTGTTGACAAAATATATGATATATGTGTTGTTTTCTATATAGATTGGTGCATTTTTCACCCATATTAGCGTATGATCATAAGGTCATTTCCTTGAATTTGTAACTCGGTCACTAAAAAGTAATCAATAAAATTTCCAAACATAGATTCATCTATAAGAATCAACTTTTTCATTGCTTTTATTCTATGTCTAAAGTACCATACACAAGTAATAGGATCCTTCTTGATCAGTTCAAATTTATCAATGTTCGTTTGAGTAATTGAATCTTGTTGTCTTTGACCTAATTGATGTTGATTGTGTAATTCTTGTAGTGTGTTTATTAAAGGATCCCAATCTTGTTCAGGGCTACTAAAAGTGAGGAAGAATGTCAGTGGTCCTAGATGTTGTATCATTGCAAAAAAAAAATTCTTAAGTTGTGTATAATCTGGGGATATTCTTATTCTTTTGAAATCAACATACCCAATATCTAATTTTAGAATTCTCTCAAGGTTTGGTTTGTGTTTCACATCCTTCACAACTAGCTTGCATCCTTTTAGTTGGCCTTTTTGTATTCTTATGGAAATTATAGAAAAGACTTGTAGTATTAGTAGCTTGATAGTTTTGAAAAATATGTTTGTCGTGTGATATGCAAATTTTCTATTTGATTGTAAAACTTCCCATTGTGCAATTTTGTGGTATGTAAAGTTTTTTAGAATGTCGTCATCATGTGGCTTGCCAAAGAATAATGTTGGGAAATTCATCTCCTCAATGTATTTGTCTTTAAAGATTCCAACTAGATAGTTTTGTTCTACAGGTGCAATTTCAATGATTTTGTCCTGCATGCTATGCATACTTGTAGATTCAATGAATCCATGGACCAAGGTTTCAGATGGATTCTCATTTTCCATGTCACTATCTAACTTAGTTTCAATTGTGACAGGCCCAATATTCTGTTCAAGTTCATCATCGGTATGCAAAAAATGTTTCCAAGCTTTGTTTATTTGGACATTTTGCATTTTGTACAATGTTGTTTTTTACAATTGAGCCAAAGCTTCCATGATGATATTGGGTCGTTCCATGCCTTTTTGAAATACATTTTTTTATTCCAATCATCTTTTGAGTGAAACAACAATCATTTGTGTGTTATTAGTTGATTGTGGTAATGCCTTTTGTATAACGCTAATGTCAATAGACATTAATGATGGAACCTGTTAGACCTATTTGAGATCTTTTGTACTCTAGCTCCTAGATTTGTGCAAATGCAATTATAAGTGATACAAGTTGTTCCTCTAGTTGGGAAAAAAATTGGACATATGATAATGGTTTATTAGTTCAAATTTTGTGTGGTACAACATGCTTTGGTATCATGAGTTGTTTTAGTGTAGAGTAGCATATACCAAATATGCAATCTGTCAATCCTATGGATCTTGACTGTACTAGTTCATAATATATTTCCTTTTGCTTGTCTTTGAATTTTCTAGTATCTTTTCTAAAACACAACATTTGGAAAATTGTGCATGTGTATTTTGGTGTATCTTGAATTGTTCTTTCATAAATCTCTACTGCTGACATTTTTTTACCCTTATTTGATCTGATAGGAATAGATTGATTTTATTTATTATTATTTCTAATAAATATTTGAAGGTGTTGTAGACTTATAATAGAGTTATGATTGAGATACTTGTGTTTGATTGTATGAATGAAATTGCTCTTGTTATTCTCTAGCTTTTTATTTTTGTTACCATTGGTAGTTTGGTATTGTGTATTTTTTTTAATGAGTTTTTTAAGTTGATTTAACCTTATTGGATACTGGGCATTTGGATTGTGTGGCTGAATTCTTAGAAGCAGTTCAAAATGATCACTTTGAGGGGTTACATCATGGAATAGAATGGAATATTATGGAAAACTGGCTACATTGTTAAAGTGCAAGTACTTTTTCCCTGATGTTGCTGACCAAACACATATATGTATATTCAACCATTTGGATAGCCACTGAATACAAAATATGTCCCCCCATAAGCTGCTTTCATCATTCTTGGCTTCTGATTTTGTGGAAAGGTACATCCTGCGTAGATATGTGTCCTAGTCATGCACTTTGTGCAGTCTATACAGACTTTCAAGGTCTAGTGCAAGGCTATATGATCTAATTGTATCTTTATCTTGTTTTGCAAAGCAACTTAAGAAGTAATCTATTGTTCCTCTCCATAGCTCAACTGATGTATACTAATTGTTTAATATTACTTGTAACAAGTCAAACAAGCAGTCTCCAACATTGAACTTAAATGTGCCTACTCTACATAGTCCATTTTATTTTAGTAAATTGTCTATATTGTAGACTCATGAGCACTTTGCATATTCATACCTATCAACGTCTATCATTTATATACTTTGATATCTTGTTTCCATTCAGAATGCACATAGTATTAGATTGTTGAAAATGCTAATAGGCCTTAATATGTATATATGCTAAATCTTACACACTATGTACATAAATGCAAGACAAGAAAGTTGATCTTTTGCATAAACATTAATTTTTTTACAACAAAAAAAAAGGAACACAATCTAAGAATCTGACCTTGTATTTTCTTTTCTAACAATCGACTGTATTTGCAACAATGTAGATTTTTGTCTCCTGCTTAAATTGTAACCAATGGTTCCTGTTAGAGGGGCATATCATACAAATGAGCATATTTGATGGCATGTTATATGCAATTCATAAACATAAAGCAATCAATGCTCAATGAATGTAGTAAGCACTAGACCAATACTATTGCAATTACTTGGCTTGCATTTTGTAAATTTAGTTGGCTGATGAAAATATATTATTATGGTTTGAATAAGAGAATAGATAAAATAAAGGTAGAACAATTGAAACAAATAATAAAGTTTGACAAATATTTAAGCATTAAATGCAAACTGTCGAAAGATTCAGTTGATACTTGATCGAGTCTTGTAAATTAGGAAAATAAGGAGACATTATATATCTTGATAGTGGATGTAAATTGTACAAGCTTTGCCAGTGAGTTACTAGATACTAAAACAGTGAATACATGTTTAATGCATTAAATGCAAACTTTCGCGAATGTGCTAAAGAGTTGGAAAGTGCATAAGCACTCAATGCATAGTTAATTCATGAAGTCATGCATTCATTGTTGTAATTCCAACCAGTCCACTGCCAAAGCTTATGCAATTTGCATCCAATAATTAAATATTTTCCAAAATATATAATGTTTTGTTTACCTAATTTTCTTAAACAAAAATGAATAGTGGATCTGCTTGAACCAAGCTATCCAGTTTTCCCTTTTGTAATTCTAAATTTTCTACTATGCTTGACATTCAAATGGAATAATTGCATATGCATCAAAACTTTTGTTGTATTTCTACTAGAAGTATTCTTTGTTGTTGTAATGCCTAAGTGTACAAATGGGTATAGTAGATGGCATATGCTCTGTAACCAAGATACATAGAACAATTGACAAGATCTTGTTCAAAGTATTCATTTTTCCATTTTGAAATTCTCATTTTGTTACTATGTATAAATTCCAAAGGAAACAATTGCACATATCTAGCATTGTAACCTTTATCAAAAAAAAAATTGTTGTATGCATTAGGTTGGTCAATATGTTTACTACTATAGGAGCACAGTAGGATGGGGACATTTTTCCTTTGTCTGTAAGAAAGAGCAACAAAAGCAATGAAAAAAGGCATAGTAATTAATAAGAACTTTATTGTAAGAGTCAATAGTGTATTTAATAATATATAACAAAGTCTTGGTAAGTTTTAAGAATTGATTTACAAAATATTGTTTACAAGATTTGCATAATCAAAGAGAACTTAATCAAGTATCAACTGAATCTTTCATGTGCGAAATCGATCATTCATTTCTTTTTCTATTACATGAAGTAGGTCTGGTACTCTTCTTTGTGTAAGCAAATGATTGAAATATTAATCTACTTACATCATTGAAAATTCCTGTAAAAAAAATAAGTTGAGCCTAGTCGTATGCAACAATCCCAATACCTTGTAATGTGTTAATGGTGAACAAGTGTAAATGAGAATGCTTCTCTATGTTTTTCTTGACTAAGTGCATAGACAGTGAGAATTTCAAGGGTGTTACATGTAAACATGTGAGAATATAGACTGGAAACAAATTTTCCCTTTGATTGATGCATAAGAATATGATCTGTAAATTTTGTGAAGAACGTTGAGGTAGAGAGAAATGTTCTATTCTTTGCAAGGCAAAGAACATTTGCAAGAGAAAGATTGCTTTAGTTCAAATGTGAACAGTTTATCAACCCAATAACTAATCAAAAAATGGGAAAATTAGATTTCATAAATTGCAATGGTTTCATTTGCAATTAAAAGATAATAAACAATTTATCTCTTTTTCTATTGGTTGGAATATGCCTTTTATTCATTTTTGTTGAATTATATTAGTAGAATAGAAGGGTAGTATTATTGAAGCAAACAATACATGTTGAATACATTATATGTTGTCCATAACATCAAACATAGAAACACAGGATAAAATTTGTAAAAAAATAGACCAATACAATATTTTTTCTAAACATTCAGGCATTAAATATAGATTTTGCAAGCTTTGCTAAGAGGCTCATAGTCGCTGGAGCAATGAATACATAGTTAATGCATTGAATGCTTCTACAGTTTAGAGCACGCTGGTCAACACATTTAGTTTTAATGATTATTGATTTAGCCGCAAAAAACTAAGCTATTTGGGAAAATTTCTCAAACAAAACTATATAGCTTATCCATGATTCAAGGGCCTCACAGACTTGGAAAACATGGAACAGGGGAATCTAGAGCTAAAAACACACAAGTTTTTAAAGAGATAATAAACACATGAAAATTAGCACAAATAAAACTAATTGCTTTCTTGGAATTTCATGCATTCTCTACGCATTCACAGTATAAATCTCACACAACTTGCATCTAACAAACTATTGTTTCTGAATCTCCAGTCATAATATTTAATGCATTAAACATGTATTGACTACTTCAGTATCTACCACCCCACCACCAAAGCTAACACAATTTGCATTCAATGATTAAATATTTGAAAAATATATAATGTTCTCCTATTTTCATAATTTACTTTAACAAAAATGAATAATAGACATGCTCCAACCAATAGAAAAAAAGATAAGTTGTTTATTATCTCTGAATTGCAATTGAAACTATTGCAATAGCAACCTACTATTTAGCTTCAACTATTCCATGTAACTTGGTTACATAGCATATGCAGTCTAGTACTGAATAATTTAAGCAAGGTCTTGTCAATTGTGGGTGCATTGAAAGAATTAACTATGTGTTTATTGCTTGGGTGGCCATCAGTCTATCAACAAAGCTCACAAACCATAGTGGAGTCAAGGATAGGTTGTGCTTTGTAGAGATCACCACAGAAGATTGTATAAAGGTTTCCAAAGTACATTGTAGGAATTTGCATTATGTCTTGTAGTTGTCTATCAATGGAGTCTAGAAATGTTGAGCCTACTAGTGAGATTTCATCTATAAGGAGCACATGCAATTGATTGTAGTGCTTGAAAATATTGTCCAATGCTTTAGACGCTAAGGGCAGAAAATTTAATGTATTAAATGGTATGTGAAATGTTGAATGTAATATAACTCCACCTAAGTTGTAAGTTGCTTTACCTGTATACGTAGTTAATAAGCCTTTTGGTTTGTCTGGATTTTTGTCAATAGACTTGCTATAAATGAAAATTAGAGCTTGGTATATGGCTTTTGCAATGAAAGTCTTTCCAGTTCATGTTGTGTTTTATTTGTGCTTACTCTCATTTCTTTATTGTTTGTTAAAAATCTTGTGTGTTTTTAGCTCTTGATTGCGCTTTTCCATGTTCGTTGTTCTATAAAAGTGCATTGCTAGTGACTGGCTTGTTTGTGTGTTTATGATACTTGATAACTAGAAATATTGCTTGTTGTTACAAGAGCTAACAAGGAAAATGGCTACAATAAATGAAATACTATTTGAGCAAGGTCTTGTTGACTATGGAGGCATTGAATGCATTAACTATGTGTTTATTGTTTGGGTGGCCGGTAGCCTATCAACAAAGCTCACAAAATTTTTATTTAATTTCTGAATGTTTGCAGAAATTTATGACGTTGGTCTATTTTTTTTGCAAATTTTATCATTGTTTCTGTGGTTCATGTTTCACAATTGTAATTGTTAGTTTATGTCAATAGGTAGGTTTACAATTACATTTGTTGAATTTTCTTTTCAAATAGTTGCTTGTTGTTCTTAAACTTCTCATGGCCAACCAAATCGTATTGTTTGAAGTATTTTGTGTTTTTCCCATAGTTGGTTGGAGTAGGTCTATTATTCATTTTCATTTAGGAAAATTAGAAAAATAAGGGGACATTATATATTTTGCGGAATATTTAATCGTGAAGCAGTGAATACATGTTTAATCCATTGAATGCAAATTGTGCGAGATTTGTTTGAGAGCCAGTGGGTATGCAAGAATTGAATGCATAGTTAATTCATGAAATCTTATGCAACTACTAGCTTTAATTTGTGCTAATTCTTGTTTGTTTATTGTTTGCTAAAAAACTTATGTGTTTTTAGCTTTGTATGTTCTTAATCCTAGGAATAGTAGACTATAGGTAAGTGGTTTATCTATCTATTTATGATACTTGTAGCTAGTCACCAATAATGCACTTTTACAAAATAACGAACATGCAAAAGTGCAACCAAGAGCTAAAAAACCCACAAGATTTCCAACAAACAATAGACAAATGAGAATAAGCACAAACAAAACCTAGCACTTGCCTAAGATTTCATGAATTAGCTATGCATTCACTATATGTGTATTGACCAACCCTCCAACACATCTCGCACCCACTGTCCAAAATACCTTGCTCAAATCATTCAGTTTCCCCTCTAACGCTTCTAGTTATCAAGTATTAAAAACAAATAGATGAGCCACTCACCAGCTACACATAGTTCGTATGGCTTCTGCCTTGCTCAAGTATTGCACAGAATGGAAAATGTCAAAGACAACAATCCATGGCCAAAAACACACAAATTTCTTGACAAACAATAAACAAACAATAAGCAAAAACCAACACTTGCCTCATATTTCATGAATTAACTATGCATTCTCTACTTGTGTTCACGTCATCTATCCAACACATATCACAAAGTTTTCATTTAATGAATTGTTTAACATGCAATCACTACTTCAGTACCCACCATCCTGCTACCAAAATTCACACAATATGCATCCCCTAGTTAAATATTTTCCATAATATATAATGTCCCCCTATTTTCCTAATTTACTTAAAGGAAAAAGAAAAATTGACCTACTCAAACCAATGGAAAAAGAGATAAATTGTAATGTTCAAGCATACTAGTTTTTGTTACAAGGGCTAGGGGGACAAATGGGTACAATAGATGGCATATGTTATGTAACCCATGAACGTGGAACAGTTGAAGCCAAGGAGTAGGTGAGTATTGTAACAAACAACAATTATCAGAGGAAAATGTGAGTACTTTAAGCGAGGTCTTTTTCACTATGGAAGCATTCAATGCATTGACTATGTATTCATTGCCTCAGTAGCCATGAGCCTAGTAGCAAAGCTTGCAAAATTTGCATTTGATGTCTGGATGTTTGCAAAAAAATTATTGCGTTGGTATTTTTTTTCTTTTTGCATATTTTAACATGTGCTTCTCTGTTTCATGTTTATGAATAACATATTATCTTGCACAATTTGCATTTAATAGACTATTGTTTTTGATGTGTAAGTCATACTATTTAATACATTAAACATGCATTTCCTATTTCAGCATCTACCATCTTGTTGCTAAAGGTGGCACAATTTGCATTTAGACATTAAATATTTGCAAAATATATAATGTCCTATTTTTACAATTTTCTTTAACAAAAATGAATAATAGGCCTACTCGAAGCAATAGAGAAGTAGAACAATTGTCTATTATTGCTCAATCGCAAATGAGACCATTGCAATTGTAACCTGCTCATTGGATTCAACTATTTCATGTCATTTGTTATCCACTATACTTATTTGTGCAATTAGGCCTTATAACAACAAATAATATTTCTAGATAGTCACATCAGAACAAAAGTGCTAGTATCAGGATAAGGGTGGTCACTTAAGTGACTTTCTATAATGAATACAATTGCAACAAGTTACTATTGCAATTGTTTAATTGAATTTTGAAATAGTTGCTTGTCCAATGAAATTGTATTGTTTAAAATTCTTTGGTAGCAGGCTAGTGCCTATCCATGCAATGAATTTAGAGTTAATGCATTGTATACTTGTATGAGGAAGAATACCTTGCTCAAAGATCTAAAAGAGTATTGCTTTATCTAGTAACAATAGGCTACAAGATATTGGGATTAGTCCCTATCACTAATACTAGCATATCATGTTTCTTAACACGCTTGTTGATGTTGTTTGTATTCTAAATTTTTTTAATACATTCCATATGTTATTTTTATTTAATAGACTATTATTTCAGATCCACTTGTCATACCATTCAATGCATTAAATATGCATTGATTGCTTTAGTATCTATTATCTTGTTGTCAAAGGTCGCACGATTTGCATTTAGTGATTAAATATTTGTAAAATATATAGTGTCCTTTTATTTTGGTAATTTACTTTAACAAAAATGAATAATAGGCCTACTCCAACCAATAGAATAATTGTAACAAATGAGAATTAAGACACAAAAAACTAAAAAATTTGAGAAAGGTCTTGTGGACTATGGAGGCATTCAATGCATTATCTATTTATTCATTGCTTGGGTAACTCTTAGCCTATCGACAAAGCTTGCAAGATTTATATTTATTGTCTGAATGTTTGCAAAAATTTATCTTGCACAATTTTCATTTAATACACTATTGTTTATGATCCAATAGTTATACCATTTAGTGCATCAAACATGCATTTACTAGTTTAGTAGCTACTTCCCTCTCACAAAAGTTGGCACAATTTGCATGCAGTGATTGAATATTTGCAAAAAATATAATGCGCTCCTAATTTCCTGATTTACTTTCACAAAAATGAATATTAGGCCTACTCCAATGAATAGAAAAAGAGAAATTTTTTTTATTATCTCTTAATTGTAAATGAAACAATTGCAATAGTAACCTCTTGCTTGGCTTCAACTTCTCCATGCCATAAGTCATCTATTGTACCCATGTGTACAATTAGGCTTAATAATAGTTGTATACACTCAAATTTGGTCTGGAGGATTAATTAAATACAAGTTATTTAATTAATAATCTTTAATTCTTCTACATAAACAATTGAAAAATTTATTTATATAGTTCATTTTTCTCTAATTCTTTCTATCCTAAATCATTTTCCTCATATCTTAATTAAATAAAAAAAATTAATTAGTTTGTTTTATTTAATTAACTTCCTCTCACTAATTTGAAATTTAAATTCAAATTTAAGCACATGTCTACTAACTTCTACCCACCTTCCACCTCACCATGTGTCTCAAGAATTAAATATTTCCAATATTTAATTTGGCATTTATCATCAACAAACTCTAACTAATTAGGGACACTTGGCCTTCATTTCCATTTTATTCCTCTTCACACTTGGTAGTTTGTTCTTATGAAGGGAACACATTTCCCCTTTTCTCTCTAACCTCTTCATCTTCAACTGTCCATTCTCTAGATCAAATCCAGATCGTTGATTCTTGCCTCCTAGGCTCATGCCTTAGAAAATCTATAAATAGGCCCTCATTTACGTGCAACAAAGGAGAGAGATGAGAATTTTTAGCAATTACACTCTGCAACACTTTAATTAGCATTGCCATTTTAGTGAGCATTTTAGTATTAGCACTTTAGCATCAAGTAGTTTAATCATGGCATTTTCATTAGCAGCATCATAGCAATATTATTATCTTTGCATATCATCTATAGTTAGTTTATCAATCATGTAATAGAGGAAACATCTCTTGCATTTCTAGCATCTCTCATTCTTTAGGTTGTCATTTGGAAATTCATGTGCACAAACAATCTGAGAGAAAAATGACTTAAAGAATCCTTGGTGATAGAGGACAATGAGATGCCATTGAGGAATTATTTTTTTAATTTGATTATTATTTGAATTCCATGATATAAGGTTTCATTGGTGTGTTGTATAGGTTTTATTTACTTATTCATATTATTTACATACACACAACAACAAACAATGCTTGTGGTTGTAGTAGGACAAAAGTATTGATACTAGGACAAGGGCTACCTGTAACGCCCTGCCATGCAACCTTAGGGAAAGTTGCAATCTACTAGACAAACCCAATAAATTTTTTTTGTTTAGGTACAGTAACAAGTAGGTTTACTACAAATTGCCAACAATCCCTAAGGCTATGAGACTGAGATTACTTTAATCCAAACAAGAACATGAAATAAAACCATTACATAACATTGCTTAACAATTAATTTCTCATACATTCCATACTTTATAAAATGAAATCAGAGATATAAGCATTCCATGTGATCCCAATAATATACTTTGCAATATGATTACAATGCTCATTCCCTGAATGAGATACTTCCAAAATAAACAAGATTACAATTACAACTTCCACCTCATTACAAAGAGGGGCATCAATTTACATAATAACTTAAAGAATTAAGAATGAAGAAATGGATCGCACGAGCTCTCCAACCGGAAGTCTTGCCCATACGAGCGACTGCCAACCCAATGGATTTTGGTGCATGTTCCACCCAACCATGTGATACACGAAGGCTCACCCCTATGCTAGGAGATAGTAACAAGGATTCCTAGGCAAGACCTTCTACCTCTAGACATAGACTACACAATATGATACAAAATAAATACAAGTGTCACATCACATAAACCAAACGGTCATATGAGCAACTCTAGTACGACTCTCACATCACTAACATAGGTTACATTGCTTCCAGACATATAATAGATCAAGAGTGTCACAAAGATCAAATACAAACAGTTGACTTAGGAAGAGTGTCATCACATAACTCGACAAGGGATATCCTTTGGGAATCTTCCTAGGCTACGGCCCCCACCTTGGGTTATCTTGGTGGCCTCTACCAAAATCCCAGCACCCATGCTCACTCATGCGGAATCAAATACCTCTCGTGGAGACGAGATAGATGATCTTGCCATTCCAGGCCTTCCCGTCTCATCCCAAGTCTAGACAAGCCCTCAGGTCCATGAGCGAGGAATAATTAATCTTGTTTAATATTTGATGCATCCTAAGCTTCTAAAAGTTTTAATTTAGTTATCACTGAATTAACCAACTTGCAAAGGGTTTCCCTGACACCCCTTTATGTGTCGGCCCCCATTGCAGGAAACTCTTCTAAGACAACTCATGGAGAAAATCCACACTCAGGGGTACACACATGCGGCCTATGGAGAATGACTCCTATACAGGACCTTAAGTCCTTATAACCCGTCCATAATAATCGGGTTAACATTGGATAAGTTTTGACGCATTTTCCCCCCAAGATTCCAAAGGTTGACTATCATAAAGACAACCCACAACAGGATACAAACCACTATCTGGAAGACTTCAAACAATTACTTATACTCCCCACATCGAGTAAGAATCGAATAACACTAAAAGCATTTCCATCAATTAAAATAAGCTAACGTTCAGATTTCCTAAATCCAATCAATCACAGTTTTCTTTTCTTGCATTTGAAATAAATAAAAGCCATTCACGTATTATAAGTTTCACCATTAAATTCATAATCAAAGCATTTAATAATCAAAGTCGTTTGACTAAAATTAAATCATTTATTGACTCTAATTTCACATCTATAATCATAATCAAAACACTTGAATAATGAAGTCATTCAACTAACATTCAATTCAGTTTGCTTACGTTAATTTTACCAATATTTTCATATTCGATATATTTAATAAAGTAAGCATTTATTTAAAATAAATGAAACTTGTTTGAACTTAGAACAATTAATTAAATCAAAACTCGTTCCTACCAAAATAACTCATACATTAAAATATAATTTCCCAAATATACATATATTTTAAATGTATATATAACATGATGTATATCTACTTTTTTTTTTATTACAATTTTCATAATCGATTTAATTGAACTTTACAAATTATTTTAAAATCATATATCTAAAAATATACACTATGCATAAATATATATATCACATATTTATATATTTAAATTAATTATAATTTAAATAAATATTATTTAAATATTATATATATATTATATATATATATTATATATAATATATTATATTATATATATAATATATATATATATATATATATATATATATATATATATATATATATATATATATATATATATATATATATGATATAAATGAAACATAAAAAAATAAAATAAAACGAAATCCAATGTTCATTTGAAACCACGGAAGCCCTAAAGGGCCACAGCCTGTGTGAGCTTCACACAATCTGTGGCCTTACCGGTCGCGGCCTGTGTGTGGTTCACACAGTCCATGGTCGTTCCGGCCATGGCCTGTGTGGACTACACACAATCCATGGTCATTTCGGTCGTGGCCTGTGTGGTGGTGGTGGGGTTTGACCTCCCACCCCACAGCAACAACAAAAAATTTATTTTATTTTTTTTACCTACCTTTGTCCATGGCAAAAATATAGGGTATTTTTCTGGGTTTATCCCAAAATCCAAAATTTTCAAATATAATAAATATATTTGTATATATATTTGTAAATATATCCATGTATTGATATGCATGGGTATATTTACAAATATATATACCCAGATTTTAATTTCTAACTCAAATTGTGAAAATAATCCAAATCCATTGCAAGAACATAAATTATTTTCTAAAACAATAAAAAGGGTTTCAAAATCTAGTTCAAAATGGAGTTTCCTTTGATTTTCATCCTATTTCTTGGTGTAAATTCTTGTTTAGTTTCCATTTCCAAATCCATCACACACTTGCAAGTTTGAATGCATTTTCCTTGTTTTCTATTGATTCTAAAACAGCATTTCCAAATTTTAAAATTCTTTCAAAATGAAGCAAGAATTAAAAGAAATAGAAGAAGGAACCTTGTGTTTTCTCCCTAAATTTGAAGCTTTCAACAATGGTGAATCCAAGCACTCCTTCAACTCCAAATCAGCCACACCAAAGCAAAATTCTCCACCAAAAATAAAAATTCAAAATAACAATGAAATTTCATTGCTTACATAGAACATCGCCAAATTTGGTCAACCCCCAAAAATATCCCACCCACTAAATTTATTGGGCTTTTGGAGGATATTTCTATTTTTAAAAAAAATTAAAAACACTTTTATTTTCAATTCCTATTTCAAAGCATTTCAAAATTTCATTAGAAACCACAATTTCAAGGTTGCAAGAATATGTCTTATTCAAATTTTCTAAAATGTGAAATTTAAATACATGTCTATTTGTTATTATCTTTTAATTTAAATATCTAGTATGATTTCCATTTCCATTATAAATTTAAATTTAAATATACCATAATGGCAAAATAACTATTTCATTTAATTTATCACCTTAGCCTAATTATTCCATAGACTAAAAATGATTTTGTTAATTAAATAAAAAATAACCAATGAAACAAATGCATTACAACATTGAAATTGAAATATGTCAAATCATCATTAAATCATATCTACCATTTAATAACCATTAAAATAAGGAAAGAAATAGTTAACCTGAAAGGAAAGAATCAGATTAACCCCACTAAACCTGATGATAACTATGACTAGGGTGATGAATTGGCACGGGAAACCTAGCTACTATCTCCCAATCGATTACCATTGGTAAATGGACACGCTCAAACCTGTGAAACCAGGTGGAGTCGATGTCATGTACCTGTCAACCTACAAGCCAAGAGTATGTCGAACATGCAATGTACATATATATATATATATAATAAGACACACCGTGAAGTGGAAATCTCGGAAATCGTAGGGCACTCGCAAGAGAGCGATACAATCCCGTCCCCTTCACCAATATAGGCTCTAAAACTGACGAGTCTAACAACTACAATATAATTAAAGCATAAGCATTTTAAATTAATTCAGTGTTACACAAATTCAAAACATGGCATAATGATAACATATAATTAAAATCCCATCACATCAAAATATAATGTTTACATCGCTTAACAAATAGCGGTCCAAAATAGCCAAGTATCAAAGTCAGAGTGCTAATAGAAATGAAGCATACATAAAAACAATGATCGATCCAACAAGCAAAATGGAGGGGTGCTACACTACCACTCAAGTGACTTTGTAAAATGAATACAATTGCAACAAGTTACTATTGCAATCGTTGAGTTCGCTTCTGAGATAGTTGCTTGTTGAATAAAAATGTATTGTTTAAAATGTTTTGAGAAGCACAAAGCTTTATTTTTTTTGGAGAGCTTGTTAGCAAGCATATGTTTCATGTTTACAAATAACATATTGTATGCATGATGACAGTAAAAATGACAAAATGTGCATTGAATTCTTAATTTTTTCATTTGCAATTGTAATACTTACTTGCGCAATCAAATTTGATTGTCTTGCAGTAGGCCTACTATACATTTTTTTAAAAGTAATTTAGGAGAATAAGACACTATATATTTTGGAAAACATTTAATCATTGGATGCAAATTGTACGAGGTTTTCCAATGGGCTGCTTGGCACTACAACAATGAATGTATGGTTAATGTAGTAGGTCTATTATTGATATTCGTTTAAGAAAAATAGGAAAGTAGCAAGACACCATAAATTTTGGGAAATGATTAAAAAATGAATTGCATATCCCATGATTGCAATTATGCACATCTCTGATTGCAAAAGCAACATGCTTTAGAGCAAAAAATAGTTTCATGTTTATGAATTACATGGCATGTCATACACTATGCCTATTTGTTTCTTTGGGAAGTTAGATTCTTGAACCACCGTTCTCCTTTATTGTTCACAACTCTTCCAATTCATAATTGTCACATATTGGAAGAATTAAATTTCATTGCAAACAAAGCGAGAGAATGATACAAGAATCTGACCTTGTAGCTTCTTGTTGAAGAACCAAGTCTAATTACAATAATATGGATCTTTGTCCTACACTTCAATTGCAACCAATGGTTCCTATTACGGGTACAATTCAGAGAAATGAGCACAATCCATGACATAGAACATGCTATTCATAAACATGAAACATATAAGCACACAATAAATTTTTCCAAATATTCAAGAATTAAATCCAAACTGTATGAGCTTTGTTGCCGAAAATGGGCTTAGTGCACTTTATTTTACTCATTTTCATTTATAATACTCACTTGGCCAATCAAATTTGATTGTTTTTTAGTATTTTTACTAATAATTCTAGTCTTAGAAACTTAGTAAAATATGGAAACATTATATACTTGAGATTCATGGACATATTTTTCATGTTTCAAAACCATGATTTATCTCTTTTTCTATTGGTTCAAGCACATATACTATTCATTTTTGTTTAAGTAAATTAGGAAAGTAGGGAATTATATATCTTGGAAAATGTTTAATCACTAATGAAAATTGTGTAAGCTTTTTCAGTGGACTCCTTGGCACTATAGCAGTGAATGCATCATTAGTACACTAGGTCTATTATTGATTTTCATTTAAAACAATTAGGACACTAGGAAGAAATTATATTTTTTTGCAAATATTTAACCAATGAACTGTATATCCCATTATTACAATTATGCATATTTCTATTTGCAAAAGCAACATGCTTATTAGGGGAAAATAGTTTCATGTTTATGAATTACATAACATATAATTCAATATGCTCATTTGTCTATTTGGAAAGTCAGATTCTTGTGAAACCAATGTTCTCCTTTATTTTTCACAACTCTTCCATTACACAATACTTAGACACATTTGAAGAATTAAATCTCATTACAAAGAAAGCAAGAGAATGATACAAGAATATGACCTTACAACTTGTTCAAGAACCAAGTCTACTTGCAGCAATATAAATCTTTGTCCCCCACTTTGGTTGCAACCAATGGTCCCTATTACAGCTACAATTTAAACAAATGAGCATAGTCCATGAAATACAATATGCTATCCATAAACATGAAATAGAGAAGCACACAATAAATTTTTCCAAATATTTAAGAATTATATCCAATTTGTGTGAGCTTTCTCACTCAAAATATGGTTGATGCAATTGATACATAACACTTACAAACAAATCAAATTCTATGATCCAAAAAAATTTGCTTTTATTTCTATAGGAAACACTTCAGTTCTTAATTTTCTCATTTGCATTTCTAATATTTACTTTTCCAATCTAATTTGGTTTTCTTGCAGTAGGTCTACTATTCATTTTAGCTTAAGAAATTTAGCAAAATATGCAAACATTATATAGTTGGGACTGATGAACATATTTTTTGGAGCAAGTCTACTATTCATTTTTGTTCAAGCAAATTAGGAAAATAGCACATTATATATTTTTCCAAATAATTAATCTCTACATGCAAATTGCACAAGCTTTAGCAGTGAGTTGGTTGGCACCACAACAGTAAATACATGATTAATGCAGTAGGTTGATTATTGCCTACTGATCTGTGTTGAAGTAGACATATACGCAACATGTAGTGCATGTAATCATGATGTGAAAAATTTGAGGCACACACATCAAAACACTCTTTCCCTCTAGTGCATGTAGTCAGAAGTGCTATAAAATCTATGGCAAATAACATGACTTGTAATTTCTTGGAAAATGCCATGAATTTTTAAATCATGACAAATGCCACAAATTTTATAGCACTTCCCTGCATTCTCTGCAAGCCAAAATAGCTCCTCTGTTTCTTCATCTTCACAATCTTATATGCAATGCGTGTTTCACAAATATTTAACCAATGAACTACATATGCCATGATTACAATTATGTAGATTTCTGTCTACAAAAGCAACATGCTTATCAGGAAAAAGTAGAAATCATTTTTATGAATTACATGGCATGTCATTCACTATGCTTATCTGTCTATCTAGAAAGCCAAATTATTGGTATAATTAAATTCCATTGCAAAAAAAGTGGGAGAATGATACAAGAATCTGACCTTACAACTTGTTCAAGAACCAAGTCTACTTGTAGTGATATAAATCTTTGTCATGCACTTTGATTACAACCAATGGTTCCTATTACAACTACAATTTAGACAAATGAGCATAGTCCATGACATATAATATGCTATCCATAAACATGGAACACAAAAGAACACAATAAATTTTTCCAAATATTTTAAAATTAAATGCAATATGTGTGAGCTTTGTCGCTCAAAATGTGGTCAATGCAATTGATACATAACACTTGGAAATGAATCAAATTCTATAATCTAGACACTTTTGGTTTTATTTCCATTAAATGCAAAATGTCCAAGATGTCTTTGAGAGCTGGTAAGTATGAAAGTAGAAAATGCATAGTTAATTCTTGTTTGTTTATTGTTTGTTGAGAAGGTTGTATGTTTTTAGCTCTCCATGTTGTCTATTTTTTTGTGAAACTTTATAACCAAAACTATTGCTTGTTGTTACAAGGGCTAAGGGAAAAAATGTGTGCATTCCATGACATATAACATGCTATTCATAAACATGATACACACCAGCACACAATGAATTTTTTGAAATGTTAAAGAATTAAATCGAAACTGTAAGGGCTTTGTTGCTGAAAATTTTCTCATTGTGCTTGATACACAACCCTTGCCAATGAATCAAATTCTATAATCTAAAAATTTCTATAATCTAAACATTGCATCAAAGGCTTCACTATAGTACTAGTGATAGGGACCAATCCCAATATCCCATAGTCTATTGTTACTAGATAAAGCAATACTCTATTAGATATTTGAGCAAGGTATTCTTCCTTGTACAATCATACAATGCATTAAATTTGAATTCATTGCTTGGATAGGCATTACCCTACTGGAAAATTATTTTAAACAATACAATTTCATTGGACAAGCAACTATTTCAAAAGTGAATTGAACAATTGCAATAGTAATTGCTTCAACTATATTAATTATACAAAGTCATTTAAGTGGATGCCCTTGTCCTAAAATAAGTATGTTGTGAAAGCATACACAAGCATTCCCATTTAGGAATGGTTATTTTGATTAACAACAACATGTCACGTTTATCAACAAACTTTTCAGTCTTTTTGTCTTGTAAATATTTCATGCACTGATTAAATATTTGTCACAATATATAATGTCTCTCCTATTGTCCTAATTGACTTAAATGAAAATGAATAATAGGCCTACTCCAACCAATAGAAAAAGAGATAAATTATAATTTTCAAACACAAAAAATATTTTCTTAAATCCCAACTATAGGAAAAAGACAAAAATATTTTAAATAGTTCAATTTCATTGTTCAAGCAGCTATTTCAAAAGAAAATTTAGCAAATGCAATAGTAAACGTACCCACTGCATTCACTATGTTTGGTTATAAAGTGGATGCTATTGCTTACCAATTTATCCACTTAAACTAAGTAACTGGAAAAGTAGCTCAAATAGAACTCAATCAAGTATCAATTGAATCTTTCATGTCTAAAATCTATCATCTATCTCTCTCTATTGCATGTAGTAGGTTTTCTATTCCTCTTTGTGTAAGCAAATAAGTGAAATAGAAACACATTATAAAGTTTGTCAAATAAATTTTATTGGCCAACTAAGTATGTGAAATTGAAATGCAATATATGCAGTAGCAACTTGCTCTTTAAAAACATGCATGTTTTATATTGCTAATACATTGCATACTAAAAAGTTGCAATACCAGAGTTTAATCCATTTAAATGGAAACATAAGAAAATAAAGTATTGTCTAGCATATAAAGGAAAAAGATGTTGATTTTAAAGTAAAAGCAGCAAAAAAATTTAAGTCACAAAACATAAGATATAGTGATATAGACAAAAGATCTAAGAACAAAAGCATAAAAAAAAGAGAAGTGCAGGTTGATGCAAATATTTAATGTCTAAATGCAAATTGTGCCAACTTTTCTAGCAAAATGGTAGATGTTGAACCAAAATAGAACTTGATGCAATGAAATTTTGCAAACATCTAGTCATTAAATCCAAATTTTACAAGCTTTCCTATTAGGCTAGTCCAGGTATCAAAGCAATCAAGCCATAGTTAATGCATTGTAATCCTCTACAACGAACAAGATCTAAAACAATATTGCTTTATGTAGCAACAACAAACTGCTATTCTAATGCATCAATCAAGGGAAAAATTTGTTCCAAGTCTATATTCTCACATGTTCACATGTAACACCCTTGCAATTCTCACCATCCATGCACTCAGTTGACATCTACAATGTATGCAGTACAACAAAGCATACAAAAGCATTACCATTTACAATTGTTCACCATTAACACACTACAAGGTATTGGGATTTCTCCATACCACTAGCCTTAGCATATTGTGTTTATCAAGGAACTTTTCGATGTTGTTTCCCTTCCTTAATGTGTCACTTTAATGGTTTGATACCAATTGTTTTTGGTGGGACTTTTCAATGATGTAAATGGATAAATACTTGAAAGAAAATTAATTAATATTTAAACCTACAGTCTAGCTATACCAATAGCAAAAGAGATAAATAATGGTTTTCAAACATGAAAAATATTTTCATAAATCCCAAGTATATAATGTTCCCATATTTTCCTAATTTACTGAGACTAAACTCAATAGTAGACCTACTACAAGAAAATCAAATTTCATTGGCCAAGCAAGTATTACAAATGAAAATGCTAAAATTAATAATTAAATTCAAAGTGTGTGAACTTTACTACCATCATGCATTTCATGTGCATGAAATTTTTCTCAAAGGAAAGTTACTGTTGCGATCAAAGTAGGACAGGGTAAAGCCACAATAGTGGTTTACAATTTGATGGAGGAAGGAAAACTGAGAAAGAATGACCCCATGGCAAAAAAAATAGTTTTAGGGGTTTTAAAGGAACCTACAAGTTTGACCGAACCATAAAAGGGTTTGACCGAACTAGGGTTCAAGCGAACCCATTAATTACGGGGCCCACATTTCCCACCCAAAAAAAAAAGGAAAAATGCATATTGAAGGGGGTTCGAATGAACCCGTTCGTCGAACCCCGGGGGTTTGCTAGAATCCCCTAGCTAGTTCTAAACCCCCTTTCCCTAATTTTTTACTTTGTTCACACAAAAAACCTAATTTTTTACACTTTGAAGCGCAAGTTGAGGATGAAAATGGGGGAATCTTCACAAACCCAATTAGAATCAAGTAGTCCTTGCAACGAGCTATCCAACAAATATAATTTTAATATGTTTTGGTTTTATTATGTATTTGTTTTTTTAGTTTTATTAAACATAGGTTTTTCATCGAAAATGAAGGTCTATGTTTTACACATGTGGAAAAATAGCAGATTATCAAAAATAAAAATAAAAATGAGTGCACCAGATATTGAAGTCCTTGATCCAACAAAAAATAAAATTGAATTTCAATATATACAAAAAAGTTATGTGTTATACTCGTGCTATGTTTGAATTGTCATTGGTTTGACTTCAAAACTTGATTAAAGAAAAAATATTCAATAAAAACTATCTAACCAAGTGGAAGCACTAGATATCGGAGTTACAAATCTAAATTCGAAAGAATTAGAATTTTATCCTTCATGGAAAAAAATTTATGCATTATACGGCGTGCGTCACTTTTTAAAAATGTTGTTTTCTGAAAAAAGCCAATTTTTGTGTGAGATGGAAAAGAAGTGCAATCTAATTCCAAATTTTTTGAAAAAAGTATTTTTAGAATCTATAGACAAAATGTGACGAGACTCTAGTTTGCATCATCTTCAAATTCCTCACGATCTAGCCGCTATAGGTGCCCGAATGTGAAGATTTAGTTAAAAATAAAAATTTCAGTGTCAAGTTTGGCCAAAAATTGTAAACCACTATTGTGGGATCACCCGACACTATTTCCATTGTATAATGTGCATTGGAAATGGCACACTTGTCAATCAATCTACAACTAATGCATTAAATGCTAGTAAGTCTACAACTCATTTTTGTTTAAGTAAATTAGCAAAATAGGACTTTATGTATTTTCATAAATATTTAGTAGCTAAAAAATTCTACTAAGCCATAACAATTAATTTATAAAGTGTTCTTCACAGTATTTGTAGATCATAGCCCACATAACATAACAATTGTGCAATCTAACCCTAGGCTTAGAAAACATAACAATTGTGCTACTATTGACATAGTATTTAATGCATTAACTATGCATTCACTGCTCTACAATACATTACAATTATTTAAAAAAATTATCATCTACTTCTATTTTGCTACTTTGCTTACAAGAAAATGAATACTAGGGGCACATGATAGAATTTGGGAAAAAATAGACCATTGCGATAAATTTTTGCGAACACTCAAACATCAAATACAAATTTTGTGAGATTTGTTGATAGGCTAGTACCCACTCAAGCAATGAAAACATAGTCAATGCATAGAATGCCTCTATAGTCAACAAGACCTTGCTCAAAGCATTCAGTTGTAGAAATCTATCAAGAATAACAAACATTGAAGATGACAACAATGATCCAAAAACATAGAAGCTTCTCAACAAATAATAAACAAACGAGAATAAGCACAAATAAAACCCAACACTCGCCTGAGATTACATTAATTAACTATGCATTCACTACTTGTGTACCCACCAGATGTCCAACACATTTCACAAAGCTTTCATTTAATGCATTAAACATGCATTCATAAAGAACATGGAAGAGAGGAACCCAAAGTTTAAAACACACAAGCTATTCAACAAACAATAAAAAAAACAAGAAGTAGCACAAATAAAACCCAAAACTCGACCAAGATTTCATGAATTTACTATGCATTCACTACTTCCACACCCACCAACTCTCCAACACACCTCGTACAATTTGTATTTAATGGATTAAACATGCATTCACTGCTTTAGTACCCATCACCCCGCTGCCAAAGCCCCCACAATTTGCATCCACTGATTAAATATTTTCTAGGATACATAATGTCCTCCTATTTTCCTAATTTACTTTAAAAAAAGTCCTTAAATCCCAACTATAGAAAAAAGACAACAATATTTTAAACAATGCAATTTGACTGGTCAAGAAACTATTTAAAAAGAAAATTCAACGATTGCAATAGTAACCTACTTCTGGGAAAAAAATAACTTCATGTTCATGAATTACATGGCATGTTAGTCACTATTCTCATTTGTCTATTCCGTAAGTCAGATTCATGAACTGAGCTTCTCCTTTATTCTTCACTGAATTCATTGCAAACAAAGGGGAAGAATGATACAAGAATCTAACCTTCTAGTTCCTTGTTCAACAACCAACTCTCTTTCCAGCTGTATAGATCTTCTCTACCCATTTCTCCCCCTAGCCCTTCTAACAACAACCGGTACTTCTAGGTTACAAGTATCATAAACAAACAGACAAAACGCTTACCAATAGTTCATTGTAACATAGAGAGCTAAAAACACACATGATTTTCAACACACAATAAACAAATGAGAATTAACACAAATAAAACCAAGTACTAACCTAAGATTTCATGAATTAACTATGCATTCACTTCTTACATACCCACTAGCTCTTCAACACATCTCACATAATTTGCATTCAATGGATTAAACATGTATTCACTACTTCACAATTAAATATTTTCCAAAATATATAATGTCCCCTTATTTTGCTAATTTACTTAAATGAAAATGAATAGACCGTAATTTTCAAGCACAAAAAAATGTGCTTAAAAAGAAAATGCAATGAATGCAATAGTAAACCTGCCTATTACCGAGAACTAATAATAGACCTACAACAACCAACTATGGGAAAAACACAAAAATAATTCAAACACTACAATTTGATTCGCCATGAGAAGTTTAAGAACAACAAACAACTATTTCAAAAGAAAATTCAACAAATGCAATTGTAAACCTCCCTATTGACACAAACTAACAATTACAATAGTGACCTACTTTTCAACAAAACAAAAAAATTATGTTTATGAATTACATGGAATGCCATTCACTATGCTTATCTATCTATTTAGTAAGTTAGATTCCTGAACTAGGCTTCTCCTTTATTGTTCACAACTCTTCCAAAGCATAAATTTTATGCGCATTGGAAGACTTAAAATTCATTGGAAACAAAGGGAAGAATGATACAATAATCTGACCTTCCAGTTCCTTTGTTCAATAACCAAGTATATTTGTGCTCATATAGATGTCTACCTCTAATTCCAATTGCAAGCAATGGTTCCTATTACAGGGAAAAATTAAACAAATGAGCATAGTCCATGACATATAATATGCTATTCATAAACACAAACCACATAAACAATAATAAAATTTGCAAAAAAATAGACCAACATAGTACATTTTTACAAACATTCCCCATTAGCCTCTGTAATAGAAACCAAGCATCATAAACACAAAGATAAGCCACTCACCAATAGTGCACTACAACAGAATAAAAAACATGCAAGAATGGAACCAAAAGCTAAAAACACACAAGCTTTTTAACAAACAACAAACAAACAAGAATAAGCACAAATAAAAACTAGTACTTGCCTCAGATTTCATGAATTAACTATGCATTCACTACTTTTGTACCCACCAACCCTCTAATACATCCCACATAATTTTCTTTCTGAGCTTTGTTGATAGGCTAGTAGCCACTCAAACAATAAACACATAATTAATGCATTCACTACCCTCACAGTCCACAAGACCTTACTCAAAGCATATGTAATCTACTATACCCACTTGGCCCATTAGCCCATGTAACAAAAATAAATACTTCTAGTTATCAATAAACACACGGCCAAGCCATTCACCACCATTACACTTTTACAGAATAACAAACATGCAAAAGCACAACCAAGAGCTAAAAAATCCACAAGATTTTCAACAAATGATAAACAAATGATAATAAGCACAAACCAAAACCCAACACTCACCTAAGATTTCATGAATTAACTATGCATTCACTGCATGTGTACCCACCAACCCTCCAACACATCTTGCACCCATGGTCCACAAGACCTTGCTCAAACTGTTCAATTTCCCCTATAATGCTTCTAGTTATCAAGTATAAGAAAAAAATAGATGAGCCACTCACTAGTTGCACACCATTCCTACAAATCCTCCCTCATTCAAGCACTGCACAAAATGACAAAATGTTGAAGAAGACAACCCACATCCAAAAACATGCAAGCTTCTCAACAAACAATAAACCAACAATAAGTTTTCCAACACATATCATGAAGTTTTCATTTAATGCATTAAACATGCATTCACTGCTTCAATACGCACTAGCCCGCCACCAAGACTCACACTATATGCATCCCTCAATTAAATATTTTCCACAATATATAATGTCCCCCTATTTTCCCAATTTACTTAAAGGAAAATGAAAAATCGACCTACTCAAACTAGTAGAAAAAGAGATAAATTGTAATTTTTAAGCACAAAAAACATGTGCTTAAATCTCGATTATAGGAAAAATACAAAAATATTTTACACAATACAATCTCATTGGCCAAGTGAATAATTGGAAAACAAATGCAACAAATGCAATAGTAAACCTGCCTATTGGTAGGAACTAATAAACCCGCCTATCAGTAGTAACTAATAATAAAAAATAGCGAGGGAAAATGTTGGACTACAAAGAAGAAAAAGGGGTAGATATAAAAGGATAAGAAATGAATTGCAGATTGGAGAAGTGTAAGGGGTAGCTTGAGGAAGAAAGCAATAGGTATCGAGTGGGTGGAAGAGCCATAAAAGGCTATGCATAGGTGAAGAAAAGAGGGGGAGGAGGTTGTGCTTCAAGTGGGGGGATTGAGCCACAACTAGTGGCATAAGTGAATGAAAATTTAAGTGTGTGTACGAAACAAGACAACTTGTTACTGTAGAAAGGGAGAAGTGGCATAGGAGATGTGAAGGGTCCTAGGGGAGAGGATCCAATAGTTGTGCACCCTAACTTTGTGCTTCTCAAAATCTTATGTGGAAATTTCAAATCACTCCAAATTTTTTACAAAACCTTACTTGGCAAGTACCCTACTTATAACTTTCATTTTAGGGCCACATCATCAAATATGATGCCATGTCAGCATGCTTTTTGTCAAGGTGTCCAAAAAGGCCCAAAAAAGTGCTACCAATTCTTGTGCATTCACATCATGGGTAGTTGAGCATTGATGTGGCATCACATGATTGGTTGTTTTTTAGATCAAAGGAATACATTTTGTTTAAGCTAGTGTAGTCATGTCACAACTATTGGGCATTATATAAACAACTACTATCAAAACTATTGGACATTATATAAACAACTACTATCACAACTATTGAAACATGCTCAACTACTGGGTCCTCTCCCCTATGGCAAAGTAGAAGCCGTTAAAATATTAAAAAGATGAGGTGTGGAAACCAGCCAGAAAGAATGGGGATGCCTAAAAGATGAGAGAAATGTGAAGGGGATCTGAGTGAATTAAAAAAAAAAAGATTAGCAAGGATGGCACACAGTATAATGAGTAAGGGTTGCATTAAGATGGGATGTAGGATAGACGAAATGCATTGAATGCATTCAAATGAATTGAAAATGAAAGTAGGTTAAAGTTATATGGAGGTGCATAGTAGCATAGGGATAAAGGGCTGCAAACTTAGAATTGGGAAAATGATAAAGGAGGCACACCACATAATATGGCGATGGGAGCTTGAAATGAAAGATAATTGCAACTTGTAATGTGTATGTAGATCGAAGCATAGCTAGAGGAAAGTCAGTGATATGGAAAAGGTGAATGAGTTGAGCACTGGCTTGGAAAACATGGATGCCTTTGAATAAGATATGAGATGCATATGTGGGAAGAACAAGACATAGGTTAAAGAAGTTATTGTAGCAGAATGAAGAGAGAGTGTGAATGAGATATTTAATGCACACTATAGGAATGAAATGTATGCTGGTTAATTTTTATTTCATTAATAAATTGAACTTGTTTACAGTTTATTGTAATGAGATAGTTTGGCTAGGTAAAGGATGCACCTCCACTTGTTTCATTGTACATGAGATCTCACTGGAGCATTGTAAAACTGGGGAAGTTGTCACAACCATCATTGGTAGAGATTCCCCTATTGAATGAGGAGTAGTAAGATACAAACCAACCACCAATGGGAAATGTAGATGATTTGGGGGTGATTCCAAAGCACACCACTTGGTAGTAGGGAACATGGCCAAAACCTATCTATGTGTAGACACTAAAAAATGTCTTGGGTTTGCGAACAACATTTTTCTGCACCAATTTCTCTTCTTCCCTACATAATTGAATAATTTTAATTATTTAATTAATTAATTTATTTTTCTTTATTCTTCTCTCAATTAATTAAATAAATCAACATTTATTTAATTACGTCACTAATATCCTTTTATTTTTATAATTAAATAAATTATCATTTATTTAATTATTCACTCTTCACTTTACATCTATAGTTAAATAATTATTTTAATTATTTAACTATTCATTATCCTTTTCTTCCTTTTATAGTTAAATAATTATTTCAATTATTTAACTATTCCCTATCACTCTTCCCTTCATTATTAAATAATTGATCTAATTTAATTATTTAATTTCCCCACCCCGTTTCCTCCATGTTTAATTAAAAGGTTGCATATTAATCATTTTAATTAAATTTCCTTTCTCTCTCTCTTCTACAATTAAATGATCACTTTTGATTATTTAATTTCCCAAATTCTCTTTTCAAATTAAATATTATTACTTAATTGCCTCCACTTTCCCTCCACTTCCTCTTTTGAATTTCTACCATTGATCGCTTTCAGTCTTCTTTTAATCTTGACCATTCGTCTTTAGCCAACCCTAACCTTATCCTCTTTGTGGTGCATGCAACCTCAACCATTGATCTTGGCATTATTTTGGCTTTCGATCTTGACCATCCATTCAAGTAGCTTTTCTATAAAAGAGAGTTGTCTCCCTAATTCCAACCTTACAACCACAATCTTCAAAATTCTTGCTAGTCACTATCACATCATTGTCACTTGCAAGTACTTACATACAATGAAATTTGAGGGAAAGCTTGTATACATAGAAAAATAGAGGAGATGCAAGGAAGATGAATCAAGTTTAGCATAGGAGTTTGATATAGTTTTGTTCAAGTGTTTGATTTCCTTTGCTATTTTTTACTTTCTTGTTTGGATTTGGGTAATTTTGGTTTAGATTTGAGTAGTTGTGGTTATTACCTGTTAATCTTTACCTTTGATTATGAATTATACCCTATCCCACATTGGTGAACCTAATGTGAAGCTAACAAATTTTGTAGAAATTTGTGATTTTTTTTTTGTTTTGTAGGTTCATGCGACAAAATTGTGAAGTAGTATGATGCAATCATGAGACAATACAACATAACTATTGATGGAGTGAAGAAAATCCAAAAACAACACATTCATAGAATAAAATGACACATCTGGTGTTACTAGAATGACACATTCACAAAGTAGTGAGTTATATTTGTAGGATAGTAAGTCGTAGTCACCAACCACTTAGTCATAGTTGCTATTTCATTCATCGCATCTGTTGAACCACATTTGTAAGGAAGAATGACACAACTACCTATTTGGGTAAAAAAAATTAAATCCAAATTTTTTTAGGGTTTCCTTTTTGCTTGCTTTAGGGTAGGAAGTTTTTGGGTTACTAATATCCTATTTTTAGCATGTGGCGTATGTTTGGAGAAGATCATAGCATTGAAACTACTAATCTAGCTTTTGTAGAACAATTGATTGAAGACATTTTTTGAAACTACTAATTCATGGTTCTATAGGGCTTTTCTTTGTTTATTTATTTTTGTTAAAATAGGAACATTTTGGATTTTGGGGTTAAAATTAATCACCATCTTTTGTGTTGTAGAACCCATAAGGTGTAACTTTAAAGTATCCTCTCCCCTTGACATTCGTGGATCTTGGGTGTAAGAGAAATCACTTCATATTATTTTTCTTTTTAGAAGGGTCTACCTATAGAGAAGTAATCACTCCAAGGGGAATGACACAAAGTAGTATTTCCCTTGGGCTACTATATAAATGATTAAGGTGAAAGCCAAAGTAAATTGGCGAGTACACTGCCGATAGTTTCAATCTAAAAGGGGAGATACCCACCTTTATGTGAGGTAGATAGAGCCCCAAGTAGGGTTGTTTAAAGCCTTAAGTGGCTTTTTGGGTGCTAGAAAAGTGTTAAGTCCCCGAGTAGTGACTAGAAATCTTTTTTTAGAAGCCACCCTTTTGACTAAGTTGTTGGTGTCATTCTCTATGTAGGGGTGTAGCATCACACCCCAAAGTTACTCACCATATGGCTCCCTTGAGATGAGACAAAAATTTCCATATTATCATAATCTACTTGTATCTTTCCAAGGAGAGGGTGATTAGGTCATCCTTCTAATCTTCGAGGCCCCTACTTGTCCTCTCTCACAAAGACGAGTGTACATACCCATTAAGGTGTCCCTACATTTGAGTCGAAGGAGATTCCAAGTTGTGGGCCTGAGAGTGCTGCCATTGGCCTTGACCTTAGGATTAGGAAGTTATTGAAGTGTTTTTGATATTGTGATAGATTGGTGGAAATTGGGGTGAATAACTCTCAAACATAGACTATTCGTATAGAAATTTGACAAGTAAATAGCCAAAACATGTTTTCTGAGTTTTTGTTGTGTTTTCAATTACACTCCAAATTTTTCCAAAATGAAAAATCATCTAAAAACATCAAATTTCAATCTGAAAAGATATGAACCACATTCATGGAATAGTGCACCACTTTCTCTGAACAGTGAGCCGCAACCACTAAAAATTGTGAACCGCAACTATGAAATAGTGCACTGCATCTGTGAGCCACAACTACTAAATCTTAATTTTTTTGGAAAATCCTTGTCCAATCTCAATCCTAATCACATTTTGATGGTGAACATATTCTTTTATCATAAGACTTAGTTGAATTAGTCCATTCCATTACATTTATCTAGGTTTCCTTTCATTGGCTTAGTTAGATTGCATTGCCCTCCTCACATTGACTAGTTGGCTTTAGATCATTCTTAGCTATATCCACCTTTTAGATTTTAGAATAGGAGGCCCACCATACCTCTGATTAACCCATTATTACATGATTATATTTTCTTTGACCTTGTCCCTCTATCTATCAATCATCATTATCCAAGTTGGGTCTCAAACTTATGTCTTAGTTTAGGCTCACTTTGTCAAATAGTCATCCTTTTAGCATTCATCCTCTAAGGTTTTGACAGTCTAGTTTGTTTCCCTGGGCTATCATAACTTGGTTAGCATCCTTTTCATAGGTCTGAAGGTGCACACCTTTAGTCTCATTTGGCATTCCTCAATATTAGTTTCATATCATGAGCTTTGGTCATAGTCTCATTGCATATCATATCCTTTGGTCATAGGGTTATTATCACCATTGCATTTCAAACCTTGGTCTTGGGTGCATTAGCATTTGGCATCCTTATATCTTCAAAAATCCTAAAAAAATAACAGTCTCATATCCCACTTTTCATTACCACTTTGCATTTCCAATCCTTAGGTTGCAAGTCTTATATGGTTCAAACAAGGTTAAAGGAAAAGAAAGGAAATGGATTCTTCAAGTGATCCCTTTTTCAATCCCATTGGAAAAATGAACCTTGGTTCAAACTCAAATCGACCTCAAACACCACAGGGGGAAACCTCAAATCCATTTTGCAATCTCATGTTAATGGAGGTCAACAAACATTCAACTCCTAAAGAAATTGAACATACCACTCAAGACCCTAGAATAATACGTATTATGGATGAGCTTGTCAGTGCAGACCCCACCAAATTCTTTCTTTCACTTGCCAAGAAGGGTGCCAAATTCCCTTTTTATTTTGACACTTCCACAATTATAGAGGAAGTAACACAATCACAAACCCAAGGTCTTGGTCAAAACACATTATCACAAGGTCAACCCATTTCAAATGTTCACTAGTATACCCCTTGGAGCAACAATGCATATTGCAACAACTATACACATCTCTAATCCTCCAACATTTGGAGCCAAGAGACCACATGTCACATCTCAAGGAAAAACCTTTATATTTGGTAGCTCATCCTCTAATTCCACAGGTATGACATTTGCAAATCCATTTGGCACTCAAAACAATACACCTTCAATCAATGCCAACATTTATTGAGAAAGCTCTTGTGGCAAAAGGACTAGTCAAAATCTTCAAAGAAGTCCCAAACACTCCTAGTGACAAGGGTCAATTTTGGTCTTGAAATAATAATTTCACCAATGATGGGGTAGTCGATGCTAAAGTGGTGAATCAAGGTACCCCCACCCTTCATCTTAAATGTTCATCCACATCCAATACACCAAAACCCGACCATGATCAAACAATGAATGCAGTCCAAAATAATCAACAACGTAAAGGACCTCCACACACTAAAAGAACATACACACCCTTAGGGGAACCCATTGAGTCAATTTTGAAGAAAAATTTACAATCAAACATCATTTAGCTTTGTTGTGCATTTTTTGCACACATGCCCCACTGAAGGTATGGACCCTCTCTTTTGCTCCACTTTCGTCTTTGTTTTTTGACTTTGGGTCAAAATTGCTTATGGAATTTGGATGTTACCATGAGGTTTTAAGGGTCTGCCAAAATCCCATTTTCTCAAGTTAATTTGTGGAAATTTTCTTGTAGGAAGTCATCATGCGGATGTTGAGGTCTATTGCACTGTTTGCGAAAATTCATCTCACTAGTGTTGGACCCTTCGGCTTCGACAATCCAAATTTCCACATTTTTCAAACTGGTTCAAAGCATCAACTAATACATCTAGAAACTCGTCCTACCAATTTTCCCACTGTTAAAATTGAAAAAACTCAAATTTACTATGTTTTAAGGCTTTGTGGAAATCTCGGTGTGGAATGCCATTTGTGGAATACCTTTCTGTGGAATGCTATTTGCGGAATGGCATTGCACCGACGTTGAACCCTCTAGATTTTGTAAGCCAAATTTCTGAAATTTTTAAAGGGGGGAAAATCATCAAGAAATATGTCTTGAAACTCTTTTAGTGCATCCTTGCATGTGCTTAATTTGATCAAACCCAAAAATTTTAAGAGTTCTGACTTTGCAGAACTTTTCATGTAGGAAGTTGTCATGCAGATGCCAAGGTCACCGACACCATTTTTTACAGTGCAGACTTGTCCAGCTTCCCACCTTGCGGCTTTCACATTTCGTTTTTCCACATTGTGCATTTCTTGGAAATTTAAAGCGAGTTACCATTTATGCCTCATCATCATAATTTTCCGTGTGTTTGAATTGATAAAACTCAAATTTGTTAAGCATTTGGGCTTTGAGGGAATTTTGTGTGGGTATTCCATCGATGACGCTAGACCCTCTGGCTTCCGCAGTCGACTTTTCCATATTTTTTGAAAATATGGAAGCATTTGGGCTTTGAGGGAATTTTGTGTGGGTATTCCATCGATGACGCTGGACCCTCTAGCTTTTGCAGTCGATTTTTCCATATTTTTTGAAAATTCACCAAATTGGATGATTTCCATGACTATGTGAATGCATTTTATGATTTAACGCTAAAATATTATGGTTAAAGTGCACCAGATATGTTTTGGATTGGTCATTATCATTAAGGGAAAAATATGGGTTGCTGCGGAAAATACCATTACTTGGGTGGCTCACATAAAATAGCATAAGGTGGGTTTTATTGGGTTTTACTTGTCGTATCAGACCAAATAAACCCACATTATGCTATTTTATGTGAGCCACCCAAGTAATTTTATCACGGGATTTTTGCATTGGTGCCTATGGTTAATTAAGCAAAATAAGGCATTTGTGATTCCATCAGAGGATTCTAGCTTGAGAACTTATGGTAGCCACATGAATTTCTGATCTCCATAATACCTGTGTTATCCTTCCTCTTTGAATAAGAAAGTAGCAATTCTCAATCATGCATAAAGGAAGCCACCTGTGGATTCAAGGGGGTCTTGATGCTAGAAAAGATGAATTCGATTGTCATGGTGAAAGTATTAAATGTTGGTATGATAATGCCCCATAATTATTCTTTGTTGTGTCGGTTGCATAATGGCGGATTATTGTGGGCTGTGTGTTGAATGATGGACCAAGGGATTAATCTTGAAGACCTTGGGCATTTCTTTGTGGACCTTCAAACGTATTGAGCATGTATTATCTTTGGTGTACTGATGAAATCTATACTTCAAGCATCCACTAGAAAGACTGGGTGTGAAAATTTTACCTTTGTGGACTATCGCTATGCAGGTTTCACTAGTATCCACACCATTTTCTTTTAGGCATCTTTGTTTCAGCTTCTTGTACTCTCATTCCCACACTTTGTTTTGTAGGAATTACACTTGCGGAAGCTGTCCCTCCCTATGCCAGCATTTCAACACTGGATTTTTGCATCATGATCCTCACATTGGCCTTTTGTTCGGATCTTTCCATCTATGGTTGAGCAAGTAACATAGTATCAAAATGATGATTGTGAATAGGATAGCTAGTGGTGTGGTGCATATTCTGTCAGATTTTATAAGCATTTGGCCATTAGATGCATGGGAGAATTTCATAAATACTTTCATATGAATTTGTCTTTGCCTCACTTGTTCTTTCTAAAGGCTCATAATAGTTTCTAAATGAGGGAAAATCGTGGTGGGAATTCGCTCTGTATGTGTAATCCTTTCCCTGCAAAGCATTAAAACTTGCAGAGCATCATGCC
Organism: Sequoia sempervirens; assembly: GCA_007258455.2. Taxonomy (NCBI): domain Eukaryota; kingdom Viridiplantae; phylum Streptophyta; class Pinopsida; order Cupressales; family Cupressaceae; genus Sequoia; species Sequoia sempervirens. Next base: position 237,513,816 of record VDFB02193867.1, on the reverse strand, counting down.
ACATTAAGCCGGTTTCATCATAATTTCCTCGACACTAACTGAACCAACATTTGGTCTATATATACAGAATCATCCATTTAGAATTCCCCTCCAAAGATCGGTGCAAACTCCTCAGCTCATTGAATGGATGTCAATGATTGTCATTATAGAGCTTTTTTTCAGGAACGTTTACGATCTATAGGTCACGAGCTTCATATATCTCCATGGTGGCATTTCATTCCTTGATCATCATATGCATCATGATCCAAACATCGTTAATGATCTTTATTATGAAATGCCTCCGACTTGTCATATAAATGGTTCGTGGGGATACAACAAAGATCCTATACTCCTGCTATGGGTACCCATTATTGGTTTGATGTTTGATATGCAACGATCCTTTTTTCGCTTTGATTTCACGGCAAGTAAAATTTGCCCCAACGAAGAGGAGAATTTCTACACAATTTTTTTTTCCTTCTCTCATATTGCAAGAAGGATCACATAGAAGGTTAGAATCATATAAACAATAATGAGGATTAGCTTAAGCATTGATAATATCATGTCAGATACATAAACCACTAGTACAACTTCCTGCATTAAACTATAAGGAAGCTACTAACTGGCTTGTACATACCTTCAGGATTGATTTTGAGTTATCTCCACGTCCCCACTTACTCTGCTCGTGGTGGGGTGCAAACTGATCCCAACCAAAGTGGATTCAACCCTATCCACCCCTCCAAGTGGATTATGTGGCCTGTGGTGAGAGAGAGAGAGTGTGTGTGTCATTCAATCCCCTAACTATGTGCAAATTGTCTTCCTAGTGACCCTCTTTCCATGGTATGCCTAGCTATGGTAGCTTAAGGATACCCTAATGGCTATAGGGTTACACATGGAGTTCATTCTACCTACTTGAGCTTGCTAGGGAATTTTCCTTCCTGAAGTCCTTCTATCGGCTAAGCAACCAAGAGTAGCCATCGTTGACATGGAATGCCCCTAGACTAATGACCATCTTGAGCTAGTACTGCTTCCAGACTCTTGTCCATCTCGAGCATAGTGCTGCCCCTAGACTGTTGTCCATCTTGAGCCTAGTGTCGCCCCTAGACCATCATCCATCTCAAGCTTAGCACCGCCCCTAGACTATGGTCCATCTCAAGTGTAATACTTCCCTTAGTCTTTTGTCCATCTTGAGCCTAGTTCTACTCCTAGACTACCATCCATCTCAAGTAGTACTATTCCTTGGCTCAGGCTTAATGTTGGACCAAAAGTAGGTTCCCAACTCAAACTTAGTAGGTTCCAACTTAGGATCAATAGACTCCCATCATAGCTGCAACCAAGCATGGCATGGCTAGATATTTCATGAAGAGTACCTTGTACTCAAAGACACCTTATGGGGAAGAGAAGGTAACTCTGCAACTCTAGATAGCTTGAGGTGGTTATCTATTCTATTCATTCCTTCGAAAATAATTTTCAAACACGGATTTGTAAGGACAACAACTCCATATTACAACAATTCAAGTATTCCATTAGAGGAGAATGACTACCTATTTGCTTGTTCATAACAAAAATATCCCTCATATAGATGGTTTTCTTAGTAGCCAACAAGGCAGAGAGGTACAGAGTGGATATTTAACTTGGGGACAACAATAGAACAATTCACCTTCCCCCAAGCGTTGCTTACATTCTACCATGTCTTCATCCTAGTTTTAGCCTAGGGTTATGAAAGAGTTATTTTATCAATAACATTGTTTGATGCTTCAATTTGGGAAAACCTCTATGATGAGGGAATACCTTGCCATAGTCACTTTTGGACAAAGATTATACAATGTGCAGGTATCTCATAGAGTTAGCATCCCATATATTTTTATTTTAGTTGTAAAAGATTTGACCCACACCATTTCTAAGGTAAAATTAGTCCAATCAGGTAATGAATAAGGGAGTTATCTTAATTTTTTTTCTTATATCAGACTTACCCAACTCCACTTGTAAAGCAAAATCAGACTATTATGACAATAACAGAAATAGATATCTTAACTCCTTTGCATCAGATTTGACCAACCACTTGCTAAAGAAATTTAGACCATTAAGACCATGATTGAAAGAGATATTTTAACTCCTTTGCATCAATTTGACCAACCACTTGCTAAAGAAATTTTGACCATTAAGAATATGATTGAAAGAGATATTTTAACTCTTTTGCATCAATTTGATCAGCTATCTTGCTGAAGAAAAATCAGACCATTAAGACTATGCTGAAAGAGGTTTTTAATGCATTTAAACCATATTTTATCCAACTAGCTTTCAAAATAAAAACCAGAAAATTAAGACTATGCTGAAAGAGGTTTTTAATGCATTTAAACCATATTTGACCAGCTAGCTTTCAAAATAAAAACCAGACCATTAAGACTATGCTGAAAGAGGTTTTTTTTTTGTTGTTTTTTTTTAAAAAAAAAGCATTCAAGCAACTATGTGATGTGATAGTGGTGTGGTGGTTCTAAAATCTTTGCTCAAGTCAAAATTCCCTACCCTCATCTTCTTGTGAGTTTTTTTTTTTGTTCAAAATAAAAAATAAAGGATTCGATATTTAGGTGCTCCATCCTACAGCTGGCGAGGAGGTTTATTTTCTGATTACCTAGTTTCTCAAATTATTTTTTGTACACTAGATTAAATTTATAAAGAAAATAATAGCTCCTAGCACTTGAACATGTGGTGAGCTTCTCCAATCAATTTATTGCATGAACTTAATTCAAGATTCCAAAGCCCAAATAAAATTTCATAAAGGCTGCAATATAGAATGGTACTGCAAAACAAAAGAATTTCAAACCTGAGTTGTGAGGTCTTGAGTAGCAAATGGAATGCCCTAGCCGCCAAACTCTAGCTTCCTCTTCAAAACTCATCCCTACTTCAACCATTCCCTTTGTTTCTTCTTCTTCCCTTTCTCCAAATCCTCTATGCCCAAAATGAGATGCTGCCAGTCCAATTAAAGAAGAAATGGATGGGGTTTTTCATGGCATACTGGTCAAAGTTTCTTCCTACCATTGGTGGTGGTTGCAGGGGTTTCCAGGCCTCCTAATGCCTTAGTTGTCCTCCTCCTCACCAAGCTTCTTCCTCCTTGGTCGAGATTCTTCCTCTACTGTTGCCTTGCGCCGCCTTCTTCTTCCGTGAAAGCATCTCTTCTCTTTTTCCTATGTCCTTCTCTCTTTTTCCTTATTTTCCCAATGGAAACATTATTTCTTTTATTCAATGTTCGATTCAATGCCCTCCATATTGCATTTAATATAAACCACTAATGTTTTATTATTCATAGTTTTAAATCATTTTTATTTAATATTTCATAGCTCCTTATGTTGTGGTTTACCATTTATTTATTTATTATTTTTTGTTGTCTATCTCTTGGTTTATCGACGCCCAACTTCAAGGTTTATCTTTTTTTTTTTTAATGTGAACTAATTTACTTAGGTAATGCGATTTATTTATCTGGCCCATACATTATAGTTATATTTTATTTATTTAATTAGATATGTATTCATTTATTTTAATTTATTTTTAGTATGTTATCTATTACCATACCAAGTGAATTTCCCATATCAAGAAAGATCCTTAATTTAGTTGGAACTATTTAGATTATCTTAATGACTTTGCCTAGTCAGAAATGAATAACTATGGCGATTATTATTTATCTAAGGCTCTGGGTTTGAATGAACCTCAGGTTGACAGAACTACAGACATGGTCAACACTAGAATGACATACCAATTACCTTTCTTCATCCAACGGAACCACATAATCCACCTCACTTTGCACCCCTGGTACCTACACCAATGACAAACCTCACACAAGCGCAACAACCAAATCATTAGTCCGTGTTAATCCAAACATTCAATGCATTAAATTAAAATAGCATAATAGGATTGATAATCACATTAATACTAATAACATCAAGGTTCCTATTTAACACACACTCACACGCACACACTCAAGCACTTATACATGTTCACATATTAAATTTTGAAGTTCTACCCCTAGTCCAAATTACATCGGGGCTAGGGGTCATGCAAAATGACACAACAATGGTTAAAATGGGAGCTTCCAAGGCATGAAATGATGGCCCCATTGGTATCCATTTCTCTATGAAACAAATAAACATGCGTGTGGAAATATACATTGGGGATGCCATGCACCTCCTAGTCGCTTTTGTTGTGCAGACCCTATTTATCTCCGCAATCTTCGTATTTTCGCAAAACGTTGGTTTAACTCAGGCTTGTTTGGTCGTACTTTATTACTTCAATTTTTCATCGAATCCTTGTGGCAAGTAAAGGGGATTCTTTAACAATTATAAGGGTCTTTCTTTACTTGGTCCAAGCTTTATTGACATTGTTTTAATAGCATTTTCTTATCATTTAAATATTAAATGTGGTAACGGGTCGATTGAAATGATAAAAGGTGAATTTAATGGCAAGTAAAGGGGTATTTTTTATATTAATCATAAATTTAGGGAATTTAAATTTTGTTGTCATGGACCTTTATTTTCATATGTTTCGATGTTAAGAATATGTTTTTATGATTAATTAATGATTTAATGGGTTCATGTATACAACATATTTTCACAACAATAAGTGTGGAGGAGGGTGATTTATTTGCTAATAGAGATCACATCTTATTTTATAAGTCTTACAAGTGGCAAATCAAAAGGAAAATATTTCAAACATTTCAAATACATGCTTAATGATCGGGAATAAAGTGATGAAGATAATGCACAGGGATCTAGAAGATTAATTATTGATTTATTTTAAATCAAGGGTTTATTATCATGGGGATATTCTTTTGTTATGCAAGCATGGTTTTGTAAGGAGAATTTAAATTTGAAGGTGTACAGTGGGGATATGCTTTTGATTGGCCTTCAAAGATACTCTCCAATAGGACAAAGTAAAGCTTGTAAAAGGAAATGTCATCACATGGGGACTCAAATGGAAGAATTCAAGAAGGTTCCCTTCAAGATCAGCAAGTCAAACTTCCCAACCAACTCCAGGCTTACAAAAGTTGTAAAGAAATTTGTCCAATATGTTGTTGTACAAAAAGAAGCTGGAAATATTATAATAGAAGATAATTTTTTTTATAATTTCTAACTACATGACAAAATTAGCTAAAGGACAAAATAAGCTAAAGAATGAAATAGATGTTGCACATCTTTCTAGGTTCACATGTGAACCGATTTTATATTGAGAAATATTGTACTTGCATTGGATATGGTGTAAACCCTAAGCTACAGTGAATCTAGGCTATTGGATGCAAATCAATCTTGGCCATTGATTTGTATTTTGAAAATCTATAAATAAGGGCATCCCCTCATTTGAAAAAGAGAGATGGATTGTTGTGTAAAGAAATTTTGAAGAAATATATAGAAGAAATCATTAAAGTTGGGTGATTTCTTTATGTTTGATCTTAATGTGTGCATGTTCAATTTCCTCATTTTATTTATAGTTTAGTTAATTTACAGTTCAATTTTATTTCCAACTTATTAGTTACTGAACAATTTTAATGGTGGCTACGTGTTAAAGTATTTAATTCACTTCCAACTCATGCTTTTGGTGATTTATTGATGATAAATTACTGTGTAAAGCTAGTCTGAGCTCATGCTTTTGTTGCACTCTAGTTCAACTATGTGTGTGTTCATGCTTTATGTGTCATTGTCACTATCTAAAAATCTGAAGATAACCCTAGGAAATTGCACTAGTTTTTTGACACTGTAGAAGCTTCTTGGTTAAGAAAAAACTAGTTTTGGGGGTCTGTCTACCTTAATGCTTTTCATTTTCACTATTGTTCATAGTTTTCAAAATTAGAATAACTCCTAAACCTTTACAGCTTTTGACATTTCTATTAAATCTGAATTAGTTTAAGATTCTAGCATCACCATACTGTCATACTTGATGAACAAATGTAAGTTTCATATTATCGTTCTAAATTCACAGACACAGTATACTAGTCTCCAGACCTCTGAATATTTTGTTATATAACAAAAAGATTATAGCCTTTGTAAGACCATAAATGCCCCTTTTGATTACCAACAAATCACATCATCATTGAGCTATTTATGCATCATCAAGACTTGACATTAGAGACCTTGGGTTTCTTTCTGGATGAAATTTTCTGAGGAAGGTTACATTTCAAGAGAGTTAGGAAGTTTGTGTTCTATCTATGTTATGCAGTGCTAAAACACTTAGCAATAAGCTTCCCGACATTAAAACATATGAACTGACATTGGTCTAACCAAATTGATGGAATGAAAATGAATTCTATGAATACCATCATGGCAAAGGACACAAAACATTATCATGTTGGACACTCAAAAATCTTATCCAAGATCTTATTGAACAAGGAGATATAGCAGTGGATAATTCACAAGGTAAAACCAATGTTGATCATGCCATATTCAAAACTCCCTTGTAAGACCATGTGAAAGGGAAGGCCTCCAATTCAAGAAAAATAACAATGTTAATTATACCCGCATTGCACATAACTATACCATTAATCAAATTCAAGCCCTTGATAATCATGTTGCTACCATTACCATCAATAAAAGTTTAGAATGTATAGTTACCACCCATAGAGCTAAGGTGACCTTGCAAGGGGTTGCCTCTAATCCACAACCGAAAAGTTAGTACAACCTCCTATATCATCTAGGAAAGATGCCTACACATCTATATCCATTCTTGAACTATTTCTCATATCTCCTAAGCACAGGGCCATTCTGGACAAAGTTTTGCAAGAAACATCTGTACCCTCTTACCTAGATTTCAATCAATTTCAATCCATGGTAGGATTCCTAGCCACCTCCCACCTTGTCACATTTTTTGAACAAGATATTTTCGTACAAAACCCTAATCATAATGATCCCCTACACCTAGAAGTCTACATTGATAAGCATAAAATTAGGTGAGTATTAATAGACAATGGAGCAGGTCTAAATATATGCATGCTAAAATTGGTCATTTCATTAGGATTCTCTGAGGCTTGCATAGATAAATCTAAGAAATTTATTTATCAAGGCTTATGATGATGTTGAGTGCTCCTCTAAGGCACTAATCACCCTTCCCGTGAGGGTTGAGCCTGCTACTTAGAAAATAATATTCCATGTCTTGGATCTAGACTTACCATATAATCTCCTCCTAGGTCGTCCATGGATCCATTCCATGAAAGTTGTACCTTCCACCTACCACCAATGCCTAAAGTTTTCCTACAATGGCATCAAAATTACCATACTAGTTGATCCTGATCCCTTTCAATACTACAACAATATGAGAGGGACCACTAAATATCAAGTTCCTATCAATTGAGAAGCTTCATCCTCCACCTCTTCACATTATATTGATCTATCTTCCCTCATCAAATCATCCACTCCATTCACCACACCTTTCAAACCCAAATTCTAGATCCATGATAAGGGATGTGGGGAATACAACATGGAGAGTTTATTTTGTGTTGGAAAACTGCCTAAATCACCAAATTCTTATGGCAAGCCTCATCCTATTCAACCTAAAATCATTATATGTAACCCTCCTACCACATTCATCAAGTGGGGAGAATTAAGCAAAGAGCCTATAGGCGAGGATATCTCTACATGGATTTACAAAGACAAAGAAGACATTGAGCCTAAATAGCCACTAGTTGAGCAATATCCAAAAGGGTTCAAGATCATGAAGCAACAAGGATATGATGGAAATAGTGGTCTTGGTCTAAACAAAAATGGAATGGTGGAATTGATACTGCCTCCTCACCTACCAAAGAACATTGTGCTAGGGTATGTACCATCAAAAGTGAGTCCTCCTCGTACTAATTTGTCTTCGAGTGGGAATGTTAATGTTTAAAATGAAATTGAGACATCTAAGGAATACTATGTTGAAACCAATTGCAATCAATGGGAATGGTATTACTACACATCTAGTGAATATGACCTAGCTGAGATCTTTCAAGAGTTTGAATTATCCTCCCCAACCAATATCATGGACACCAATATCCAGATTGATTCCTTTCAATGGGATCTTGACTATACCTTTTTTTCACCATAGCTTCCTTGACTCTTAATGATATTGATGATGGCTTACCCCTTGTTTAGCCACAACTGATAGATTGGGACCAATAGGGACCACCGAGTTTAGACACATTTGAGAATGACAAAGTAATTGCTGAGTTCATGGGAATTCATGAAGGGATACCAAGTGGGGATCATAAAGTTAGTTTTATCATAGAGCTTGAAAATGTAGCATACTTTGGAGAGTCTTGATCTCCTCCCTCTAGTCACAAAAAATGAGAAAAATAAAAATAAAAAGAATATGTCTTCAAGTGAAAACTGAAAGGCACCTTTAGACCAAGAAAAAGTAAAAATAGAGGATGTATCTGAAGGTGAAAACCTCTCTGAGGTGCCTAAGGATGGAGGGTTGTATAGTCTCCCAATTGACCAAGAGAGATCACCATTTCTAGTAGAATAATTAGAAGAGGCCAATCTTGGGACAAAGGACAACCCTAGAATCATTCAATTTGGAACATCTTTGACCACTGAAGAAAAACCAAAGTTCACTACCTTCTTTTCAAAGAGACAAATAAATTTTGCATGGTCATATGTTGATATGCCTGGGTTGGACCCTAAACTTGTTCTACATCATCTACCATTGATTCCAAATGTTAAACAAGTCAAGAAGTAATTGAGGAAAATGCACATGCAAATTGCACTCTTAGTAAAGGTTGAATTGAAGAAGATTTTGGATGTTGGTTTCATTCGTTCAATAGACTATGCTGAATGGATATCTAGTCTTGTTCCTATCACAAAACTAGCTAGTGTTATTAGAGTGTGCATGGATTTTAGAGATCTATACAAGGCTTATCCTAAAGATGATTTTCCATTGCCTATTATTGACATCATAATAGACCTCATCTAGTGGGATATGAGATGTTATCACTTATGGACAATTTTTCAAGATACAATAAAATCAGAATTTCCCCTAAGGATCAACAAAAAATAGCCTTCACCTATGCTTGGGGTACCTTTTGTTGGAATGTTATTCCATTTGGTCTCAACAATGTCGAAGCAACATATCATAGAGATATGACAACCATTTTTCATGACTACATACATGTATTTATGGAAGACTATGTTGATGCCTTATTGAAAAAATCCTTAACAAGAGATGGTCATCTAGCACAATTAGATAATATTTTCAAAAGGTTAGAGGAATATAAGGTCTTGCTAAATCTAAAGAAGTGTGTGTTTGGGGTCCAATCAGGAAAAATCTTGGGATACATTGTCTCTCATAGAGGAATTGAAGTTGATCCTACAAAAGTAAAATCAACCATGGATATGCCCACACCCACCAATATAATTAAGTTGTGAACTATACATAGAAGATTGCAGTCAATATAAAGGTTCATTTCACAATTAGCAGACACAATTCATCCATTTCAACACTTTCTATGCAAAGGAGTCCCATTTATATGGAATGAACGTTGTCAAGAGGCATTCCAAAAAATAAAGGATTATCTATTGACTCCTCCAATTCTCATGCCTCCTATTGATGGTAGACACCTAATCTTATACATATCAGCCACTAAATTTGTATTGCAGGTATTACTAGCAAAAAGTAACAATGATGAAAAAGAGATAGCTATCTACTATATCAATTTTACTATGGTGGGATACAAGCTTAACTATAGTCCCATTGAATGAGCATGCCTTCTAATTTTCTTCACCACACAGAAGCTTAGACATTATATGTTGAACCATAGAATAAAATTGATAGACAAGATTGATCCTTTGAAGTATCTATTGAGTAAAGCAACCTTGACATGTTGACTAGCAAAGTGGGTCATGATATTGAGTGATTATGACATAGACTATGTTGATTAAAAGGAAATAAAAGAACAAGAGATAGCTAATCAACTTGCGGACAAACCAATGATAGCATATCATCCTATGGTGTCTAAATTTCTTGATGAATCCATTTTTTACAATAGAGACTCCTACAACATGAAAATTGTACTTTGACATGGGTCTTATATGAATCATGGTTTAGGCCTGCTAGTATTCTTTTTATCACACCTAAAGGGGACTCCATTCCAAGTCATATAGAATAGAATTCCCATGCATGAATAATATGGTTGAGTATGAAGCATTGTTGATAGGACTTTGAATGGTAATCAAATAGACAATGAAGGATCTTTAAGTTTATGGTGATTCGCAGTTGGTTATCCATCAAGTTAGTGATGACTATGATACAAAAGACAAGAAGCTTACCCCTTTCAAGTGCATGGTGGATAGTTTTAAGTTGTACTTCAATGATATTTCTTTTGAAAAAATTCTAAGGATTTAGAACAAAGCAGTTGATGTAATGGAAACCATTGGATCTCTCTTGGATATTCTTAGCAATGCCTCATAGTATGAGTTATTGGTGGAACAACTATTGATCCTTATATTTGAGGTACTCAAATTGAAACTTATGTGTGAAATTTTTGGTCTTCAATATCCTTGGTCTAAAGAATTTTATAATTACCTACATGACTAAATTATGCCTTTTGACTTGTCCACAAAATAATGCAAAACATTTATTCAGAATTCCTTCAAATATGTCATCATCGGTGATACCCTTTACTACCATAGCCTAAATAACACCCTCCTAAGATGTCTTGATTCATATGAAGCACAACATCCTTACAAGAGGTATGCAATGGTATATGTGGAGCTCACTCTACTGGTCCTACTCTAGCAAACAATATTATGTGAACAGGATACTATTGTCCTAGCATGGAACATGATTCCAACTACTTTGTGAAGAAATGTTGCCAATGTTAGATACATGGAAATATTGTAAACACACCTGCTCAGGAGCCTCATCCACTTACATAACTTTGGCCATTATCTCAATAGGGACTCAACCTCATGGGAAAGATACACCCTACTTCTCCTAATGGTCATAAATTTATCCTTGTTGCAACTGAGTACTTCACTAAATGGATTGAAGCCATTTCAATGGCCTACATCATTGGTAAGAAAATATCCAAGTTCATACTTAACTATATCATATTTCGGTATGGTTTTTCTTAGCCCATCATCACAAATAATGGTTTTCCCTTCAAAAATTAGGATGTTTGTGAACTATGTGAGAGATTCCATACCTAATATCGTTTTTCCACTCCATACTACCCCAAAGAAAATGGTCAAGCTGAGGCATCTAATAATACTATCCTTAAAATATTAAAGAAGACTATTGATGATGCTAGTCATGACTGGCACATTCAATTCAATCTTGCATTATAGGCCTATCACACTAGCATCCACACTCCCATAGGTACCACCCTGTATTCCCTTGTCTTTGGATCTGAAGCCATTATTCCCATTGAGGTCGAGTTATCATTCTTGAGGGTATCTATGCAATAGTTTATTGATGAAGAAGAGTATTGTATATCTTGTTTGCATGAGTTAGAGCTATTGGATGGAACTTAGAGAAAAAATTCCTTAACCCATTTATAGGCATACCAAAACCATCTTCAATATAGCTACAATAAGAAAGTTCGAGTTAGATACTTTGACATTGGTGACCTAGTCTTGAAAGAGAATCCTAAGAATCAGATGGATCGAGAAAAGCCCAGAATGTTTGAGGCCAATTGGTTGGGTCCCTACATCATCACAAAAACATATGGGTTTGGTGCTTATCAGCTTTCTACTCTTGAAGTTGAACCATTACCTAAGCCTATTAGCAACATGCAACTTCATCAATATTATACATAGCTTCCATAGAATCCCATCAAAAGTAAAAAAATTAAAAAATAATAATAAATTTTTTTTTGTCACCATACGTAATGAAAACTTGGAAAACAGGCATCTTGGTGACACAAAAAAAATAGTAAAGAGAAATAATCTATCCAATAGTGAAAACCACTTTGGTGGTGATTTGAACAAGCACAATGGTGAAAACCTAGAAAATAGGCATCATGTGTAGCCAATCTTTGTTCTATCGTCTACTATCATTCTATTTGGTTTTTCACCTTTGTCCACCTATCCTTCACTTATTATAATAAATCTTTTTCATCATTCTCATGGCCTGAGAACCATTGACATTTAGTTTCCTTTGTCTTTCATATCCATCCATGATATATTGACATCCATCAATCTCTTTTCCCACAGTAAGTTGGTCCTATACATGACTGGGGAAAATTCCTTCACCTACGTCTTTATGGGATCCTAAACATGGTATCAACTTTTAAAAAATCAAAAATCAAAAAAAAATCATAAAACATAAAAAATACAAAAGAATCATAAAACATCAAAATCTAAAATATCATAAAACATCAAAAATACAAAACAAACTCGTAAAACATCAACTATCCAACTAGTCTTCAATCCAAACCGGTCAATTGCCTAATCATCAATACCTATCAAGTCAAGGATTTATACAAGATATGGTTGTGATAGGGTGAAGATGAGCGCTAGAATATGAGCAACAAACAAAAAAGTGGAAATAATAACTAAAAACACCCTACACCTCAAGATTAGCTTAAAGATTAACTAAGCAAAGCAAAATGGAAGCTTTCACCTTGTTGAGTTGTCCTTTGGTTGGCCCTTTGATATTTGATGTTGTATGCTCCTTGAATGGCAAGAGATGCAAGCTAAGAGATGGGATGGGGATGGAAAATGAATGAAAAATGGATGCAAATGTGAGAAATTGGCTAAGTATGACTCAAGAAATTTTTTTGCAAGAGTTTGGCTAGCATGAATGATCTCCCCCCAAAATGAGAGAAAAGAGGGGGTATTTATAGAGAATTTGGAATTCTCTAGGGAAATGGATGGTCAAGATTGAGCCACCAAGATCAAGATGTAGGGCTAAGGTGAGTTGAGAACTCACAAGCCCTCACATCTTAACATGTGGCATGTGAAGTGGCTTGAAAAGGATGATGTGTACATGAGGTGGAAGGATAGTACATGACATGGAGGTAGTACATAGTACCTTGGGATTGGGACAAGATCTCATCAAGGAGGTCCTTGTCCCCATGTGGGTGAGAGGACATGCGAGGAATTAAAAATTCCTAAAATATCCACATGGGGATGAGAAAAGGAATTTTAAATTCCAAGGGATGCATTGAGGGATTAATGTGAATTAAAAATTCACATGGGGAAAGGGGTGCCTTCTCCAAAAGGAGAAAGAATTTAATAGGGTTGACTTAGGACACATTCCATAAATAACATGGAGACCTAATTAACTGATTAAAGTTGTGCAAGTACTTGATTAGACAAATTAATGGCATATTAGAAGAGGGTTAGATTTCACATGTCACTTGATGTGACAAGTCAAAGATCACATGGGGAAGAGAAAAAAGAATTTAATATTCCTTGGAATGATAAAAGGAATTAAAAATTCCTTGAGAGGTTGATTAGACTAGTTAATGAAGGATTAGAAGAGGGTTAGGTGGCTAAGAGAGATTAGAGGCCAACTTGCAAAAGTTGGAGGATGTGACACATCCTAATCAAGGATTAGGCATCTGCACATCCCTAATGATGAGATTAGGAGAATAATTAAGATTAAGAAAGGGATGTGACATGTGAGGAATTAAATAAATGTCATATTTATTTAATTCATTTGATGAAAAGGAGGATTAAAGAGATAAGTTATTTATTTATTAACTAAATACCTTAGGGATTTGGAAAAATTAAGGATATTAATTAAATAATAGCGATATTACTTAATTAATGCAAATAAGGGGATGTTTAGACGAAAGGGGATAAATTTGGATAAATTAAGTGTCCAAATTTAGGTGTCTACAATGGCATTGTCGAAACTAGACTCGATGTCTTATAATATGACTTTTTGTATCTTATTATTTGTCTTATTCATGATGCATCCTTCCTGAAATTGGACATCATCATTTTTAAACCCTATCATTTATCTTATACAAGATATGTCTTTCCTAAAACCAAGCATAGTTAATCTACAAATCAATCTTGTCAATTAATCAATCACTCTTATCAATCTTATCAATCAATCGATCAATTCTATCAATCAATCAAGTAATCTTGTCAATCAATCAATCTTATCAATCAATCAATCTAGTCAATCAATCAATAAAAGTTTGCAATCAATCTCATCAATCCTATCAACAAATAAACTTTGGCAAACAATCTAAATCATGGTTGTTGACTTTATTGGTCTAGTTAGTCTTATCTTTTTTACTTGTATTTGGTCATGTTACTAACCACCTTGAGGATGTCCCAAGAATGATTTAGAGGAGTGATGGTGGATCATGACCTAGATTTTCCTTTTCATTTTTTCTTGTACTTTGTCTTGAAAAAAAGACTGGGGTAAACTTGCCCTTAGTATGAGTCATGGAATTTCTTGTTTGTTGAGTGTTTATTTTTACAAAGGGATAACATTGCACACCTTGGTCAATGTCATACCATGGTGTTTATTGTCCATTTTCTATAATTTTACCACCCAATGATGATAAACATGCAAGTCTAGCATCTATCAAGCAAGAATATCAATCCCTTTTTCTTTTGACTAACTTTGCACTAACATCCATCTTTGTTGTACTCACACATCTTCTATTCAGAGTCATCCTGATGGTGTCCTCTGACACACAAAATATCCTGCATACATGGTCATGTTAGAAGCATCATAGGTATCATCATGAACATATTAGGTCATCCATTCGAATTAGGAAATATAATAATATAGATAACATTCCACCATAAAGCACCATCATACGTGCATCCATATATGCATTACATGTCATAATCACATAAGTACCATCCTACATCCATAAACCGTCAACATACATCTCATTGCACACATCCTAAATCTCATCATGTACATCATCCATATTCATAATCCATATCATGGAATTTGCATACATCATACATATCCAGGATTCATATTGCATCATATCATAATCACAATGTATCCATAACATCATAAATGCATAAACATAAAGGTAAATCATGTACATCTAAAATCCATCATAGCAATATAGATTAAGTGCATCCATCCTGTAGAAACTTAAAAATGTCATGAATGATACTACACACTTGAATTTGATCACTAACATCGTTTCGTCCTAAAATTTCATCTTTTTGCCTATTTCATTAAATTAACCTAGTTATTTTATTAAATGCTTCATTCTCTTCTGTTAATTTGATTAATCTAATTAGGTTAATTCCTACCCTCTCACACTAACATTTCATCTAGTTCAATTAAATAATGCAAATTATTTAATTTAAACCTCTTCCTTTATCCCTTCTCATTTTATTAAATCTAAAACATTTATTTGAATGTCACATCCCCTTTTTCATTAAATAAATCAATTATTTATTGGATGTCCTATTATTCCTCATCTTGCACAATCAAAATTTAGTTTTAATTACTAAATTGCTAATTTCCTATCCCATCCACTTGTATAGGGAATATTCTCCTATTTGGCTCCAAAAGGGAATGATTTCTTTCAAAAAAACTTTGTAACAAACTTTCAAAGTTGTTACAAAGTGTGTTTGTTTGAATCATTCTTATCCTTTGATCTTTCCTTGATCCATGTGATCTTTGATTCTCATCCATTGATGAGAATCCTTGATCCATGTTTCCCCCTTCATTCAATATTGACCATTGATTGATCAAATCGATATGAGCCCTTGATTCTTCATTTTCTCTCCTATAAATGCATCACTGTTTGGAGAGAAAGGGATCCATCTTTGGATAGCAAAGTTATGCAGTTGAAATTCACACTTGCTTGCATATACATTTAGCATTTACTATCATTTTAGATTAATTCTCATTTATATTAGCTTAAGCATCCATTAAGGGCTTCCATCTTAGCTTAGTTTACATCCATTTGAGCATAATGTGGAATGGCGACCCTTTCCCAATACCTCAGATAATATGATCTTGTTTACATCGATTTCATTGAAGAAAACCAATGAAACATATGAGATATGTGTGAAACATGATATAAAACTAGTTTAACACGATGAAGATGAGTTCTAAATACAAGATCATGTTAAACTCAGTGACACTTTTGAAGGATATAGTGACATGTTTGATTTCAAAATTGCTTTTTATTGGTAAACAAAATAGAGAGTTAATTTTCACATGTGATAAATTTTCAATTTCATATTCTCTATTATACCTTACTGACCTCTGGTTTTTTTTTTGAGGCTAACTATTTTATAGACTTGAACACATTTAAAGTGAAGTAGCATGCAATTATTCATCCATGCATTGTAAAAAGTGTTTTTACACTTATGGGGCAATTATAACCCATCATATGTTGCTTTGATTTATGATTTAGGACCAACTAATCTTCCATTGGGTTTAAAATTTACTTTCAAATTTGGTTAAAATTGGACCCAAACAACCTCACTTTGTGATTTTGGCTTAAAATTGAACAACACAAACATATACTTCCATTGGTGCTTAAAATGAATTCATTTTTCTTTATGAGATTAAAATGAATGAGTGATTTCTTTTCTTTTGTATGCTTTTAGTGCATATCCACTCCCCTTGCACTTTGAAGGGAAAATTTTTGTAGAGATTTGGTAGAAGAGGGGGGGAAAGGGGAAAAGGGGGGGTTCTAGCAAACTAGGGTTCACTAGAACTAGGGGATTTGCTAGACCCCCCCCTTCTAGCAAACCCCCTTTAAATGCAATTAAAAAATTAAACCCATTAAAGGGGGGTTCGCTAGAAGGGGGGTTCTAGCAAACCCCCTAAAGAGTTTTCAATCTAAAAATGCATTTTTGCTTCATCAACAGAATTGTAAACTAGTTTTGTGGGTTTACCCAAGATGTTGTCATTTATGCCATTAAACCTAATGCATATGTAATAATCCTTTTGAACAATCAAAGATAAGAGTTAGTGTCATTTAGCTATGATGCATAAACAAATGCATTAGGCATGGCATAAAATTTTGATGTATAATGGAAATATAATCTACACCATTTAACCCTAATACATAAGCGCACTAAGACTCACCATGAAACTTGCAAAGGGGTGTAACTTTTACTCTACAACTCGTGCAACCAAATCAGTAGTTCAAAAACATCTAAATGGGTATGTTTAGGCTAGGTATGGTCCTATTTCACACACAAACATGCCAAAATAGTCTAAGCTATAGTGTACCAACAATATCCCTTAAGAGTCCAAAGTGTAAAAAGGTAGATATATTTGATGAGTTATTACTTAGAAAATGTGTCACTTAGAAGCATTTTGTTAGAGGGTACATGATCATGTAGGTCCCCTCTACAATAACCTCTCTTGGTTTTTGATATATCTAAGGCATTTTTCCATGGAATTGAGTTTTCATTTGATGAAAAAAGTGTCAAATGCATGTAATGTAAATTTGCAAAGGGGTGTAACTTTCATTCTACAACTTGTATGACCAAAATAAAAATTCCAATACAGGTGAATGGGTAATTTTAGGCTATGCACGGTCTTTTTCCACACTCAAACATGTTGAAACAATCTAAGCTACATTATATCAATGATATCCCTTAAGAGTCCAAAGTGCAAAAAGACAACAATCTTTGACAAGCCATTACTCGGACACCATGTAACTTAGAAACATTATGTCAAATGGTATATGATCATGTTAGGCCCCTCTAAAATAATCTCTTTCTATTTTTGATATATCTAAGGTGTTTGCCTGTGGTGTCAAGTTTTCAGTTGATGGAAAAAGTGTCAAATGCATGTAGTGTAAAGTTGCAAAGGGGTGTAACTTTCGTATTGCAACTCATTCAACCAACTCAATAGTTCCAACACATATATATGGGTACATTTAGACTAGGAATGGTCATTTTTTTCACCCAAAAATGCTGAAGTAGTCTGAGCTACATTATACCGATGATATCTGTTAAGAGTATAAAGTCCAAATAGGAAAAAATCTTTGACGAGTTGTTACTTGAACATTGTGTCACTTAGAAACATATTTTTAGAGGGTATGGGATCATGTAGGGATCCTCTACAATAACCTCTTTCAATTTTTTATATCCCTAATGCATATACAAGATTATATAGGGCCCCCTATACAATAACCTCTCTTTATTTTTTATATCTCTAAGGCATTTGTCTGTGGTGTCAAGTTTTCAATTGATGGAAAAAGTGTCATATGCATGTAGTGTAAAGTTGCAAAGGGGTGTAACTTTCATTCTGCAATTTGTGTGACCAAACCGATAGTTCCAACATGTTTGTATGGGTATGTTTAGGCTAGGCATGGTCCTATTTTGCACCAAAACATGCCAAAATAGTCTGAGCTACATTATACCAACGATATCCCTTAAAAGTCCAAAGTGCAAAAAGGAAGCAATCTTTGACGAGTTGTTACTCAGACACTGTCACTTAGAAACATTTTGTTAGAGGGTACAAGATCATCACATAGGACCCATATATAATAATCTCTCTTGATTTTGGATATCTCTAAGGTGTTTAATAGTGGTGTCGAGTTTTCAATTAATGGAAAAAGTGTTAAAAGCTTGCAGTGTAAAGTTACAAAGGGGTGTAACTTTCATTATGCAACTCATGCGACCAAACTGACAGTTCCAACATGTTTGGATGGGTATATTTAGGCTAGGCATGGTCTTTCTTTGCACCCAAACATGTCAAAATAGTTTGAGATACATTGTACTGGCGATATCCCTTAAGAGTCAAAAGTGCAAAAAGGCAGTGCTCAATATTTGACGAGTTGTTACTAAAACACCATGTCACTTAGAAACATTTTATTAGAGGGTACAAGATCATGTATGGTCCCTCTACAATAACATCTCTTAGTTTTTGATAACTCTAAGGAATTTTCTTGTGGTGTTGAGTTTTCAGTTGATGGAAAAAGTGTTAAATGCATGTAGTGTAAAGTTGCAAAGGGGTGTAATTTTTTTTTGTCAACTCATGTGACCAAACCAAAAATTTGAACACTTTCAAATGGGTATGTTTATGCTAGGAAACATTTGTTTTTTCACCCAAACATGCTGAAACAGTATGAGCTACATTGTACCAATGATATCCCTTAAGAGTCCAAAATGCAAAACGGTAGCAATATTTGATGAACTACTACTCATAAACCATGTCACTTAAAAATATTTTGTAAGAGGATACAAGATCATGTAGGGCCCCTCTACAATTACCTCTCTTTGTTTTTTATATCTCTAAGGTGTTTCCCTGTGGTGTCAAGTTTTTTGTTGATGGAAAAGTGTCAAATGCATGTGGTGTAGAGTTGCAAAGGGGTGTAACTTTCATTCTTCAACTCATGTGACCAAACCGACAGTTCAAACACCCTCAAATGGGCATGTTTACACTAGGAAGCATCCTATTTTGTATCCAAACATGCCAAAATAGTTTGAGCTACATTATACTAGTGATATCCCTTAAGAGTCTAAAGTGCAAAAAGGTAGCAATCTTTGACAAGTTGTTACTCAGAAACCATGTCACTTAGAAACATTTTGTAAGATGGTACAAGATCACATAGGGCCCCTCTCTAATAACCTCTCTTGGTTTTTCAATATCTCTGAGGCATTTTCTCATGGTGTTGAGTTTCCAGTTGATGGAAAAAGTGTCAAATGCATGCAGTGTGAAGTTGCAAAGGGGTGTAACTTTCATTTTGCAACTCATGCGACAAAATCAATAGTTTGAACATGTTCAAATGGGTACTTTTACGCTAGGAAACATCTTGTTTCACAGCCAAACACATCAAAACAGTCTGAGCTACATTACAACAGAAGCATGAAGCATACACATGAACACATGAACTATACATAGAAAGCATAAGGTATACATATGAGTACACATAATACATAAAGTATACACAAGAAGTATGAAGCATACATGTGAATACATGTCATGCATGAAGTATACATATGAATCATGAAGCATACACATGAACACATGAAGTATACATATGAAGCATGACAGATGCATGTGAATACATGTAATACATGAAGTATACACAAGAAGCATGAAGCATACACGTGAATAAATGAACCATACATAGGAAGCATGAAGCATACACATGAACACATGAAGTGTACATAAGAAGTATGAAGCATACACATCAATACACGTAATATGTGAAATATACACAAGAAGCATAAAGAATACACGTGAATACATGGAATATACACATGAATCATGAAGCATACATGTGAACACATGAATTATAAATTGGAAGCATGAAGCATACATGTGAATACCTAAAGTATACATAGGAAGCATGAAACATACATGTGAATACATGAAGTATACACAAGAAGCATGAAGAATACACATGAGCACATGAAGTATACATAGGAAACATGAAGCATACATGTGAATACATGTAATACATGAAGTATACACATGAATAAGTGAAGCATACATGTGAATAAGTGAAACACATATACTCAATACACATAAGTCATAACTTAGTATACACATGAATGTAGGGTATATGCATAAAAACACGTAAGTCGCAAAGTATACATTGGAATACACATAAGTCACAAAGTATACACATAAGTTGTAAAGTATACACTTGAATACATGCAAGTCACAAAGTATTGACATGTATACATGTAAGTCACAAAGTATGAATACACATAAGTCACTAGTATACACATGACAGACACACTCATATATAAATGCATTATTGGCCTACTTAAGAAGATGGTTGAATAGTTTATTAAAGAAGTTAATAGGTTTATAATCCTTAATTGTAGGAGTTTTTAGATAATTAAATGTCTACTCAGTAACACTTGTCATGAATATTAAAAAACTATAGGTACGTGTGAAATTTTGAACATGTAATAAAAATCTTCAGTAATTATTTAAGCATCACATGAATAATCGATGAATATTCAACAATAAAAATCATTAACAAGATGTAAACAACACCCATGCTTACAACATTCAAGCATACAATTTACACAATATGTATGATAACATCATTCAAGAATGGCAGTTGTAAAATAAGATTTGGATCAATCAAAAAATCGTAAGGCTATATATTGATATATGTTAATAAAAGTATACAATATATCCACTAATGTCATACAGGCTTACTACAAAAGAGCCATATGGACATAAAATGTCACATATATTGATAGTACAAAACATATGTTCAAAAATGCCATGTAGGCATACAACAAACGACCTTAATACATAGTCATTTCCCACTATGGGAAGGAAAAAGGTCACATGTTTCCTTTGATGGTTGGCTAGATAGAGTGTCTATTGATTCTTTTATCTTTCAAATGAGCTCACCAGTCCTCCTCTCTTCACTCATCTAAAGGTACATTTGATACAATAAGAAGTATAGATGTTAATATTTATTAATTTAATTTTGGAATGGAATATAACAAAACAATCACTTACCACTAACAAATAATCATCACGCTCATTCAAAACATTAGTAGGTTGATAATCTAGAGTGAAAAGCACCTACAACAACCATCAAGATAGCAATTAAAATACATACATGAAAATTTTCAATAATAGACCATAGAAGAGAAAATATAATGTCAAATTTACTAATCTTTTGCATACCTCTATCAAAGGATCAAAACTAGATATTGTTGCAGCAACTCCATTGTCCATCGTGTCATGAACATCGCCAAAGTTGTCAGATATCAACATCTGAAAATAAAACAACAAATATGAAGTTTTTTATCACTTTCATTAGTTTCTTTGTTTAATTAAAATCATAGACAAGGTAGTGAACTATTTGAAAAATTCCTCAAAGAAATGTGGTCTCATGCTGATGGTAAGAAATAATGAATGCCATGCCAGGAAAATTTCTATGGATTGTCTTGATGTCTATTTTTGGATTGCTTATAAGGTAGTTATCAAGGTATTTTTGAAGGTATATAACCTTTCCCATGGAATCCATAAAGAATTGAGAACTTGTTGATATTCATTGAATGTTACAAAAAGGATTATTGAGAGACCTCATGATGACAAATATATTTCACCTAATTTATACAAACTTGTAGTAGATAAGGACCTTTAGTCTCAATATGGAAAAAATGAAACATTACAAAATACATATGCTAAGAGTTTCATAATGCAAGATGAAACATAGGTATAATGGCAAAGAGGATGAAATCTCATTTAGAATGGGATAGATTCATAGAAAATTTTTAATGACAGTCATACCAATAATGCAATGGGCAGTCACTTTTAATAATGGCAGGTTTTTGAAGAATGAAGGAAAACCTTAAACAATGATGATGAATTAGTATCAATCACTATACAAAAAGAATAGTAAATACCATTGTGATGAAAGGAGTGAAGGGTTATATTCTTAAGAATTCATGAAGAAAAGACATCCATCAAGATGACAATGGAGGATGATTCTTCACAAAAGACAGTCAAGTCTTCAATCTATAATGACCTCCTTGACAGTAATTCATAATTGCACAGTGACCTTGAAGGAAGTATTGATGACTATACAATGACCCCTATGAAAGATCTATAGAACATGAAGATAAGAGGGGAAGTCTAAGAAGGTAAATGCAAGGATCATGAT
Source organism: Sequoia sempervirens (assembly GCA_007258455.2). Classification (NCBI taxonomy): domain Eukaryota; kingdom Viridiplantae; phylum Streptophyta; class Pinopsida; order Cupressales; family Cupressaceae; genus Sequoia; species Sequoia sempervirens. The sequence continues at coordinate 237,491,327 of VDFB02193867.1, read as the reverse complement.
AGTCCTATGAGAAGGAAAACAAGGATAGTCATTAATGAAATTGTGATAAATATATAAATGATTGTGATTTAGGATTCTTAATTTGTCCTTAACATACAATTTATGATTCTGATTTTAAACGATTGCAATAATTCTTGAAGGACATTGATCTTGTTGATAATCCTCATGAATCTAATAAAGACTTTTGTATTGTTGGTAGTCTTAATGACTGTACTATGACCTTAGATGAATACCTTAAGATAATGGTTAAGCAATGTGATTTATGCATTTTAAAGTGTAATAAACCAAGTCTTAATGAATGTGAATATGCTTTGCAATGAGGCTAAAGACCATGTGGTTTTTCCTCATTAAGTGTAATGGTTTGTCCTCAATGAAGTCTTGTGACTATTCATAGTTCTCAATGAGTCTTATGAGTATGGTTTTTCCATTTAAGAAAAAAGGAAAAGTTTTAAAGAGGAAAGTATGGATAAAGGACATCATTCATACATTAAAGGACAATCATTTCATACTAATAACTGTGACTATATTGTGACCTAAGAGAAGTATTTATGACTATACTATGGATTCTTATGAAAGACATTCATTAGGAAAATTAAAAATTTAAAGTCACAAATACCTTACGACGACAATCAACCTAAGGGTGACCTAGGATAATAAAATATCAATGATGAAGGAATGAGAGGCAATCAAGGGGTAGTTTTTCAAATGTCACAAAAATAGAGGAAAACCACTACTAATTGAGGATAGTCATATTGTCATCATTCCAATAGGAAAGTCTAGTATGAGGAGCAACATTTTTATTGTATTATTGAATATTCAAAGATTCAAGGGAAGATAATAACCAAAGATGCTAGGGTTATAGTGAAAAGGGCATATGATAGCCTATAGCAAATGACAACGAAGGTAAATGATAGGGGGAGTCATATGTCAAAATTTATAAGACTTCTATAAGCATAAATAGAAAGATATCTTGGAGGCTATTGATAGTGTACAAGACCTCAAGAGAGCTTCAAATGAGACAATCACCTCATTGATGACATTTATAGGACTGTTAAGGAAGAAAGAAGATTCAAAGGATAGTTTGATAGTATAGTGGTCTCCAAGGATTTAATGGTAGTCCATGGATTTCTTTTATAGAACAAATGCATGTAAGTGGTTGAAGATAAAAATGTATAGAATAGTGAAACCATGATGAGTAAGGGTAGATATGGAAGGAAGATTTGAGATGAAAGGCTTCCAAGAAATGTTATTCATTACAAAGGGAAGACTTCAAGGGTAACAAAGCATTAAAGGAAAGAAGGTAGTCACTTCACCATAGATGACAATACAAGGTTCAATTAAGGATAGTCAAATGATATAGGGAAGTCTAAAGTGTCTTTAACTTCACATCAAACTCAAGATAGTCATGAAAAAGGGAAATTTGAGACTTTAAAATGATAGTCCTTTGTCCCTTTTGATCACAAAATGGCAGTTTTCAATCATAAAAAATACACTATCATCAAAGAAAAGGCTATAAGATAGAAAAATTAATATGTGAAAGGGTTTGAGATTGAAAGGAAAGTGAAAACAACAAGTTCAAAGAAAAGATATATGATGAATTATTTAAAAGACTAATGAGTTCTCCTACACCCATCACTTTAAAGAACCTAGTTATCTAAGTTCATGTAGTTTTAAGCATTATTTTAGATTTGTACATGCAAAATTACCAAAACTAGCTAACATTTTTTTACAACACCATTAATGAATAAATGTTACCTAAGTGAAATTTTTTTGAGGATGAGAATAGTGAGGTGTCGAGGTCGAAGGTTCACTAGAAATTATTTTGACTTCTAAAGCATATTATGAGACAATCATTCATATAATGTTCAACTATTCACATGCAATAATTATTTATTTAATACTAGTTGCATACCTATGGAATTAATGTTGTAAACATATAGGACTACATGAATGGTGCATGTATCATCAACACTCTGACCTTGAATTTTCATCATATTCATTCTACTAATTAATTTATTACTAATTAATTTATTATTGCATTTCAAAATAGAATTTAATAAATAAAATTAAAAGAACTTGTTGAATTTAACCTGAGTATCAATGCCAAATGTTTCATTTAGCAAGGCATCTCTCATAACCATTAGCTCTGTAGCTAATGTATGTTGTGTAGTTGCATCTTAAGTACTCTGACCATCATGTGTGCAAATAACATTGCAAGAGTGATGATGGTGGACTAGAACTCTAGGCCTAGAAGTCTCACCCATATCGAGCTCTACTAGAGGCCTCATAAACTATACAATGATCTAAGTGAGCGAGCTAATCAAGTCCAGAGTGTCCACCTCAATATTGTACTTCATAATGGAAGGAATAGTGACATGTTCCACCATGTGTTTGGCCAAGGGTCTTGGTGCCAACTGAGGATTATGTTGTGCACCCAGTCTATCTTATGTGGAGCCCCCACCTCTACCCTGAAAGTCTAAAATGTCAAAATAATTTGGCACCTTATTGAGGAAAAACTCACAATAGGGTTTGCTAAAACAATATTGTGGTACCTTGTAGTTATTGCATGGATTTTGGTAAAAAATCATTCACCGCCACTCCCAAAACTTATTTTTAATTAATTCATGGTAGCACCAATGGATGGAGAACCTCCTACATGCATGTGATAAAGGTGCATTAGTTCTTGGGTCTATAAAAAGGGCACACACGTTAGCTTTGCTAATTTTTTCTTTCTTCACTCGTGCATAGGAAAGTCCACTTGCATAATTTTTTTTTAATTCATCCCTCTTATTCAACCAAAAATCATTTTTCTCACTCATTTCTCCTACATGTGATACTCAATTTCAGTGATTTGGAAATGCCTCTCCTATAAGGGTGGGTTTTAGCATGCTCAGTCAATCTTCCAATCAATTGTTCAAGCTCTTTTTTGTTGTTTTCAATTGATTTAAGATATTTTCTTGGGTTCCTTGTGGATTCCTATGAACTAAGGGAGGGGTTTGAGTTTTTTCTTGGTTGAGAGGATCTTCATGAGGGGGTGATTGTGAATTGTCGATGTTTGGAGGTGGAGATTGATTTCTTGGAAATTAAAGCACCATTTAAAAGAAAAACCTATTTCAATCTACAAAACAATAGAAATACATACCTTTTTGATCTCTTTGACCTCTTTGATTTCTTGGTGGCATCCTTGTGAAGAATTACAAGCTAAGAGTGCAAAAAATGAAGGAGATTTGGCAAGCACGAGTTGCAAAGCTAAAAAACCCCAAATGAAGTCGTGGGTTGAGTAGGAATTAATGTTTTGATTGTTTTATTTATTTATTTTTCTTTTCCATTTGGCAAGCACCAAAATTGGAACTCTCCAAATTTGGCGAGCACAATATGGTTTGTTTAGGCATTTTTTTTGCAATTTGGCATTTTTTTGTGTCATAGATTGGTGCACACACCCATATAAAAGAATTGTATTGAATGTAGGGGAGGATGTTTTGAGGAGTCTTGAACTCTAATAAAAACTTTATAAGACCTTAAAAGCACCTTTTTTTTTTAAATAATCAGTATATAAATTAGGAAAAGATGACTTTCATGTAGTTTAAAATGCATGATCTTCATTTTGGTATATATTTGTGTCCCTACTTAGGAGACCTATATTGATGGGGTATTCATTTTTCTTTTATATAAATTTGAAAGTGATGCCCCCTATTAACATTAAGGGGTAGTATTAGAACATAATGTTATTAGGGATCATACCCTTATAGTATGTATATATTGTTCTAGCACAAGGTTATAAAAATCTATGCATATTATGTACTTTATGGATCATATACCATTTAAATAATTAAATATTATAAAAAACTATTACATTATTAATTATTTATAAATGGAAGTTTTGAATAGGTGTAAACTATAGAATAAGCCTCAAGTTTTGTGGAGTTTTGACCCTCAACTAGTTTTGTGGAATTTCAACCTCCAACCATCCTTGTGGTATTTTTACTTCCAACTTCCTTTGTGTAAGCTATTTGTGGGGAATTTGTCTTTATTGGGTATTTCTGGGCTATCTGCATCAAAAGGGATACCGACCACACCTCTTGAATAGGTAAACTCCATCTCATTCATCTCCACTCTATCCTTTTGTTAATCTAATCGTTTTGGGTAGTGGTAGCCAATAACAACTTGGTTGTGGGGAGGGAATTATAGAATAGTGCATAGGAGACAGATTTAGGTTAGAGATTATATAGGTATAGTATTATGTTGTTTAATTTTATAATATTGTGTAACTTATACATTTAAAAGTATAATTTTGTTATTAAAGATGATATTGTGTACTTGAATGTTCTTTTACATAATTATAGAGAAAAATAGTTCAATTATTGGTATAAGAAAATTTAACGATACTATAAATTAAAATTTTTAAAAATCCCATTTTCAACCCCTCTTATGATTTTATATTAGTTCATATTTGTTTATGAAGAACTAAAACATTAGATTTAAATAATTAACTAGTCAAGAAAACTAAAAACAATGTACTCATGAACAACACGACCACATGTACTTTTGGGAGGCACAAGCTAGGTTGCATAATGACTAGGTCTTCTCTACTATTCTTTGTACAACACATAGACATGCAATAGTAGAACTAGCACTTGCACCCATAGGAGGTTCAAGGAATATGCCGATAGGAAAGTAAAGGTATAAAACTAATGAATTTGAGCATTGCATAATTTAATTTATTTAATACAAATTTCTATAATTAGAGTATATAATTGTTGCAATTGTTGCAATTGTTTTGAAACAAGTAGATTTATTTATTATTTGAACAAAAATAATAAAGGATAGCATTCCTTTGAGCTTCTTATCAGTGTGTTGGTTGAGGATTTTCTATGACCTAAAACAATTGGAAAATAAATGTTAATAAATAACATTAAATTGTATCAGCTATGTCTTTAATTGGATTTTAGTAGTCAAATAATTATGATTTATAAATGTTGGAAGAGAATAGTTTAAATAGATGGTTGTAGACATGGCTTTTGTTAATGAAATAATTTCACAAAATAAAATATGAAATTACAAATGAATATTTGGAACGAAATAAGAAGAGCGATTGAATATAAGTCCACTAAATAAAATAATTACACATCAGAAGAAGGTAGCAAAATGTATGTCCAACATTATTCTTTTATTACTTTTTCCAACTTTATCAAAGATAAAAACTCGAACAACAAGCCAACTCCACTGATTCTTGATAACAGAACATTAGAAAAGTGTTTGCAGCCTTAAATTTTATGTTTAGTTGGTTCTGATTTTGAATAGAGAAATGTTGAGCCGAGTGTAGGGATTTGGGACTTTGACATTCATTGCTCTGTACAAATAACGAACATGCTTAACTTTGTTAAGAGTTGCTCTAAGGTTTGGGCTTTAAAAACAATACACTATCCATTCAAAATTGAAAGCGCCTAGCTATATCTTTAGGATTTCACAAATATGCGAGAAAATGAAAGTCATATCTAGGTTGTTTATGTTGGATAGTATAGAAATTGAATTTCTATGATCCAGGTTATAAGAATGGTATAGGGAAATTTTTGACAATACCCTTCAAGATGGTGCTGACAAGAAGAAAATTTCACAAGACATTCATTCAAATATTCTAACTCAACAGAAACACAAAATAAACATATATATACAATGCTGCTTGGTTAAGAATTGAAGCATACTAATGTTCGTGTAAACTAAACTGCTAAGGCTTCGTGGACTTCATCATGTTAACTATGTAAGGCTTCCTTACATTGACATTTTCTGTAGTGGAGAGGAAGAACGAGTAATTATTCTAACTTTTAAATTTAAAATTATGTATTATTCTATTTTTAAAATAAATTAGATTCATTTAATGTTTTAATAGATTAATTAATATATTTTATTTAGATATTTTAAAAAGATACACATTCTAATATAAATATGATTATATTATATTATGATTACAAAAGATTTTGTGGAATGAAATTTTAACATATTAAAATATGTTAAAAGTTTTTATGTTTTGATTTATTTAAAAAATTAGATAAAATTTCAAATTAATCATGAAGTAAATAAATTGTAAGAAATTATAAATAATATTTTATTATTTATCTAAATATTATTATAGAACCTAAATATTTTAATTGAAATCAATGATATTTTACGCTGAAGGTGTATCCAATGTGAAGAGGACCAACCTAGAATGTGTAATCGACGATTCACAATTTGTGATAGACCTCGGGAGACTATCAAACTGATCGTGGCCGTTAATTTTCTCATCTATCTTTTGCTTCATTTCCAAGCGTCCTTCATCATATCGAAATGCAACTTGCAAGCACATTCGTCTTTTATTACATGATCAGAACCGGCGAGGTTTTAATCATTCTACAAGTAGATGTACGATCATTCTCCATCTTGTTGGGCATATTTATTGCTAAGTCCAGTTAATTTTACAGTAAATGTGCGGGAATGAATTTGTAGTTGCCCGTTTATTGGTAGTCGGACACCACTGCACAAGAAGGTTGCAAGATGCTACTCGTCTCAGTCGTTCATGTCTTTGAAACACATTGAACGCAACGTGTGTGATTTGTCCTTTCCGTTCATTGTTGTTGCACGGCTCTGATTCAGCAATCAGGCAAGTTCTCAATCAATAACATTTTGTTTCTACAGTCCATGATGTTAGTATGCAAGATTTTTGGAAAAACTGTGTGTAATTTTTATATCATCAATGTTTCGGATCATACTCCATGATCCATCATCAGGATGATCAGCAGAAGAGAAAATGAAAGAGAGCAAGCAGACTTGGATATAAAGGAGAGGAAGGAGGGGTTTAGGAAGGTTGAGAGGCACACTTCTCAATCGGCATGCATGCACTGTTATGATATTCACTTGCACATATTAATTGTGCAGTTGACAGACTCCATTATTGCATGGTTCGGCAAGTACATAGTCTTCTCTTATCTGGATGTTTTTCTCAGGTCCTGAGCGTCGAGCAAGAGAGGCAGCTGGTGCCACTGTACGCTATTGTTGTTCTCTTTGCCCAGCGTTAAGTGATTGTAGGGAATCCCCATTTATCTCGCAATGAAAGCCTTGGCAGGATTTCATATGATAGAATAGAGAGATCGAGAGCAAGAGCACCCATTCTATTCTTGTCTCGCAATGAAAACCTTGACAGGATTTCATATGATAGTAAGTTGTCTACCAAGTCGCTTAGCCTGTCTTTCTCTGAGGCCATTGCTTGCAACCCACTAGCTCAAGCTAATCGCCAACTACTCTAGAAGTAACGTCGACTGTAGAAAGCCGTTTAAAGCCTTGATTGGATGTTCACCTTGACCTTGCTTGTCACTACAGAATAGAATGGATGCTCTTGCTGTGGATCTCTTTATTATGTATGCCTTACTGAGTTTCTGCAAGCATGTTCTCCATTTTCAGATGAAGGTTACATGCAAAATCTATTTTTACTTCAATTTCTTATGTTTTATATGTCAGGGAAACTTGTATGAATGGTTTTATTGTTTGCATATCACATTGTTGGCGGTCAGTTACGCGGTATACAGTTATGCAACTGCTCTCGCAGTTTCTCAACCGTCTCGCCGCTTCCGCTATGTTCCACCTTCCTTTCTATAAAATGCAGATGTAATATCAATAATAAATGAATAAAGTTTTATGCGTTTTCATAACAACTGGTATCAGAGCAGCAACCGTTCCTGTACGTGGTGAAAAGATGAGAATGGAGGTTGGAAATTAGAATCTGCGTTGGATTATAATGTGCATCTTATATCGAGCATCTTGCCAACATGGTGTGAAGAGGCGACCATGATCATGAGCCGTGTGGAGGAAGAGATGATGCAGTGACACAGTGGTGGTAGTTCGTGTTCATCGCCCATGAATACTGGTCTCCAATAGAAGTACACACAGAAATTGATTGTGAGGCCCTTTGGTTAGTCGACATTCATCGTATGCTTTGATCCATCCATTTGGATAATACCATCCATCCATCCCTTTGGTTCATGAATGCTTTGATGTTACAATGGTACGTGTATTCATGTTCTTCCCATTGATAATACCATCAAGATTCTCAACCTATTTAAAGCCCTATTTGTTGAAAGCTTATCACATAGTGAAGAGGGGAGGTTTTTTCTTTGAACTTGAAGTGATATGTATAGTTAAAGATATCAAATGGATAAAGTGTATTAGGGTAACACTGTAGGCTAGTGGTATTAGAGGATGGAGGAATTTCCATCATCTCAAGTTAGCTTCTCACTTTAAGATGATATTTTGTACGCGAAGCGTTTTTGGCTTTAGCTTTTGTTTTTTCTTTATTGTTGCTGATAGATTTGAAGATACATGTATTGTGAAGTTTGGTTTTTGGAGACAAGTAAGGGGTTTGGTGTAGAGCTCAATATGGATGGTTGTCCAACGAGCACTCGAGGCTATGATTTAGGAGTTCATAGGAGGAAGAAGAACTCAGGAATTCGGCTAAGGGCTACACCTTTACAAGGGTTAAGAGACAACTTGATGGAGCTCCACTTCATTTAGGATTTGTTTCTTCAACGAAGATCTTTACAAAGACGTATAAATTTTTTGTAATAAGCAAGTTTTGCTTAAGGGGGGTTTCTTAAAAGATGAATTGTAAGGTTTTAGGGATATATATGTAGGAACAATGTGATAAGGGGGGGAATGTTAGCATATCACATTGTTGGCGGTCAGTTACACGGTATACAGTTATGCAACTGCTCTTGCAATTTCTCAACCGTCTCACCGCTTCCGCTATGTTCCACCTTCCTTTCTATAAATTGCAGATGTAATATCAATAATAAATGGATAAAGTTTTATGTGTTTTCATAACATTTATAGTGGTGCTTATCTGATTATGACAATGGCCAATTATATTTATCATGCAAGATGGTATAGAATTAGAATAATATCAATTTGATCTACATCAGAAACATGAAATCAATGTTGAGTGAATGTGGATTCTTAGTGCATTATCACGTTTTCCACAGTTAATAGATGAGTGCACTCATGAAAGACTACATGGAGTTTATCGTTAAGGTACTAATTGTTATATAGGACCCCTGCATTTATATCACAACACACCAAAAAAGGACCTGAACGTGCATATGAGGCCTAAGATATGTTGTTCAAATGCCAAAAGTAGATAGGAGACTTTAAGGCTTCCTTTGCCATAAATGTGGATTACATTAATGGAGCTAACACGAGCTGAATATTTATGAGGACGCTTTTTGTTTCCTAGGTTTTCATAAATGAGGTAATAATTAAAAGAAAAAAACAACGAGGTAATAATTGTATTCAATAATAAAAAATATTAAATATATATTATTTATAATAATAAAAATTATTATTAAAAAATATTAAATTTAATTAATATATAATACATGTTAAATTATATTTATTATTATATATACATTATATTATTATATATATTATATTCTATAATAAAAATTATTAAATATACATATAAAATTATTATAACTAATAATTAATTTTTTTATATAGTACACATTAAATTAATAATTATATATTATTATCTCTCCCTCTCTATCCCCTCTCCTCTCTCTCACCCCATCTCACCTACTCTATATCTTAATCTCTATTTCTCTCTCTATCTCCCTCTCACTCGTTTCTCTCTCTATCCATATCTTTCTCTTCCTCTATCTCTCTAATTCTCTCTCTATCTCTTTCCCTATCCCTCTTTATCTCTTTATATCGCTCTTTATCTATATCTCTCACTCTCTCCCTATCCCTCTCTATATATTGAGCTATCTCTCTCTCCCCCATCTTCTCTCTCTCTCTCTCTCCTTTCCCCCCTCTACTCTCTCTCTACCTACCTATATTTATCCCTCTCCCCCTCTTCTCTATCTCTCCATCCTCTACATATCTCTCCCTCTCTCTCTATCTCAATCCATCTCTCCATCTCTCCCTCGCTCCGTCCCTATCCACCTATCTATCTCTTTATCTCTACCTCTCTCTCCCTTTCTCTTCCCATCCCCCTCTCTCTCTGTCTCTGTCTCTCCCTCTCTCTCTCTCTCTATATATATATATCACTCTATCTCACCATATATATATATCTTTCTCTATCTCTCCCCCTCCTTCTCCCTCTATATATTTTTATCTCCCTATCTCTCTTTGTCTTTATCTCTCTATCTATTTTTCTCCCTTTTCCTCTCTCATTCTATCTTCATCATTACCTTTATTTGATCTCTCACCCTCTATCTCTAGACATATCTTCCTCTCTATCCATCCATCTCTCTCACTCTTTGTCTCTCTCCCTCTTCCTAGACCTATATATCTATATCTCTCCATATTTCTTCTTCCATCTCTCCCTCTATCCTTATATTGCTCTCTCTCAATCTCTCTCTCTCTCTCTCTCTCTCTCTCTGTTGCAAACATAACATGAGTTTGTTGGTAATGGATCTTGATTATCTTCTTGATTTAGAGGTTTTGTTTTAGTCTTGTTTGGATCTTGTAAGTGGGATTTGAAGCTATCACTTCTCCATTGAAATCTTTGTTGCACAAACAACATCATTTGATAAATGACCTACCAATTGATCATGTACTGCATAAATATATTAAAAAAAATAGACCAAAATTTTCCATAATTAACCTTCCACATCTCTTCGACGTACCCATTGCACGCTAAGGTGTAATTGCTAGTTTAATTCCTTTAATTAATAATTTACATCTTTTAGTTGCAAACATTAGAAAAAAACTAAAACAAAAAGAAAGACACATGAAATAAAAGATAGCCGTTGCCCTCACAAACATAAAATATGCGACACGAAAAGAATATAATGATTGGACATCCGGTGGAAAAGCTGTGCAGGTATAGAAATTTGTTGTCACGCCTGGGCAAATAATGTTCCAATAAAAATCTATGTTCAAACTAATTTTGATCTACTTTATAATGCATGGCTCGCAGAAAGTCTATCAATCTTCTTTATATTTCCACACGGCACGTCTCACAAGTCTACCAAGGCTTTTCTTGAGCTCGAAGAAAGAATATTGCTGTACTGAAAGAATATTGCTGTATTGGGAAGTCCAAAAGAAAAGCCTATCGGCTAATAATATTTCTGTATTGACCTTCAGAAAGAGCACTGTAAATCGGTTTGTAGTTCCTGTTACTGTCAATTTACGTAACGCGATTTGTGGGCGATTACAATACGCAGCAAGGGCTTAAATTTGATGGCCGTATGACCGTATTTAGAGATTTTTGTCGTAAAATACAATCAAAATTTTAAGAAGATTGTATAAGATGAAAGGAGAGATTTTGGATAGACTGTCAAAATTTATATAGAATTATAATGATATATAGATTTGATTTATATATAATTTTACGTACACTAAGGTATAACATAATGTTTTAAGGGCACCTTTGAATAAATAACCGTCATTAAAAAATTTGTTGACAGGCAAGGTCGACCGTCAAATTTAAGCCCTATGCGTCTATTTGTGGTGTCATGTAACAATAAACCGTTTTGCTTTTTGGGAAGGGTCAGTCAATGGAATCCATTATTGGTCAGTCAAAGGGAATTTTCTAGACGAATGTTAGACTGAAAGAAATTCTAATATAGGCAGAATGGGGATGGAAATTTTAGGTTTTGCTTTGGACTCTATCTGCATTTGCGTAGCAATTGTATCTCTCAGAATTGAAATTGGTGGGAGGGGGGATTCACTCTCCACGCTCAATAATTGAATGGCGGACCCCGCGTCGACTCGTTAATGGCAGCTTCTCGATCTTCTAGAAGAAAAGTAGCTTATCTGTTACTTCAAACATGGATTTTGTACGCGAAAGGCAACTTCTCCGTTAGTTCAAAAAATGGTTCTTTTATTGAAAGGTAACTTCTCTGTTAGTTCAGGGGACGCAATGTTTAAAAGAATGGAGGTCACTTTGAGCTGTAACAATGGAGAACATGGAGGATTTCGAAGCAGTATTTGGAGGGATTGAAACAGCACATGCAGAGATCGAGCGGCTGAAGGAGATAAACAATCGCCTCATGCGAGAAAGGGATGATGCAAATTTAAAGCTTCAAACCTACTTGGAGTCGAGACGGCGGATCGAAACCTCGCCCTTTTCTTCGGCTAAACTTATTTACAGAAAATACTCTCTCAACGACATCAAATCTGCTACTGGCAACTCCTCAGAGCAATTGAAAGTAGGGGAAGGATTGTACGGCGTTGTATACAGAGGTGAAATAGAGCAGTCTGCGGTTGCAGTGAAGATTAGGAGAGATGACGGCCCCAGTCTAGGCCTAGATCAGCAAAGATTTCGTCACCAGGTATGCACTTATCAAATTACTTTGCCATCACTATCCTCCTCCTTTATTGTACAGGGAAAAAAACAAGCTAGAGGGATAACCAGTAGTATTTGTAACAACTATATTAGTTATAACAATCCCCTCTACTATAACATATTAGTTGTAACAACTGTATCAGTTATAACAATCCCGTGTGAAATAGGATATTGACTTAGTAGTTATAACAACTGCATTAGTTAGAATATCTACTACTAGTAACCTCATTATAATGCTGATTGGGGAGTTAGAGTAGTCAAATATGGCGCCATTTTAGTGATAAGTCCATAGATTAAAAGAAAAATTGTTTCATATTTTATATCATTTATGTTACAAATATAGATGGTATAAGGAAATAATCAAATTTATGAACCTCAATTGATAGGCTACATATAGTGTGAAATTTGAGTCCGAAACAAGTCTCATGCCTACAAACTATTGTTCAGCCATTGGAAAATAAGTTTCAACTGTCGTTTAATGGTAAACCAACTGTCATTTAATGGTAAAAGCCTCCAAAATCTCACTTATCACATAAAAACTAGCAGGCCTCAAATTTGACGGTCACCCCTACCTGTCATATGAAAATTTTGTGACGGTTTGTTCATTTAAATGCTTGTCACTTTGACATTTTATGAAAAACTTAAATTGTCAAAATAAAGTATTTAATTTATATTTTTTGTAAAATTGTATTACTATTTTGTTGATTGATTCCTCAAATTGTAAAATTGGAGTGAACATTTAATTTAATATTTAACTAGAATAAATTGACTATAAATTAATTTATTGATTTCATATGTGCAAATATCATAAATGCATCCGTCAATTTGAAACTATTTTATTTGACCTAATTTATTTTATATTACAAATTGATTTTATTTTTCTTATATATTTTAAATTCAATTATCTAAAAACACATTTAAATATCAATTTTGAACCTAGCAAGAAATATTTATACACAACTAAAAATAATTCAATCCCCAAATTCATCTCTCTAAAATCATATTTATCAATTTCAAACCTATTATATAAAATTAAAAATAGTTTAATCCTTAAATTCATCTATCTAAAAACATAAATTATTTGTAAAAGCCAAATAAAATTTTAGCATGCTCACCAATAAAAGCAAATGTAGTATCTTGGAAAAAGTGAAAAATCTTGTTATGTTATTACTTGGATATTAATAATTAATAGTAAATGTAAAAATTTTAAATTTATTGTTATAATTAACAATAAGTTTCTAAATTCATATAAAAAATAAATCTTGTTAAAATATTCAAAAATTTAAAAAACAATTATATTCTATTTTGATAATAAATATTATAAATCATATATATTAATATAAAGCAATGATTAAAATCTTAAATTTATTTTTAAAATATTTTAAAAATTAGAAAGAACTATTTTTCATGTTGAAAAGATTCTATTATGAAGATTTTGAATTAATATATATTTATCATATATATTAATATAAAACAATGATAACTGAAATTAGAAAGAATTATTCCATATATATATATATATATATATATATTACGGTTTAATGATAATTTTAAGTGTCATATTTACGATTATATAAAAATATAGCAAGTCAAATAAAACAGTTTAATAGATTTTTAAGTTGTAATGTACGGTCTAAAATACAAAAAACGGTCACATAGACCATCAAATTCTAGGCTTGAAAGCTAGATAAATATTGATTTGACAAGTGGATGGGAACATTCTATTTTCATTTGGAGTATTTTTTGTCAATTTGATGACAACTTTTTTTTCATTTGCATTGCTTTATGTTTTAAATTTGTAAGCAAATATTTCATAATCATATAATACTTAATTTATTTAAATAAAAAATTTAGATTTGTCTAAGTTTATTTCATTCCATTGTTTAACACTTATTATCAATTGTTTAATCCAACCACATGTAATTAGAATTTGGAGCGCATCATGCACAAACACATGCTCTCTAACATATTAACATACATATAATTTTTTATCGATGTAATCCTTGAACCTCTTTTAGATGCAAGTGCTAATATAATCCTTATTGAATTTCTTAATTTTATTCTACTTAGTAGTCTAACTATCTTTTCGTTTATAGTTTTCAGTTTTAGCATTATATATTAGTTTACTTTTAACTTACAAGGTTATTTTGGCAGATGGATGTGTTAAGGGATATTAAACATCCTCATTTGGTGAGGGTTGTGGGAGAGTGTTTGGATAGAGGATGTATTGTGTATGAATATATGGTTAATGGAAGCTTGGAAGATCATCTATCTCGCCAAAATAACACTTCACCACTACTCTGGCATGTCAGAGTTCGCATTGCTAGTGAAGTTATCTTAGCATTACACTTCCTTCATAGTTTAAAGCAAAGTGTATGTAAACTAGAGTTCTATTTTAGAATTTTTAGTTTATTTTAAGCATGCAAACCAAAATAAATAGTTGTAGATGACTGTCGATCTAAACTATATATGTTGACTTAATCTTAACCATTCTTTTTTTGTTAACACATTGGTGGTTTTAATTATAAAAGGCAGTTTATTATGCTTTGAAAGGGGAGGAGAAATTGTTGGTCTTTTGTTTTGGAAAGTTCAACAATAATCTTTTCTAGAAATTTGAATGATTTATCTTTTCTTAGTGGAATTAATGTGATGAATGTGCATGCAGGTGTTTCAATCTTCATATTTTTGTGCGTTCATGGTGAGAGATTATTTAGAGTTATGTCAGAATTAATGAAATTTTGCAATTCTAAGTTATTCAAGTTCCTCAAGAGATTGCACTGACTTTGTGGGATACTATGATGTAATTTGGTTAGGCAAAGCTTTGGTCTATTTTCAAATCAATTCATTAATGTATGTTACTATTCTAGCATATCAGTTTCAAAATTAGGATTTCTCTTTCTATCCCTTTTCACTTTTTTATTTTTTTTATATAAATTATTTAGAATTAGGCAAAATAACAATAATTATTGAAGATCAATTGTCTTAATAGTTTTTCCAAAATTCAAAATATATTAGATATGAAATCAAGGAAACATTTAATTTTAGGGGTTTGAATGTTTTAAATTGATTTATCATTAAAAATTAACACTTAAGGTGCAAATTTCATAATACAACCATATCAATCCTTTGTGAAAATAACAAAACAATGAACAATTGGGTGAACTAGAAAGTCAAGACCTAACAACCAAAACCTTGTAATAATCATCTTTTGTTTAAATATTCAATTTTCTTTCAAGAGAGATGTAGGTTCATCTAAATTTGAATTTATATTGTGAGTGTTTCAAAACATCCATCAGCATGGCCCATTGAAAATTGCTTACAACACTTGTATAATTTGTATGGGTTGAATGGAAGCGTGCGGAGTGTATGATGAAGGAATTTGTGTGCTGGAAAAATTGCAAAGCTGTGAGCAAGGAGATAGAAGACTGAAAAAGGAATACCATAGAAGCACCTCAAGAAATTAGTCCAAACCTGCAACATTCTTCTAGAAGAAAGCAATATATGATGTCTCTATTTGATTGGGCATTTGTCAAAACGTGCCTAGCCCATCATTTTCATGTTTAAAGAGAAGAAAAATTGATTTGATCATATCTTTCTTTTTTAATGTATTTTGGACATAGGAAGTCATAAGCGGTGGTAGAAAAAGGAAATACGCAGTGCAAGTTGAAATTTTGGGCGTCAACCTTTCCATTGGTTGAATTTATGTTAGAAGTATAGAATATAAAATGTTTGAGAATTGAGACAGGCTTCTGAAATGGAAAGTAAATTTAGCTATAAGTATAATCCAAATAGAAAAAGTCAAATGGTCATAATTTCTCGTCCTGAAACTGAAAAATTCTCATGATCATTTGTTTTTCATGGAAAATGGTACTTCAAAGTTTCAAACACATTTGTAAAGTTAGACTTTACAAATTGTCTATGTCAATCATTTTCACCATGAGTCAATATAGTGTCTAAAACAGCCTAGGGGGAGGGTGGGCATTGAAAATTGTCGCCTGAGTGTAAAAGCTTACTTAAGAGAAAACAGTACAAAGTAGGTGAGGATGCATTAAAGAGAAATATAGTAATGAAAAATATTGAAGTGGATCTTCAGAAAGAAGATAATATTTGCTTTGGTGTTATGTTTATGGTTAAGCAAACTAATACGAAGCTGCTTTTCGCAGTTCAAACAATATTCATAGAATATGGGCTTTGCTTTCAGTCCATCTGCAACTGTTAGCACCATAATCACATCATCTGTGACCTCCAATTCCTGGGAAACCTCTGAGCACCATTCAAAATGAGAAGCCAATCAGTTAATAGACATTTGGGGATCTACCCTGTTTGTTTTCCTAAGACATCCACATTAGTCCCCAACATTCATATAGTTTTGACTAATCGACTCATTGCTTTTTTGTTTTGTACATATTCTATTAACTGATTGGCTTCTCATTTTGAATGGTGCTCAGAGGTTTCCCAGGAATTGGAGGTCACAGATGATGTGATTATGGTGCTAACAGTTGCAGATGGACTGAAAGCAAAGCCCATATTCTATGAATATTGTTTGAACTGAGAAAAGCAGCTTCGTATTAGTGTCTATCTGAACCTGATGAAGCAAGATTTATTCTTCTATATGGATGAAGACTATCTCAGAACTGACGAATTCACAGACAAATCAGATGTTTATAGCTTGGGAATCATTATTCTTCAACTTCTCACAGGCAAACAGGCTCGTGAATTGGTGACAGATGTTACAAAATCACTAGAAGATGGACGCTTGAATGACTTACTAGATCCTTTAGCTGGGGAATGGCCCTCTGATCAATCTTTACAACTAGCATGTCCTGCCCTTGATTGTACATCAGTGGATCGACAACATAGGCCCGCTCTTCATCCACTCTCACTAAAACTCTCGATGATCTTCAAGTTATTGCCTCAACAATTGTTCAGCCTGCCCCTACAATTGTTCAGCCTGTCCAAGAAAGATAAGTTCCTAGCTTCTTCACATGTCCCATCTATCATGTAAGTCCCTGTTTATGTTTTGTTTGGGTATTCTTAAAACTTTCAGACAAATATTTTTTTAAGTAATGGATTGGCATATTTTGTAGGAGCTCATGGATGATCCTCACATTGCTGCGGATGGCTTTACCTATGAACTGGAGGCAATCAAGGAATGGTTTGATTCTGGTCACAACACCTCTCCAATGACAAATTTGAGACTAGATCACACCAATCTCCTTACAAACTATTCTCTTAAATCTGGCATTCGAGAGTGGAAAGAAGCCACTCATCCTCTAGGCTTAACATCATAGTTTATTGAATATTTTTGTAAGTATAAAAATAATAATTTAGACTTTTATGATGCATAAGAACAACTTTTTCCTATTGATATGATGTATAAAAAAATTAGATGTTATAATTGTAATTAATTTGTATTTATATTTGAATGTTCTTCCCCAATAAGTTGCCTATGAGATTATACTGTTTTAGGTGTTCTTTACTTTTGAATTGTCATATTGTATTTTTTTAAATTAAAAATTGATCAGAACATATATAAAAGTTAAAGTTTCTTATTGATATTAATGGAATGATTCTTTAGTCATCATCACACAAATAAATATTTTTTTATTAAAATTAATTTGATTGATTTGAAATTTTATATCACCGCATTCTATAAATAATCACTTATCAAATCAAGATCTTGGTTTAATCTTTATTTATTTAGCGAATCTATTTATAAAATTAGCATGCTTATGTCATTCATTTGTTAACATGAAAATGATTATTAGAAACATAGAGATGTGGCTATTCTCTTTTTCATGATTACTCATAATTGTGTTAGTGAATATAAATTCATGTACCATGTTGCAGATAATTTATAGAATCTAAATAATTATTGCTCACACAATTTTTTAAAGTCATATTTAAGTATAAATTGAATGGTCATCAATTTATGTTTTATGATGTGTGGGAACATGGAAGTGTGGCCATTTTCTTTATCATGATTTTCACAATTTGTCCGGTGGGAATATAAATTCACATGTCATATTTCAAATAATTTATAGAATCTAAATAATTATTGCTCACACATTTTTAATTTCATATTTAAAGTAAATTGAATGGTCATCAATTTATGTTTTATGATGTGTGGGAACATGGAAGTGGGGTCATTTTCTTTATCATGATTTTTGCAATTTTGTTGGTGGAAAATAAATTTGTATACTATATTTCAAATAATTTATAGAATCCAAATAATTATTACCCACACTTTTTTAAAACTCAAATTGAAATTGTAAATTGAATGGCCATCAATTTATATTTTAATGACGCATGAAATTTCAACTTATTATTATTTATATTAAATTTATAGAAGCTATTATTACATTAAACTAGAACAATTTTAATATAAACTATATAAAGATAAAAATTATGTAAATATGATATGCAAACCCATCACCAATACATGACACTCACCACTAATATTTATTATCATCATCCCAAATTATATTTGAAATTGATGTACAAACCATGCATCTTAAGTTTTATGGTTTAACCAAGTCAAATAATCTCTATTACCTTAAAATTAAATAGATATTAATCCATAGGTATAAAGAAAATAGAAAAATAAATGTCATGTTCACCAATGCTTCAAGATAATTTTAACTAGATGGTAATCAAAATTTA
Organism: Sequoia sempervirens; assembly: GCA_007258455.2. Lineage (NCBI taxonomy): Eukaryota > Viridiplantae > Streptophyta > Pinopsida > Cupressales > Cupressaceae > Sequoia > Sequoia sempervirens. Next base: position 237,472,348 of record VDFB02193867.1, on the reverse strand, counting down.
AATAATTCCTTAGGTTGTTCATAAACATAACTTACTTTTCTCATTTATGAAGGTCAATTATGTTAGGACAAAGGGATCATTTATCTTGAATTCCTATGTATATCTTATGTGTCTCCAACACACTTGGATGCTTGGGGTGTAATTGGAGAAATAATTTGTAATTTAAATTAGCTTAGATTCTTGACATTTGTTGTTGTATGCATTCATGAAGGAGGTGGAACACAAGGATGGTAGTTACAATTGACTTTGACATCATTAAAGACATGTAGAAACCCCAAATTCATCAATAATTTTTATCTTACTATTTTTTCCTAAATTATTTAATTGATTATCCCCATAATTAACCATTATATGACCTCATAATTATATAGTTATTCCTATTCCACTTCCTCCCTTAAAATTAAATTCTAATTCTTCCAACTTACTCAATTAATTAATTCATGATTAGTTAATTAATTAAGACTAATTAATCCCTTTAGCAATTATTCTGATTTAATAATCTTCATCATCCTCCATCCTTATTGTTTTAATCCTAACTATTTAATCCATCTACATGGATTAAAATCTAAATCATCTATCATCTAACATGTGTCCTCACTTCCCCCCATTATCCATGTGTGAGCATGCCAACTCATCTCACTCCTTACTCCATGTGTGAGCATGTTATTTTGGAGGTATGCTAGCTCTTCACATCAACCTAATCCATGCTCCCATCCTATCTCATCCTACTTCCTGCTTACATATGTGTAAGCATGCTAACTTGGGGGCATGCTAATCCTCCATCTAACCCCTTGACCTTGACTCATCTCCACCTCATTTCTCACACATGTGTGAGAATATCTCCAACACATGCCACCTTTCTCACACATATGTGAGTATGCTTAGACTTCCAAATCACATGCCACTTGCCCTCTTCTCATTTAACCCTATATCTTGATCAAATCTCATCCTTTGATCATATATTTTCATCTCCCTTGTGACACTTATCGTAATGATATGAATTCAATCCATGTATCCTAGATCCTATCCCTCCATATAATCTTTAATCTTGTCCCTCCATGTTCCTCTTGAAAATATATTCAATGGAGGCTATCCGCCTCATTTCATCATCCATCTTTATAGTAAGTTTATGCTATTATTTTCTTGATCAATCCACTTACTTGCACCCTCATATTATCCATTTGAGTAACAAAGTTCAAACATAATCCACATTTATCCACTAGATCATATCAACAAGTTGACAATGATGGTATAAAAGCTATTTTATTTACTTATTATTGTATTTTATTCATTTTCATTATTTTTCTCCATTTGAGTGTGCTTTTCTTCAATTTTTAGATTTATATTTGTTGTTACCAATTCATTTTTATGTTAAACTCATTCAAAAGATCCATAAGGAACATTCTCATTCATAGGTACTAGAGGAAGAATCGAAAAATATTTTTATGGTGCATGTAGCCCATATGACTTAGTTGACTCCAAATAGAGTGTTAGACTTGAGGATGTGAGTTGTTGGAGAAATACTAGTCAAAGATGCCTTTTTTTCTGTTATATTTTCTCTTTTTGGACTCATTGATTGATCCCATGTGAAGCCATTGATTCAATTTACTATTCTCAAAAGCTTCTTTCTAAGGTGGCATGGGATTTTTGGTAAAACCATTTATGATTTTGGTCTTTCTTTTTCTATATATGGGTCTATGTAGGATCATGGGAGGGAAAATAGTGGTGATGCAACAAAAAAACGTGACATGAGGAAGTGAAAATCGTTGAATTCATGTTTGAATTTTTGGTTGGGTTAGTAAAATGTACATTTTGCTAAGGTAAATACCAAAGCAAATTAATGGATATCCACTTACTTTTTAAAGAGTAGATATTATTTAATAATGGATATCCAATAATAATAGTAAAAATTGGATATTCGGGTATCCATTATTGAAAACTTACAATTTTTTGAGACAGAGTACATGTATATAATATAATAATATAACATATTATTATATTATCATATATTATAATAATATATTATTATATTAGATAATAATAATAAATTATTATACATATTATATAATATTATATAAAAAAAAAATTACAGGCAAGTGTTGTCAAGGGGACAACGCCCAAATTATATGATTCATAAAGAGAATAAATGTATGCCCTATCCACTAGGGGTGCTCCAACACAAATAAAATTGTACTTTCCTTCTAACCTAATAGAACATGCATCAACCCAAAAATGGGTGTGACCACAAATTATCCCTCCAAAATTCCTTCTTTCTTTGAGGATCTTTGGGACTTAGGATTTTTTTGTTTTAAGGATGGGGATTTCTTTTTTTTTCACCTCTGTCCAAGGGTGAAGCAACAATAGTGGTTTAAAATTGAAGTGAGGAAGGGAAACTAATAAAAAATGAATGCATGGAAAAAAACTTGATTTTAGGGGTTCGTGCGAAACTATTGGTTTGACCTAACCAATTAGGGGTTCGGTAGAACCTAGGTTCGGCCAAACCCTCTCAATACTTTCCCACCAAAAAAGCCATCAAAACCCCTTATAGAAGGGAGGTTCGAATGAACCCTAGTTTGAGTGAACCCCTAGTGGTTTGCTCGAACCCCTAGGGGTTCATTCAAACCCCCTTTATTCCTCATCCCCCTTGAGATAGAAAAAAACTTGAATTTTGGCACTTCAAAGCTCGGTTTGAGGATGAAAATGGAGGAATATTCACAAACCCAACTGGAATCAGGTAGTCCTCAGAACGAGCTATCCAACGAATATAATTTTAATATGTTTTGGTTTTATTATGTATTTGATATTTTAGTTTTATTAAACATAGGTTTTTCATCGAAAATGAAGGTCTTTGTTCTGCACATATGGAAAAATAGCAGATTATAAAAAAAAAAATTAAAAAATATGAGTGCACCAGATATTGAAGTCCTTGATCAATAGAAAAACAAATTGAATTTTGATATATACAAAAAAATTTATGCGTTATACTGTCGCGCTATGTCTGAATTGTAATTGGTTTGACTTTGAAACTTGATTAAAGAAAAAATATTCAATAAAAAACTATCTAACCAAGTGGAAGCACTAGATATCAAAGTTATGAATCTAAATTCGAAAGAATTAGAATTTTATCCTTCATGGAAAAAAAGTTATGCGTTATACAGTGTGCGTCACTTTTTAAAAATACTATTTTTTGAAAAAAACTAGTTTTCATGGGAGATGGAAAAAGACGTGGAATCTGATTCCAAAAATTTTGAAAAATATATTTTTAGAATCTACAGACAAAATGTGATGAGACTCTAGTTTGCATCATCTTCAAATTCTTCACGGTTTAGCCACTATAGGTGCCCGAATGTGAAGATTTAGTTTAAAAAAAAATTAGTGTCCAGTTTGGCCAAAAATTGTAAACCACTATTGTGGGATCACCCCCAAGCCTATTGGTCATCCAAGGAGGGATGTTGGCCCAAGCACGAATCCGCCAGCAAGGAAGAACCAGGGTTGTAATCCGCAGTAGTAGTAGCCAAAAGAGAAGAAGAAACAATATTGGAAACCTCCAAAGATGGATATGTAATGCAAGCATCGTCTTGCTTTGGTTCTGGATTGAACACCAGAACATGGCAATCTTCCACAACCAAGTGGGAGGGGACCATAGCAGGTGCAGATTTTTGAAGTGAGGAAGTGAAGTCACTAGCAATCTTTATAGAAGGAGCAACAACATAATGTTTGGAATCAGCCCCAACCCACCATGAGGGGTTTCTTTTTGGGGCAGCATTGGCATTCTCCCCAAAACATCTTTTACCACACTGTGTAGTAACATGTTTTGTCGCAAAGGAAATTCTACATTTGAATGCTATCTTTTCATAATCTATTGGTTGGCGTCAATGTTTATTTCCAACTTTGAGAAAGATTTCTGCTGGGAGACATTTTGAAACATCCATTTCTACATAGAGGCGAGCAAAAGTCGAATTTTCATAGTTGATTGTTTCTTTGGAGAGACCATGGTATTTCCCCAAGCTATTGCCAATCACTTTTAGACAGTCAATTTCCCAAAACTGTAGTGGGAGGTAAGGTAAATGAACACATAAAAATGTAGATGAAAATGACTCTATGCGTGGATCAAAAGAGGGGGACCAAGGTTTCATGTACAAAATACCCCCTTGGAAGAACCATGGTCTAGTTTTTAGCACCATTTCTTTGTCATCCATAGACTCAAATTCTAGGATAAAAAACCCTTTCACACATGGGTAAATGTTGATTTTATCTTCTAGATAGTCCTTCCAATTTGCCTCAATCCATGAATGGAGGTCACATAATTTAGGCCATAAATGGGGATGACATAAGGCGTTGAGACATTCATGTCTCTTCCATGTTGACCCAAAAGGTTTTTCTTTTTTTTCGCTCTCTTTGTGTCATTCTTCCAATTCTGTGTATTTGGGGAATGATGACAGTTCTGAGCTCTCTAAAAACATTGTAGCAAGAACATACTAGCCCCAAATCCATAGATCCCTTATGTGTGTTTGGAGTTTCATTTTTGGGGGCAAGCCCCTTTAATTTTTCTCTTTTCTTTCGCATGAAGTAGCTTCATTTGGAAACATATGACTTGGCATAGGGCTTTCCAAGTTAGCTCTCATGTCCTCTATATTGTTAGCATCTATCATTTGCTACTTTAAAGTAATTGTTCATAGCATGGTGTTTGGAAATTCCTTTAAAGTGGGGGCATAAATCGACATTATTCTTTTTCATGTTTCATGGTGTAGTCTTCTTACTTCATATGATGCGTTTTTCACTTTGTGGTTGACATTGGTTGTGATGTCCCTTATGAATGTGATCTATCTTAGCATATTATATTCCTCTTAGTGGCTTGATGTGGCACATTACATCCCCTAAGTTGTGAATATTCTATTCTTTGATTGGTCCATTCTTGGAGACATTAGGCACAATGTCCCCTAAGTTAAATACCTTACATGAAATAATCAAGACTCCTTTGAACGTTCCCTATTTTTGCATTTTTGCATTTTCGGTTATATGGCCACCTTGCATAATACATCTTGCATGCCTATAGAGCCATCTTGTTTGTTCATGAATTCCAAGCATACAAATTTTTGCTTGCCTCATGAAGCTCGAAGTTCATTTTTCATGAGCTCCAAGCATACAAAGTTTTGTTGGCCTCACGAAGCATGAAGGTCATTTTTGGAGCTATGACTTTGGTATGGTTTGGCAAGAAGCCCGACTGAGGCATGACTTTCCCATAGCCACTCGCGTGTGAGTGTGAGAACATACCAACCATGTGTGTATGTGTCTCACCTCTTTCGAATCCTCACCCAGTGGACAACCTAGAGTTTTGTTGCCTCAAAGTGAGCATGCATTCTTCGGACAAACATCCTAGATCTAATCCACATTGCGATGGAAAAATGATTGAAACTTGATCCGCCCCTTTTATTTTTCTTTTCTCTTCATCTTTGGTAGTGTATGTTTGTGCCTTTATAATGCCCTTTACATCATTTTTCATGTGTGTTCTTTTATGCCTATGTTGGTTTTCCATGGAATCTTGATCCTGGGGGCTTGATCACCCCTCTTGATCGTTGTCATCCCATCTTACTGGCATTGGTGCACTTAGACCCCTCTTGAAGCAAATTCATCTACTTTAGTGTGATTTTGAAGCAAGTTCATCCTCTCACTTAAGTGGGGGCTAAATGTAGTGTCAAAAAATGTCGTTAGTGACATTTTCACACTTGTTTGGGCCCTCCTTGTAAAATTGAGCTTAATGATGCCTTGACTTAGTGTTGTAATGTGATTAACACATTCACATTAGGTCTTGGGCCCTTGTGAACTAAATAAATTTAACCACACCTTATTTAGAGTGTTATAAAGTGTTGTAACACACTTTCACACTTTTCTAGGGTTGTCATTAATAATTGGGTTGAATCTTTATGCTTTAATTAGCCTAATTTTACACCCACAAGCCTCATTTAATGTATCTTTTCGAGGATAATACCGACCCAACATCTAATTATAATTATGCTATGTTTAGGTTATGTGGCCTAGATTTGGTGGTCTGGGACTCATTCACCACCTTGGGCGTATGATTCCCACCTAGGGTTTTGGGTCCCGATCCTATTTTTACACCTTTCTAAGCATTTTTGAATTTGGTCCCATAAATTATGCCTAATGGGACTCATATGCCACCTTGGATGTATGAGTCTCGTGTGACCCAAAATTAAAATTAATTCAAATTTTTAGTGAGATTTTATCCTCCTAGATTTGATGTCGGCTTGTAGTGTTGTAATTTTGAGAATTCTTGCATATAATTAAGTATAAATATAGGTTTATTTCACTCATTTTCACCTAACAAGCAATCAAGTAACCTAGCAAGTTGAATGAGCATCCTTATAGCAAGTTTGAGTTCACAAGAGCATTCAAGTGTTTACAAGAGCTTTCAAGGGCATTCAAAGGCAAATTAACAAGCATTTTAGAGCATTATTCAAGCATCAAGCATCATGTCAAGGATTTCATGCATGATGTGTGTTTTTGAGTTAACAATTGTGATGTAGGGTTTTATGATTCAAGCTAGCATTTCATTCAAGATCTATCCTAATCAAGCAAGAATCAAGATCTACATCCATTGGAGCCATCTCATACATGTTTGTAGCCTCTCATTACTAGATTTTGGTGAGTTGCAACATCATATTTTGTTCATTCATCATTCTCCATTCCTATTTCATTGCATTTCAAGGTTTGATTACCAAAACGAGGTTTGACCAAGGAAAACCCCTATCTACTAACCAAATGTAACCATTTTCCCTCTCTTTAGTGTGTGATTTGCAGGTTTAGATTGAAAACAAATTGAAGAGAAAGCTTGGAGAAAGTTTTCAAAGTGTTCAAAGTTGTCAAATTTGTCACCTTGCATTAGAGATACTTGGAGGACTTATATAGGTTGCAAATTGGGGTTTCAGATCTATAAATAAATCAGGAAGTGCAGAGCAGACCTTGAAGACTAGATTCAGACCTTGAAGTTTTAGAAAACCCTAATTGGACTGATTCGCCAGTTCTGGCATATGAGTCCCTGTTTAGGTCAAAATTCAAGTTTTTACAGATTTAAATACCCATTTTCCAGATTCCTATTTCTACACAGAAACCCAGATCTAGGACTGATTCACCTAGCCTAGCGTATGAGTCTCAGTTAGCATTAAAGTCATTGTTTTCAGCTTTTCAGAGCTCCATCTAGTTATCTTCAAATTTCTAGGTGCACACATTTCATCTTGCAACATTTTATTTTGTTTTTTTTGCATTTCTAGGTCATTTAGTGAAAGATTGCATCATATTAGGGTTAAACATTTTATCTTGCATTGCACTTGTCTTTCCAAGGCTTAACTTGGTGGTGAACCCCTCATTAGTTTATAATCATACCCTAAGATACCCTATTGGAAGATCTCTTCTTTTGTTCTTCATTGGATTGAGATATCTAGGGTCATCCTTGAATGAGAGTGTGGAGTTTTGTTATTCTAAGTCCAAAGCCCTAGAACCCAAGCAAACCTTCTACCTTGCAATTATAGTTTTCCTTGTGAGAGCTTCTCACCGTGGTTTTTCCCTTTCCAGGTTTCGACATAAAAAATATGACTTTTTATGTGTTATCTTTTGTGGTTCTTTAATTTCTTTACTTACTTGCTTGCATGGCTCAGTGCTCTAAGTCATGTTGAAAAACTATAAAGAAATTGTGAAGGTTTCTAGAATTGTTGTACTATTGATTCACCCCCCTCTTAGTAGATTGTGTGCCCTTCAAATGTAAGCCAGTAGCAAAGTAATTTAAATTTGTTCTAATGCCAACCTCAAGGGGCATATTGGCCTCCAATGTAGGCCTAATAAAAGACACATCTAAATGTCATAAAGACCATAGTATCGTGGTAGTTTATAAGCATAACACAAGGAGTTAAATTTTGGCATTAATGCCACAATTGTAACCATGTTAATGGTGCATCATTTCTTAATTATTAGAAAGCCACTAAGTGGCAATATAAGTTACCTTATAATATGCATTGCAAACTATCTTTATATGCTTTTATAACATCTTTAAGCGGTGGCATAAGAGGTGGTAGTCGACCCTTTAGAGGGTAGCGACTCATGCTATTTTAAGCATGCTCTTTAATGTGAAATGGAGTGCTAAGTTTATGTTTTCTATTAGTTATTAATTGTCATGATAATGGAAAGAAAGGCCTCAGCCTTAACCAAGCATAGAGGAGTTTATTCTTTATGTGTTGAAGTGCCAAAACTTAAAGTGAATTTCTGTTGTAATAACAGAAAACAATAAAGCAGAGGCCACACCATTATGGCGACTTACAAGGAAATTTTTGTTAATATTAAATGCCATTAAAATAGTGGAAAAAGCCGTAGCTAAACAATAGAAGGAGATTCTTTCCTTGTAATGACATTCATTCATGAATTTGGTTTTATTTTGGAGCGTAGAAAGGGAGGGAGGTGATTATTCTTTATGCTGGGTGCGGTTTGGGAGGAGCTAAAGGAATATATAATAGAGAGGATTTACAGTTTATTGTATCTATATTAACATGGAGATGAGTTGTGACCTATGTGTGTGAATTGCAAAAGGATATTGTTGCGACTTGTGTGTATTGGAGAAGAGAAGAAATACTTCATTTCTTTCTCTATTCTCATTGTTCTATTCTGAGTTTGGTTTTGAATAAAAAACACTAAAGAGTTGTTTATGTTTGGAGCTGGAATTACTATGCATTTTGGAGCGGTTAGACTGAGCACTGGAACTATTGCTTTTGGAAGTTTAAAAGTACAGAAGCAAAAGGAATTTCACAGACATGTTTCCATATTTATTTTTTTGTGTAACTCATAGCTTTCATTTTACTATTCTCTAGTTTTAAAAGAGATATTTTTATTATTTTGAGGAATAATACCAAATAATTAAGAGGAAGATTAGTCTGATATTCCAAAAGTAATTAAGATTTAGATATTGACAGTTTCACACTGTCGGAGACAACAGAGTAGAAAAGTAATTCTTGGCATATTAAATAGAAGAATTTAATTTATTTTCTTAGATAGAGAATATTTTTCATCTTGGTTTTATATATATATATATATATATATATATAGATATTTCTACATGAATAAATAAAGGAGAACTTGGGATAAATGTTTAAAAGACTATGAGATTAGTCAACTACTTTCTCAAGCTAAGTTATATGAGTTTAGATAGTTTAATAAGTTGATTTATTGAAGAATATTCAATATTTGAAAATAATTTTACTTCAAATTTAATTAGACAATATTTAATATCGTGATTAATCGGATTTACTATTGTGTTCTAGAAGAACATAACCATAAGGTTAACATTGGAAGTTCTAAAACATTATTAAGAAGAAGTGATCTTCTATTTATGTTTAATATTACTTTATTGTACTTATTTGACATGTAGTCAACACTTAAAAGACGAGACCAAGTGTGTTGGGTCGATGACATTGTCATCATTATTAACCAAATGTGCATAAAAATAGGAGAGTAGTTCACTCTCTTGGTTCGATTTAAGGACTTGAATAAGTAGCAGTTGCCAAGACCCAAGATGTTACAAGAATGTAACATGGGTGTTCAAAGTCAAAAAAGTATAACCAACCTAGTCGTTTATCGACTTTGTGAGTCATCACATTATGATTAATTTTTTGAAAAGTCAAACCCGTTGGTCAGACAATCAATTTGGGTTAAACCTTAGGTCATGAAGGTTTTCAAGTCGAGTTAGAAGTGGGTGAACATGTTACACCCCTAACTTTAACTATGTTTTACTTTTGACTTTAAAGTAATTAGTAGATGATTACGCATGATTCAATCATTTGATGTTTAGGAAAATGTTTAGAAAAATCAATGTTTTCATGAGTTATATTTATTTGACTAAAATTGGCAGGTGTTTAAAAGTAGTCAAGAGGTGACAATTTCATGAGGATTACGAAATGAGGATTACGAAATGATTAATGATACACTCATATTGTGTTGTTGATGGCAAGTTGCATTCAGGTAATAGGGTTCCGCCCTCTGAGAAAGGAAGGGAGAGCATCATCGGAGAGAAGGGTATAGATACAAGGAAAAGAATAGGTTGTCGCCATCTTAGGTCTACTATTGATGCAAAATGGTGAACCTAGTTGAATCGAGTAAATGATACACAATCCCCCTTTTGGTCTGAATTTATTCCTCGACTCAACAAGTTGTCAATGTCTTTTACAGTCTATTTCATGTTGTTCAATGCCAACCTAGTCATTTGGGGAACGCAACATTGTCAAGGTTGAACATTATTTGTTTTGCAACTAAGACAACCTTTTGTCTAACATGTCATTTCTTAGGTCGTAAACGAGTCTATGTTGTGACCTATTGCGTAATTGGTTTTATGGATAATGTGTTCCTTGTTAGTAGTTTTGATGTCGAATTTCATATTTAGTCTAATCGAAAACGAAGTGATTTTCTTCTAATATGAAGGGTAGAATGTCTCAACCCTTTTGATATTAATACACATATATGCTTATACGTTGCATATTATATGTGAAGATTTCAATTAATTGCTAACTATTGATAACTTATGGGTGTCATTGGAGATGCTTATCGGCCAACATGGCCATGGGTTTTGTGTTCTTGCTCGACTCTTATTAAAAGAGGAGCACGTGGAATACTTGTCTTGCTCGACTTTTAATTCATGGAGGAGCTCATTGGGATGTATTTATCTCATCGTTTATATGACTCTACAACTGTTTTGATAAATGAATTCGGGTAAAAAGTTTAATTTTGTTTCAATGATCTTGAAAGCCATCTCAGGGCCGCAGACAATATCACTAATGTGGCACGGGAGAATGTAGGAGTAATTCAAAGAATTGCCACGTAAAATAAGTTTGTTGTTTTCCTTAACCGATTCTTTAACCAAATATTGGTAACTGATTTTTAAACCTATCTCATCATATTCCATCATGAAAATGAGGGAGGGAGCAATTGAATAACGGTGGGTTGATGGATCCTTCCTAACTCACTGATCTTGACAAATTCTTGGCATGGCTTTCTGACTTGGGGCCGAAAGAGTTTGGTTGGATAGTGATGGGAATGACATGTAGCAATGGCAGCGTCCATCTCGATCCTAGGTGGAGTTAAATCAGTGCGTTAACCACCATTCTTAACAGGGAATCTTTCTCTGGAAGCTCGGGCCTTTGTGGGGCGACAGGGGAAAATATTTATCCTCCTAGCAACCGTTTTGGTAATGGTGGGGAAGTTCATTTCAAATGAATCTTATTTTTTTTATGCCTAGGAGATGGAAAATGGGGGGGGGACGAGAGGGCAGAAAAGAGTCATTGGTCTGTTCATGGATAGGAGCTTTGCAAGAAATAAGTTTTAAATCAATATGCTTGTGACAGTATGACAGTGGGTTAATGGGGCAAAAATATTAGGACCCGTCTCCTGTCTACACTGAAAATACCATAGCTTAAGAGATGACTCCTCTTGGGGTGAGAGGAAAGGAGAGTGCACAATAAGAATTGAAAATGACACCCGTTTGTGGGAGAGATCCATCTCCTGTGTGCGTTTCAAGTGGCAGGAATAAGGGATGGGGCGGGAATGTCATTTTCTTCGAGGTGTCGAAAGCATCTGGAAGAAATCTATACTTTGTACATATCATGCATTCATTGTAGCTCCGGGGAAAGATTTATGTGAGTGGGTGCGTAGTGAAGGAGGAAGCTCAAGCTAGTGGGAAAGACACTTTTTGCTGAGTCGTATCACAGGGAGGTCGTCACAGACTAGAAGGGCAACAAGCTATAACGTCTGAGTATATCTGGGAGGATCGCTCAGGTATGAGACGACCTTACTACCTTGTATGTTCAGCATAACTTTGGTTACATAAACTTCGCTTTGGAAATAGAATTTCTGGGAGTTATGACATCTCTAAGACTAGCGTTAGTCATGAAGTAAACAAAAAGGTTGGGAGTTCTTATGTTTACTGATCAAGCTTTAAAGTTTGCTCGTCATTACTATTAAAATAAATTATGTAGTTGATTAGATTATATCTAGTGTGATCAAGAGTACCCTGAGATGAATATTCCAGTGGAGTGTCTAGGCAATAGCAAGGATATTAAAATATTTATGTGTTCCTAAAATGAGAATAAGACCTATGGAAACATTGTCAAGCTTGTGCTAGAAACCCATTCATCCAGAGCAATAGAGAGAGATCTTGAGCCCTTTTGGAATATCCAAGGTCGGAGATATGAGAACACTTAAAGAATTTAACGACTATGTTTTAGATTATTCAGAGTATCGAGGAAACATTTGTATGAGTTCATAATTCATTTATGATAAAAGATAGTGAACATTGGATTATCAATAGGATTGTAATTATTGATATGTGAATCAAACTTCTAGGATTATTCGAGTGACGTCAGTCAAAGAATGGTTATTGTATAACGTATTCACATTCCTAGAATAACGAGGGATTATATAGCATCTAAGAGGTTTGGAGAAAACCTAAGTGCATTATACTCATGTTATATTGTCATATATTATTGGAATTGGATTTTAAGATAGTAATGGGTAACAAGAAAATGGAAATAGATCCTTAAGTCTATGTTAAAGACTAGGATAGCTCTATAGATGGAATCTTGCTAGTTCTCTCTAGGGACTTTTGGATTAGAAGATATCATCATGATATTGAAGTAAGGAGATTGCAACATAGAAAAAGATTTCTTTGTAGGAAAGAGAATTCCTCTTGTCAATTTTGTATTACATGTTATGGAAATAGGTGACCCACGATTGTGGAACCCTAGATAGCCTTTGATAGCATTGGTTGCTTATGTCATGGTTCTCAAGAGAGAAAGAGATCTTGTCAATGTATTGATGTTGATCTTGTAGCCTTTATTGAACTTATTTTAGAACTGTGTACAAAGAAATTTCGTTATTCCATTACTTGGTATCATTGTCATAACCAACTTTGAGAAGGGGATGTTGGGAGACCGAAACTCAACCTTCATGTCTATTGTACTTGAGATTGTTGTTATAGGTATATGCGACATACTTTTATAAAGGATGATAATCATATGAGTTTATACCCTATCTTTATTTGAAGGTGAATAAAATTGAGTAGACAAGGAAGTTGGAAGCAATTTATTATCTCTTACGAATCTAACCTATTAAGGTTGAAGGATTGAACTTAGTCGAAGTACTAACTACATGAGAAGTAACGACACTGATTAAGATATATATATATATATATATATATATATATATACATATCAATGAGAATATTCCTTGAATATCATGCTTATTCATGTTATATGAAATGTGAATTTGAGAAATGCTAAGTCGTCTGGGTAAGACTAGAAGTAATTGCTCGTATGTTTTGCTTTTTTAATGCTATTATCTTTGGAGAACAAGGATGTTTGATATTTCCATGCATTGGGTTAGAGAAGCTAAACCCTAGTATTGAAACAAGGTAGGAAGTCTTTATAATACCTTAAGTGATTCTACGATAATGTCGAGACTCGATTTAACGCATCAAGATGTTGAGTATTGAATCTTGAGAGTAAAATGACAGGAAGTCATAAACCCTAGATATTGCAAGGATGCAATAAGGGACTTTTAAAAAGGTTTGAAATACCTATTTTTTTTTACATTGAATGGATATCCTAGATTAAGGATTAGTTCTAAGTCAGATTGGCTAAAATGGATTTTCTATACAGACTAGTTTGTGTCTAGAGTACCAAATAAAGAAAGTAAACTATAGGATGAGACACTTCCAAGAAAAGTCAGAGGTGAGTGTCTAGATGGCATGACCAATCGGAATGATCATACTTAGCTAGAAGGGATCTAGAGTTGTATGGTCAATTGAGTTTTGTAGGACACATCCCTAGGAATGAGATGGAGAAACTTGATAGTTCCTTATATCTATACTCTTCGAGATATCTATACTCTTCGAGAAGGGTCGGGTCACTTCCAGTTAGGAAGTGCACGGGGGACCACTTGAGTCTGTGGTTGGAGGAAAAGCACTCGGATGATGCTCTCCCTCTGTAGCAGTAGACTCTCTGAGGCTTGTGAAGATAGAGATCAACATTCCAAATGCAGTGAACTCCATGTTTTGGCTTATGAAAGTTAAAACCTATGAGGTAAAAATATTCTTTATGCTAAGTGTATCTTATGTGATATAAATGATTATTGTAAGGAATTATCTTGATTCTAGTTATGATTACATGTGAATTCAAGTTTGAATTTTATCTGGAAAAGTTATACTTTATTCTTGTGCTTATGCAAATGATAAAAAAAAAAATCTCTCATGTTTACTAAGTTGATTTACCTTCTAGTAAATTCTTGAGATTACTTGAGTATTAAGAAGAGGTATGTTACAAAACATACAACTCCACTTTTTAAGGAAGCGGTTGGAATGTTTTCAAACTTTTTCCAAAGTAGTGCAAAAGTCTTTGCTTGCACTAGTCAGTTCAATGTGATCCAGATTGCATAACTAATTAGTTGGGCCATACTTAGTTAGAGAAGTATATAGTTGTATGATTGAATTGGTTATGTAGGACACAACACTAGAGACTCAGATGACATACTAGAGGTTCTTTAGTCTATAATCTTTATGAAGGGTGGGGCCACTTCTAGTTAGAAGGTGTGCGGGGGACTGTCGATCTATGGTTGAAGGTAAAGCGCTCAAGTGATTCTCTCCCTCTTGCAAACGACAATGTTGATACTTGTGAAGTAAAAGATTTGTCTAGATATGGAAGACTTGACCTTGAAGTTGCATTATAATTTGTAAATTTGTATATCTGATAGTTTATCATGTATGATTTGTAACTGTAAAGATCTATTTCATTTTCAAGTTGAAATGTAATATTATTTCAATTTTTAAAAAATATTTTACTTTCAAATATGAAATATGTAATAAATGATATTAGAAAAAGAAAAAAAATTGCATTCCTATTTTTTAGGAAATTCTTTTATTTACTTCTACGGTAAAAACCAAAGTAATTAATATGTTGTATGAGTTAGATTTTTACATAATACAAATAACTTGGCTTATAGATCTAGTTCCTTGAAAGATTTGGTTCCCTTAGGCCTAACATAAAAGGAGTTATTTGCATACGAGTTTCAGTTACAAGCCATATTCTAAAAACCATATGTCTAGCCCTTTTCCATGTTCCCAATCGAGGTAGTAAACTCTCTTGACTTACTTTGCTAATCATAGGTAAATCCCCAGGCCTCTGCCATACCTCTTGGGAAACTTTGACAACAATAACACCATCACTTACCGACAATTGAACTATGGAGACATCCTTATCACCTTCACAAATCATTGATATTAGTTCAAGATGAGAAGCAATTATGGATTCAAGCCTTCTTTTCCACCCTTATTTGTCAATGTAAGGCCTTGTGTCACATAGGACTAATGAAATTAACCCAAAAGTCATTTTACTGTGTTCAAATTCTATAAAATAGTACAACCAACTTGTTGGGTATGGAGTAATGAAATGGACAAGGCCAAGTGTAGTTCTGAGGTGAATTGTGTAGAAGTGATAACCACATGCCTCTAAAAAAAAAAAATTTGTGACATATTGAAATATCTTGGGTCAGGAAATTTGTAATGAATTTCGTAACACAATGGATGTCTAAACATGCTCTGAACCCTGTTGATTTAAATTAGCCATGAAAACCTTAACATTGTCTGGTAAATCTTGGATGAGGTGCAAGTTAAGCTTCAGATGCATACTACTCTGTGATGAGTTTAGAATGCAATTTTAATATTTAATCCTAGATCACCTTGGTATATACCTTGAAATTATAGTGTCCACAATTGTGGTGAAGGAATTTGAACTTGGATTATGCTTTTATAAGTGTTGCTATCATTGTTATACTTCCATTTCCACAGGAAACTTTGAAATTGGGTTAGTCGCATGAATGTCAGGTGACTTAGTCATTAGACCACAACCCCAAGACCTCCTTTTTTGTGTTAATGATATTAGATCCTCTCCAATTTTTTATTACTCACTCTCATTTTGCACTCTTTAATGACAGGGAACTGGGTCATTAAGCCAACTCTGAGCAATTTTGTTTTCTACAAAATTCACATGGGACCTCACTCGGCCTCATTCAAGTATGGTTTGAATTCCTATGGACATCAACACAGGTGATTGTTATTGTCATAGCAATAGCTTTGCCTTGCTACTATATTATTGCTTGTTGGACAAAGGTTTGTCCTCCATTTCATTAGCACCACGTAGACATAATTTTCATTTAGATGACTAAACTGAAATCCAAATGTCTCTTGTGTGAGGTTTAGGTCTTTGGCTGTGAAAGTAAAGTTGTTGGGTTTTTTTTTTTAATCTAAATAATTTATATTTTTCTACCTTTGATTACTTTTGAAACTTAACACAAAAAAATGATTTTTTTTTAATCTTTTGAAGAAGATATTGTCTTCTTTTCTTGCTTGGTTAATCTTGGATGAGATTATGAGTTGATGTGGGATAAGCTTGGACCACATTTTTAATATTTTCATTTTAAATTGGGACATACTAAAATGAAAATTTAGTCCCCGCTGATGTCATCTATGCCATTCCAACAACAATACTCTACTTGTTGGAGTGGTTGTAGGAAATAATAGATTGGGATAAAATAGTTAAACTTCAGTCAAAGAATGGATCTTTCATGGGCTCCCTTGCATCTACAGTTGTCGTGTTCATGCTTACAATAGAGCAAAAATGTTTAAGCTTTTTGAGCTTTGTTCTCGACAAGTTTGGTGACCACGGTAATTACAATTATGACACTTCTATCGAAATACTAAAAGTTCACACATTGTGTAAATTACTTTCTTATACAATTAAAATTGTTTTGTCATAATTTTATGTCGAGGAAAACAACTACCAAGCAGTTGAAATATACCTTTCCCCATATGTGAAAACAAATTTTAACTCACAACCAATATTTTAGTTTAAAAGATTAAAAAAAACTGCAAAAATCTTGTTTTGAGCTCAAGAATCTTCCTTGTGGTGTGTCTGAAAACAAACTTTTAACTCACAACCAATAATTTCTATGGGTGTAACCCTTGCACCTTTGTCTGGTGCAAGTGCTAGCTATTGTTAGTTCTTGGGGGAACTCTAGTGGAGGCTTCGGTCCTTAAACTGTGATTAAACTTTGTTTTAACAGCTAATGAGAATTCAATTTTCCCCAAATTTCTTATGTGCTTCTTAGTTGAGTAGGCAAAGGTGCTCAATTCTTATGCCAAAATATTTATGAAAAATGCAATGATTCTTTATTTTTAATTAATTAATAAATACAGTCAAATGACCGTTTTGTAGGCTGCCTAGACATGCCAACATTTTTGTCCGCCTGTGATTGGTGTTGCATTTTTATCTGAAGGCTGTCAGAAGCTATTGTAGTATTTTGAGACAAGAGAGCGCACGAAAATCGATTCACAGGTGACAGGTTTGCAGGAAGAAGACATGGGTTACAAGGAGTTTTGAAGACAGGCGTCGTGCATGTGAATGGTATGTGGAAGTAAATAATTCACACAGATGTCCCTTTCAATGTCAAATGTGCAGTGTATGAGTTTCCAGCGCTGAGACCTTGTTTTTTAGTTTTGTAAACAATCCTCTACAGTCATCTACAGGTAATTCCATCTCATGACAGAGATTTGCTCTACAATGGCGACACCATCAATCTCTTGTTTACAGAGCACCACCACTTTCTGGTGTTGTAGTGTATTGGGGAACATTTTTCTAAATATCGCTGTCTCAAGGGTTTGCATTAGGTCAAGCTTTCTCATATTATGTACAGCCAAAAACAGGGGAAATATAAGTGGCTGCTCACCACTTTTCTTGTGTAGTATTGGGTACTCTCCTTCATGGAAGAAACTTGTGACAACTTGCCATATTGTATAGTTTTTTTCAGTTTTTTGGTTTTTCTTTAACAGTAAAGAGTGGACATCTACTATTTGCATTTTGCGTTTACACCAAGTTTTTTAAGATATTAATCTGCCTCTTCGATGTAACTTGATCTTTTCAGAGGTCATCTCCAACATTACGAATGATGGACGTAACATACTGGTATGTATGCGTATATGCTTTCTGGGTTTTACTCTATTTGGGTTCTTCTGTTAACAAGATTATTCAAACATGTGTTTAGTATTTATAGTTGAGAATTGAAAGTATTACAAGGAATTTTGAGGGGCTTTGATCAGGACACAAATCTTATTCTCAATGAATCACATGAACGAGTTTACTCCACTACGGTGAGCTGCTCCATGTCGTTTATATTAGTGTCTTTTTAATTAATTATTGCTAAATCTAAGCCTATTTCAAGTTTTTAGATCTGGCCGAATTGAATGAGCCCAAGAGAGATGCAAAGCTAGGTCATTCTCTTACTATTCCCAATTAGAAGTGTATCGCTTTTCCTTGAAGAGTGGGTTGAACTAATTTTCCACTCAGTCCCTTTGTGCTGAATGGGGAAATACTGGAATAGGATGCCTAAAAGTAAACACTAAATCCCAAGAGATAAAATAATTCTTTTAGAGAATATAATTGTCTCCAAAGCTCCCAATTTTCCTGCAGATTAACAATAAAATTGCTAAATTTGTCCCTATAAATTAAAAGATGGATCAACGGTATCCTATATGTCTTGTGTATTGACAACATTATCTTTCATAATTGTCATAATGATCTAAAGATCAAACGTTCTTTCATCTGATTTCTTTGATATATCTTTCAGGCTGGCAGGTTTTCCATTTTTTGTATTTACATTTTTCTTCCAGTTCTTTTTCTTTTAGAGTTGAAGTTGATAGCATATTCTTAAAATCGCCACGTCACTTGCCAGATAAGGCTTAATGAGTTTAAGTTGAAGTTCAGAACTTTAGAGGCCTCCTTAGAAAATTGTAAAGACTATTGCAGCATTGCCTCGACTTCAAAGATTGTAAGAACCATGGCTTATTGATGAAAACTCCTTGAAAAATGTTGCCAATCTGAGCGTGCCACTAACATTTTATGAAGTATAAAGAATTCCTTACATTGTGTAAATTCTCATATTGAAGGAAATCTTAATCAGTTACCTACTATTGAGAATATGGGAAGGAAGAAAAAAGGTGAACTGGAGCCCAGGTTTTGAGTTCACTTTAACATTGAGATCAAATTTTGATGCATTGCAACCCAGCAAAAAGAGAAAAAGTAGAGACTGTATATTCAAGAAAATTTGAAGTGAATAAGAACAGTATCCATCAAAATATGACATTATGCTTTTGGAAAAATAATTAGTTGGCATTGGGCACTAAATTGAAATTTGAATTAACTAACTTATCTTTCACTCCCTGCAAATTACTTGATCACAATCAGCTCAGTTGTGCTGTACCAGATGCAATTGTGTC
Source organism: Sequoia sempervirens (assembly GCA_007258455.2). Lineage (NCBI taxonomy): Eukaryota > Viridiplantae > Streptophyta > Pinopsida > Cupressales > Cupressaceae > Sequoia > Sequoia sempervirens. The sequence continues at coordinate 237,452,976 of VDFB02193867.1, read as the reverse complement.
GAATATAACCTTTGGTCCTAATACAACACTATTACTGTATGTTGCTCCTAAGATGCTATCATTTTTAGATAATTTTATTTCATTATTTTGTTGATGCAAAAGTTCACATAGCGCTGCTTTGGCCATTGGTTATACTGTTATATAGAAATATTCTTTGTTGAGACTGTATACATCATACTCTTCCAATTTGTAGAAGTGCCTCACCCTTTGTCATCAATCTATTTGATTCCAACTTGTAGGCTAAAGTGTTTAAGTGTGGTAATCATAGTTCCTAACTCAAAAAAATTGGAAATCTAGAATTTTGAAATTAATTCAATAAAATTTCTATAGGAATTAAAGAGTATGGACTAAATTGGACATTTTTGTTTTGACTGAAACTCAAATCTGGATGGATTTGACAATTATGATGGTAGTAAAATGTGCAGCTTTCTGAGATAACTAGCTCACAGTTCATTCAAAGCTTTCCATGATTTGCAATTAATTTTTGCAGCACAAGGCTTTTAAGGCCATTTCAGGACCTGAAATTGAACAGCCATATGATTTAATATTCCGTGGGTTCTCACACACTACACAAAAATCAATTACAACAGGTTTGAGATTTTGTTTGTGTGTAGAACTAAAGTTGATAAACTCAAGTGTTTTAGGGTTGAATGTCTTATTCCGGTAGAACGCCAAAATGTGTAGTCTAACTGTCTAGGTACTTCAGAAGTTTCTTTTGAAAGATATGACAAGTTTTAAGTTTTTCTTAATGTTTAGCAAGAGAATCCATTTTGTGTTCTTTGCTGTTGATACCTAATGCCTTGCAATAGGCTGGAGTTCGGCAAGTATAGTTAGGTTAGCCTCTTTCCCATTTTTACTTTCATTGAGCATTACATGTTTGAAGAGTGATGGGGCAAGGACATTTGCTGATGTGAGCAATGCAGCACTTTGGCATCCTCTTTCTTTGTAGAAGTTAGAGCCAATTACAATAGCCTCTATGAGGCCCTGCTCCTCCTGCCATTGCATTTAGTGTTTTATAGCTAGAGTCTACACTGCACTGCTCACACCTCTTGAGATTCATTGAGAGCTTGATACATCCTTGAGCAATTATTCTGTCAATTCTTTAAATCAGTATTGTTTTGACTTAGTTCCGATTGTCCATAGAGGAACCTATTCCCCAACCAACTGTGCCACCAGTTGTGGAAAATCATCTCAAGAATGGTAATAGGATTTACATGAATTAAAAAGATGCTTTGGCACCTTGCCATTCATTAGTTGCCAAAAACCACTAGAAAACATTTGTTTTATAGCTATTGCATGGTTTCTAATACAAATTTGATGTATTTACTAGGCACCATGTCCCTCGCTCCTGGCTACACCCCACAAACAATGTATTAGTATTACTTGAGGAAATTGGTTGTGACCCATCTGCAATTTCATTCAGAACCAGACATGTCGACACTATTTGTTCTCATGTCTCACAGGATGATCCTACTACATATTACGCTGCAAATGTGCTCACTAGTTAACTTACAATGTTCTTTTGGGCAGCATATATCAGCCATAAAGTTTGCAAGCTTGGGAAACCCACAAGGATCTTGTGGAACATTCTATGAAGGTTCTTGCCATGCAAGAATATCATCGGACATTCTAAAAATGGTATGCATCTCATTTTTTTTATAAGGTTTGATAGTAACATTATATATATCATGTTTTGAAAAGGAGGAGACAAAATTGCAAATATTATTGGTTTGCAATTCAAGTTTTCTTTGGTATACCATTAATGATATACATCATAGTTATGCCATTGGTTTGCATATCTTGTTTTATTTGGTTTGATAGAAATATATACAGTATATAGAAAGGAGAGCAAGAAACGTAAATAGTAATGTTATTGTTTTGCAAGTATGTGTTGGCTATGAGGAATGTTCCATCCATGTTTTAGAAGTAGTATTTGGAAAACCAGGTGATGATCCTATGAAGAGTCTAGCAGTGGAGGCCATTTGCAGCCATTGACTCATCAAAACTTTGAAGAATACATAGTCATTTAAGACCAACTAGTGGCACATTTGATTTAAAATCATTGCCAAAGTACTAAAATTTAGATTTCAATATTCTTTTGACTGGTTCATGTTAATTAATTTTGGGCTCTTTGAACTATTGAGCAGCTTCTCAAGCAATAAAACCTTTGTGAAAGTTTTTCAGTAACCAGTCAAGTTGCAAAGATAAATATAAACTAACAAAAATGCAAAGAGGTACTATGTAATAGAATAGCATTTTATGAGAGGAAGAAACAATTCTTTATAAATGTGCATTTCTTTATAGCTGGATCATACATCATTACATTCCCACTCAATTTCTATGCACTTTGATGTGTTTAGAACACAATTATTTTGTGGTGGTACTCCTTGTTGAATTACATTTTGTGTTGTATTAGGCATTTGCTGCCCATTAGGTTTTTTCTGTTGAGATCATAATATTTTTGCAATATGATTGCATGCACATTAAGAGTGATTGGTTTTTCTTTTTAAAGTTTGGTATTCTTAACTGCCGAGTGGTTGATTTATTGAGTTGATTTTTCTAATTTTGATAAAATCACTTTAAAAACACGCTCACATGGACTGTCAAGAATGCAGGGCATACACAAATAGGATTTGCTGAGAAGGCTTTAGAAACTTTCAAACACATGCAATTGGCAATTGTAAAGCTAAATTCGATGATCTTTGCTAGCATATTCCCCGCCTGTGACAGATTAGGAGCCCTACACAGCCTTACACAGCTACTGCTTTTCACGTCTTTTATATTTAATTTCGAAGTTGTATCACTTCATAATTCATGTTCCAAGGAGTTCATTTCATTGACTTTTAGATAAACTCTTTCTTCTTATCAATGTTCTATCCCTAATCCATAGTCCAAGTTGACATGCTTGAAAGCAGAGGTGCTTTGATCTGACTCAGATTTTCTTCATATAACACCTAGTCTACATGCCCACATTGGCATTTTGTCCCATTTGAAAACCTGACTTTTACGTCAAATTCATTTTGCGAACAATCATTACCAAAACTGTTGAGCCAGTCTTTTGGCAGGAACTTCGCTGCCTTGCAGCTCTTGTTATGAAATGGTACAGCTTACACAAAGCTAAATTACTTCAATATCATATTATAGTTTCAGTTGACTGTAACCGAGTCTGCGGCAACTGAATATCAAAATATTTGACGGCCAACAGATTTTCTCTAAAGGCGAACAAACAATGAATTTTACCGGCCCGTCCTCCGGGCTCGTCGAATCCCACGCCTCTTACCGGCTCGTCTTCAAATTTTATTTTTTTCCCAAAAAAGCTCGTCAATCATCACGAAAAGAAATAGCACTCATCTCTCATATACCACCATATCATGATATTAGCGGAATACACGTCTACCTGCCAAACCCTGTTTATTATTGAGAAAGCGAGTCAGTAAATAAATGAAAAGAGACAATTAGTGCGGAGTCGGGGAGGTTTCGATGATGCACAAGATCACATCAATTTAGACGTTTCCGCAGCTTTACAGAAAAAAGAGAAGTAAATATTCGAAATCTGTCTATTCACGGGAGAAGCGAGTAGGGTGGCGGGGCCCGCCTTTCAAAATCAGGGCGCCCGTTCATTGAATCCCTGCAACTTGCTTACTAAACGACACCACCACAAAATATTGTTCATGTGCATCCTATGGCCTTGCACACGGATGCGCACATTTTTTATTAGTCAAATCACACACGTGTATAGCATCCACTTCTAGGCACTGTCTATGCATGGGTATAATTTGCACCGCATGGCATGGATGCCCATCCGCTGCCATCCCTCGTTTCTCTCGCCCTCGTGCAACACAGACCTGTCCTCCCTGTCCTGCAACTAACGGTTTCGTGCTGTGTTTTGCCGTGCCCCAGTTTTGGGGTTTGTGCCGCCGCCTTTGCAATATATAATATTAAAATTATATAAGTTACAGCGCTGGAAATTTTTACAGTTTTTTTTTAATTTTTAATTTTTTTAAAATTTATTTATTTTTATTATCATTTCTATTATATTATTTAACTATAATTTTAAAATTATAAAAAATATTTAAAATATTAATAAAATTTTATTTTAAAGTAAAATAAGTATAAATACATAGTATAAAAAGTATTTAAATTTTCAAAAAAAATTATTAAATTAATTTAAATATTAAATTTTGATATTTTTAATATAAATCAATACTATAAATTTTAATAAAAAATAAGTTTTAATTTTTAATTTTTAAATTTTATTAGTAAATATTTAAGATAAAATAAGATTGAAAGTAAAAATATTTAAATTTAATATTAAATAAGAATCTTGTATATATTGTTTCTATTAATTTATTTTAAATATTAGATGTTAATGTGTTTACTATAATTTGATATTTTAAATTTTGATTAAAAAAAATTAATTTCTAAATTTTTAATTTGAAAGATAATAAATCAACAAAGAATGTATTTAAGAATGTCATAATTAATTAACTCATTGCAACTTTAATTGAACGATAAACTAATTAACACCAAACCCTAATTGAACTCTAACCCTAATTGGAACCCTTATTCTAACCCCAAGTTTTATCTGAGATAACCCTAACCTTAATTTAATTCTAACCCGAAACTTTGTCCTAGAATTCTAACTCTAACTCTAACCCTAAACCTAAGTAAACCCTAACCCTAATCCTAATTAAAAGTTCAATCCTAACTATAATACTAATTTTAACCCTAATTGAACTCTAACCCTAATTGGACATAAAACTTAGTCACCCAAAAATCACTTTAACTTAGTCACTCTGATTTTTTAAACAATAGTAGAAGATAATTCCAATTGACATGTAGCCTCAAGAAAGATCTTTAGAATATCTTCTTGTTCTATCAATATTACCAATAAAGAAAATACCACTTTGACTTAGTCACTCCCAACACCTACTTCCTAAATGGTCACTAGGATGCACAAATATTAAATTACACATAGATAAACAATAAATTACACATAGTTAAACATGCCACACACTTCTATATTAAACATGCCTTAAGAATCTTAATAAATGTATCCAAAATAATCTTAATAAATGTATCCAAAATAAAATTATGTAATTTTGATAATGATACATATGGTTCTCTAGCAATAGTAACAACTTCACCCCTTTTAAACCTATTTAATATACTAATATAACATATAAGGAACTTATTGACATTATTGAATCTATGGAAAACCAAGTAATACATGGAACTCATCCAAAGTAAGAAATATATGATATTTCAAGTTGATCTTCTTTCAAAAAATCTACCAAAAGTAAAATAAAGAAACCCATTGGCATAGTTGGCATTCCATTAGTTATCTTAAAGGAAACAATTGAATACTCATATTATAGCTATTAAAATGATGATTAAGTATTTTTTGAGTATATGTTAAATTGACAAGTAAGATCAATAAGAACACTCTTAATTGGTTTGTAACAAACATAAGCTCTAGCATATAAAGGACCATAATAACCATTCACAAGTATCTCATCAAGTGAAAATGTACTAATTGTCATAGAAGAAGATGTAGAATTATTCTAATCATCATTAAGCATGCCCTCTTGAAACATGTTTTGGTATCAAAATGAAAGCTCACAAGTTAAGATTTGTGACAAAATGCATTCCCACTACTTTCTCTTCTTACTCATTTATCAATACAAGAGAAGGGGCAAGTTTGTTTTAACCCAACATCATTTTCCACTACCAAAGTAAGGGTTTAAAAAAAATATAACTCAAATGTAAGGGTTTGTTTTAAAATTTACATTCACAATTTTAGATGATATATATTTACAATTTTGAATGATAAAAATAGACTTTAAAATTTAATGATTATTGATTTTAGTTAATGAAATTGACTTAAGAGTTTTAAAAAAATTAATAAGAAATTTAATAAAAATGCTTATAAAATCTTTTAACTAAGTTAAACAAATATTATAATATTAAAAACATATAATTTACGGGCTGAAGCTTTAACAGATTTTGTTTTTAATCTTTTATTTTTTTAAATTTAATTTTTTTTGTTATTAACATTTCTATCTATATTAAATTTTACAAACAAAAAATTAATATTTAACATTAAGATATTTAACATTTCTAGGTGATTAATAATTTGATAATATTAATTTAACAATATTTAAGATTAGAAATGTTAATAACTTAGAAATGTTAAATATAAATAGATAACTATGTGGCATGTTTAATATAGAAGTGTGTGGCATGTTTAACTATGTGTAATTTATTGTTTATCTATGTGTAATTTAATATTTGTGCATCCTAGTGACCATTTAGGAAGTAGGTGTTGGGAGTGACTAAGTCAAAGTGGTATTTTCTTTATTGGTAATATTGATAGAACAAGAAGATATTCTAAAGATCTTTCTTGAGGCTACATGTCAATTGGAATTATCTTCTACTATTGTTTAAAAAATCAGAGTGACTAAGTTAAAGTGATTTTTGGGTGACTAAGTTTTATGTCCAATTAGGGTTAGAGTTCAATTAGGGTTAAAATTAGTATTATAGTTAGGATTGAACTTTTAATTAGGATTAGGGTTAGGGTTTACTTAGGTTTAGGGTTAGAGTTAGAGTTAGAATTCTAGGACAAAGTTTCGGGTTAGAATTAAATTAAGGTTAGGGTTATCTCAGATAAAACTTGGGGTTAGAATAAGGGTTCCAATTAGGGTTAGAGTTCAATTAGGGTTTGGTGTTAATTAGTTTATCGTTCAATTAAAGTTGCAATGAGTTAATTAATTATGACATTCTTAAATACATTCTTTGTTGATTTATTATCTTTCAAATTAAAAATTTAGAAATTAATTTTTTTTAATCAAAATTTAAAATATCAAATTATAGTAAACACATTAACATCTAATATTTAAAATAAATTAATAGAAACAATATATACAAGATTCTTATTTAATATTAAATTTAAATATTTTTACTTTCAATCTTATTTTATCTTAAATATTTACTAATAAAATTTAAAAATTAAAAATTAAAACTTATTTTTTATTAAAATTTATAGTATTGATTTATATTAAAAATATCAAAATTTAATATTTAAATTAATTTAATAATTTTTTTTTAAAATTTAAATACTTTTTATACTATGTATTTATACTTATTTTACTTTAAAATAAAATTTTATTAATATTTTAAATATTTTTTATAATTTTAAAATTATAGTTAAATAATATAGATAGAAATGATAATAAAAATAAATAAATTTTAAAAAAATTAAAAATTAAAAAAAAACTGTAAAAATTTCCAGCGCTGTAACTTATATAATTTTAATATTATATATTGCAAAGGGCGGCGGCACAAACCCCAAAACTGGGGCACGGCAAAACACAGCACGAAACCGTTAGTTGCAGGACAGGGAGGACAGGTCTGTGTTGCACGAGGGCGAGAGAAACGAGGGATGGCAGCGGATGGGCATCCATGCCATGCGGTGCAAATTATACCCTGCATAGACAGTGCCCATCGGATGCCCATGCGTTTTGGGCGCTGGATAGCCAGCTCCGTTTTTGCATGCCATACTGGTATTTTTTATTCATTTTTAATTTAATTTAATTTAATTTTACCTTTTGCTTTTCTTCTTTAGCAAATGATTTAAGGCCAGTTGTGGACCCCCGCAAAAGACGTGCACAGGCGAAAACGCCTCTGCAATACTGTGGAATAAAAGTGGATTACCTAGGAATATTATTTTCAAGTCTTTAGGATGTCTTAAGGACGACAGTGCAGGCTGAGTAAGATGAGACAACATTGAACAATCCGTTATGGTGGACCTTGAATATTGACTAAGCATGTCAAATCAATTACCGACTAACTCTCAAATCCTACAGACTTTTCAGTCATATAAGTCCATGAAAGGTACTCCATGGAATCGAAAAATAGATAAGATATAAAAAGTAATAATTTTTTAATGTAAAATTGGATTGATATTGGGGAGGGGTCAAAAGTTTCTTCTACCAACTTTAAGATATTTATATCTAAATAATAATAAATTGCGTTATTTATTATTATTTTTGAATGAATATATATATTTTTGTAACTTTAATTATATTTGTTTCAGTATCTTATATAAAAATCTATATCCCATTAATTTTTAGATGCAATTAGTTTTTTTTATATTTTATTATTTTAGTCATTCATATGTTAATTTTGGTGTTTATCTTTATGTAAAAATTATAATAGCTTATGAAATAAGCTTATTAATTTAACATATAAATTAATTTTACTTCTTCTAACATAAGAATCATAGAGAGTTTTGGAATAGGTACCTTAAGATCATATTTATGCCACACTTGTCAAGGGACTTAATTTTCTATACTCCACATTACCACTTATATTCTATTGATTTTATTACTATGTCAATGCTTAGAAATAATGTTGCCTAGGTAATATAGGCTTGTTGAGCTAAATTCTATGCTGCACTTAAAAATGCTCTTGATTTTCTATACTCCACAATTTCACTTTTTGTTGTCATATTAATTTGAATATTTTGCAATTTGACATTACACATAATTTTTGAAATTTTGATGTGGTTTGAATGTGTTTGAAAGAAGATGCAAGTAGTGACCTTATTGAGTTGAGTTGTTGATTGAGATAGTTTTAGTTTTGGTTCTAGTAAGGTTCGATAGATACAATGAAGTAAACATTATGATTAGAGTTTTGAAATCTTCCTCCCTATAGTGGTAATTTATATTATAATAAAACAAATATGTATTGTATTTTAATTCAAAAAATGCATGGATTGCTATGCATACACGCATTATTGTCTTGGTTATTCTACAATTATTGTAGAGCATTTTTTTTTGTTAGTTTTAAATATTGGGTGCTATTTACTAAGACTAGTGGCTTCTACCAATCTATGTGTGGGTAATTTATGTAAAAGAAACATACTATACATGGAATATCTCACATTAATAATAATTGTACAATCTAATATACACTAAAATATTTACTAATTAGGAAAGATGATAGTAAACGAACACCCTAAAAATGTAGATCTTCCAATTTTTAAAATTTAACAAACATATTTTAGACCTATGCTTATATGCATTAGAGAATCCCTTTCTTTATGATTGTTTACAAATGTAAATAAATTAGAAGGTCCTAAAATAAAACCACTCATTGAAAATAATCATAGAATTTTTTTTTTGAATATAAATTAAAAATACTTCTAGATGTAATGAAACATGTCACACACACATTAAAAGTTGTTTTACTATAATGAAATATTCAAGATCATTTTTTTTTGCATTAATACTTACCCACTCTCAAAAAAATTCTTGCAAGAACACACTTTGCAATGCTATATAAAGGGTTCTTCATAAATTTTTGAGTTTTATCTATTTGAAAGATCAAAATTGTATTCTACAACTTTTAAGGTGGATGATGACAATGGTTGTCTTCTTTTCATGAGTATTGGCTCACTTAAGTGATAATAGTGGTCTCCATTTTCTAACTTGAGTTTATATTGACTTGTTTCTATAAATTATTTTCACCTCCACATGGCTATTTTTTTAAGTACCTAAGTGTAATGTCCCCTTTTTGGGATAACCGTAAATCTTCCCTAATTTGTCAATTCCAAGCGATCACCTTGGTTTTGGGGATGTGAGTAGGCCCCTCCAAAGCGTAGTTAGAGAATATTTATAAGATAATATTAATTAGAATGCCTATAAGAAAATCAAAGGAGAACATGGTTAGGTTTACAACTACATGTTTAGACCTACAAATATATTAGTAGACACTTACAAATAAAGACAATATCATAATAAAATATATTGAATTTCTTTAGATGTTCTAGTTCATTCTTCAATGGACATAATGGCCTAATAGGGTGCCCAAGAAACCCTCTAACCTAGGCCCAAGAGCAGTACACCCTTCTTGGCCCATGTGACCCTTTCCATCCATATGGGTGGGGTACCTAGTGAGGCATCCTATCACCGTTCCCCTTATCAAAACCATTATTACTTAATTAGGTAGGGGGTTTGAGGGTGCAACTACAGTAGGGTGTCCTGGGCAATCATTCCCTCTAAGCCCAAGAGTAGTACACCCCTCTTGGCCCATGTGGCTCGTGCCATCCATATGGGTGGGGTACTTAGAGGGTGACCCACACACTGTTTTTCCTCCTTGTAGGTTCTCAACTCCTCTATTATGGCTAGTGTTTACAATAAGATATTATGAATATCAATCTCTAATCAATGAACATTATTCCACAATATAAATGCACAGATTCTGATCACAATTATTGAATCAATGACATAATAAAAGTGTACACGTATCCTATTTGCATTTAAAATCAATAATGCAGGTTCCTAGTTTGTCTTTAGCCAATATAGATGATGTAGATTTATGTACAACTAGCATGATTATTACATATCAGATTTCCCTGCACTACTATGCAATGGTAAAGGCATATTCAACCCATCTTTAGTCTATACAATATAACACAAAACTATTATTTGTACTCACAATAAATGATTACTCAGAATCATACAAGTGCACAGCCTACTATTATCCTGTTTCTTGCATATTTATAGCACATATGTATTATTTATCTTTTGCAATAAATGATAATGCACAACCTACTATTATTATGACCATTACCTATTGGATTCATTTGCATTTACAATATATATAAAATTCTTAAATACTTAAACTATTATTTACAGCTTGCAATGTATTTACAAAATACTATTACAAACTTACCTTGGTGCAATTGTTGCTGGAGACTCCCTTCTTTCCTTCGATGCTACTGTGTCTATTCTCCTTTTTACCATTCTATCTTCTTTATCCCAACTACTCCTACCTTCCTCAATAATCCTGATATTATCTATTTATATATATCTACTTAAGATCTACACAAAATCTAATTTTTATTCACTTGATATTCCATTCCCTATTCCTTTAATTGATCAACTACCTGTACTCAGATTTCTAATTATTTTTTCTTGATGCCTCCTCCTTAAGAATTGATCTCCTCCTTAAATGCTCTTCTTGAGAGAGTCACATCTTTTCACTAGCAACTCTTTGCAAAGAGTCATGCTCCTTCACAAGGAAGCACTGCCTTGACTCCTCTTTTATTTGTTTTAATCCTTTTCAAACTTAATCGATTCATTTTAGAATCCTGGTTTTATTTATTAATACATCTATCTAGGAATTAAGGCATTCTCCCTTAATTGTTAATTATTTCATTTATTATGGGACTACATTAGCATCCTCTTATTATTACTTTGGCTAGCAATTTCTAATACTTCCAAATAGGTTGCAATCTCCTTAAGGAGTAATTAGTTTCTGTGCACACTATGATCATTGCTCTTGGCACAAAAGATAATGGTTGTCCTTGTTCTTTGTCTTATTTAATTTGTCTTATCCTATTTTGTCTTATATGCCTCTGTTTTATATGGTTGACTTTTTCCTTTTATAAATATAATCGCTGATTTGGTAATCTCTACCTTTGTTAAATTAAATTTATACCTTTTAAAACTTCATTCATCCATGCCCCCTGAAATATAACTATCGTCGCTCATACATATATTATATATTAATATTTTATATGTTCTTATGAAATGTTTTATTATAATAATAATAATAATAATATTATTATTAATGTCAATTGTTTATTTGTATTATAATTATAATATTATTTTATGATAATTATAATTATAATAATAATATTTAAAATTGCTAATATTTATTTTATTTTTGTATTTCGATATTTCATATTCTAGTGTTACAATTTTAGGGACATGACACTAAGCAATAGTGTAACTAGGAACATATTTTTAACTCCTTTACCTTTTATTTTGATAGATATAGTTAGTGTACTTCATCATCTAACAATTTTACACACTTGGGTGTATCTAACTTCCCATTACCCTATTCTAGTTTCTTGTGGATAGAAATGCAATTGATCAATTTCTAACCTAATGCGCCTTTTGGTGAAAATATGTGGTCATAATTTTATTTTTTTACAACATGAATTTTATACTTTATATAGCTCTAATTTGGCTACTAGTAGTGAAGATTATCTTTTTTGTCCTATTTAATGTCATATTTTCTACTTTACTCAAATATATTTGATGCATTATATTTTAATATTTTTGTTTGTAGGGTTAAAGGATTATAGATGTTTTATTCCTTTTGGATATTCTATTATTTCTAGTTTGTTAGACACAGGACACATGAGAGGGGGGTGAATCAATTGTGCATTAAAACCTTTAAACCCTCATTAAGTATTAGAATGAAAGTAAACAATTAACACAACACAACCACAATCATTTAGAATATAACACCAAATTTTTACGTGGAAAAACCTAGAAGGGAAAAACTATAGTGAGGATTAGCTCACTATATGAAAACTAAAACCAATTACAAGAGGCTCACTGCCTAGAGGACTCACTATCCAACAAGAGAAAGGCTCATTGCCTAGGAAGATCACTTCTTCTGGATTACAAAGAAATAGTTACAAGGAGGTTCAGTTTCTCAGAGCAACTAGAAAAACCACCAAAATATCTCTTTATTGGATTCACAATCTTCGACCCATTGCCTCCAACAACTTGTAGCACATTAAAATGTAGACACCTTTTGCTCATTTCTTTCAGTAGTCTTAGGCATTCTTGCTTGCACTCAGATCTCAACACATGATCACATATACATCATTCCATGCCAAAAACATCTCCAAAGATTTGACCTCACATATATATCTTCCACAACCTCAAATAACCTTCTCTAGGTCAACTTCAATGAAACATATGCACCTCAAATGTGCAACCACCAAATAGGTTGGCACCAAACACCTCTGTGGTGGAAAGAAGTGATGCCAAACCACATCAAGGGTTAACAAGGACCCAAATCTACACCAACATGCTACACCTGGCTTCCACAAACCATAAATCTCATTCACAAACAACGCTGACACATTAGGTTGGTCAAACTGACATTAACACTATCAAGAAACCGAATTCACACTTTACTAAGGCAGAAAACATCTTGCATACCATGTAGAAACATTACAAAACATCCTAGAATATTCTAACATCAACAAAATATCCAAAAACACTAGTGCAACCACATGAAATTAAGAATACTATCATCCTATGCAACTAGTCAACCTTCTATAGACATACAACTCATGAACCAAGCTTACAGAACAATTGAGAACCCAACAAACCAAGGGAAGGTAGATACAAGCAATATTAGCACATTTTGAAATCCGTAAGAAAAGAGACTTCAACGTTGAGAAATGCGAAGCAATTCCATTTCTCTCAGGTATCTCTCTTCACAAGTTAGAGATAGTCCAACACACTATCAAACATATCTTCTATTACATCATGATCCAGAACTTGAAACTTTAGATACAACACCTAGATAAAGGCAAAAAGATGAGTCCACTTCTAGTGGAAGTTTCAGACTTAAAAGAAAACCTAAAATCATGTAAAATGAAATGGGATCCCATTATTTATCAAACAGGACCCCATTTCGCTTCAGGACATCAAGCCAAAAATAGGATCTCATTTTGTAGAAACGGGATCTCGTTCTAAAATGGGATCTCATTTCATAATTTTTTTTTTTTATGCTTTTATGAAACGAGATCCCATTCTATAAAATATGATCCTATTTTCAAAATGTTATCTTGTTTCATAAAAGCATATAATTTTTTTATTTTTTTTATGAAATGGAAAACAAGATCTCGTTTTTTACAAAATGTGATCTAGTTTTTTAAAATTTGAATTTTTGGCTGGGTTTGTGCTTTGTTTTTCAGTTTAGGAAAAGGCTTGGGGACTCGAACCTAAGCTTTGGACCTAGTTTGATTTGCAACTTGAAGGTCATATCAATGTCACAAGAAAAGTGACTTTGGACATATGTCTACAGACTTTTTTATAGAAATTTTTGATGAAATTAAAACCAATTAAAGATGAGACTGTGTGGATTCCAAATATGTAATTCTTTTTACAATTGGATTATTTTTTCTTTTTCAAATAAATTTTGATGAAACTAATATATAAACTTGAAATACCAAGGTTTTTAGTATTATAATAACTTTTATTAAATTATTTTTGAAAAATGAATTATACTTGAGCATTCTTAAGACAATTATTTTCAATTTTGAAAAAATCAAAAAATGATAAGTTTGGTCATCTTATGGATGATGTACACGAAAATTTTCAAAACACCAAATATGACGCTAAAAAATTAACAAAAAAAATATTCAAAAAAAATTTATGGAAAGTGCTTTAGTGAGTTACAATCTTTTCCCAAAAGGATTTAGAAAATATGATTATTTAGGTCAAAATATGGATGGTGTACACATGCATGGTATGAAAAAAAGTGACTTTAACTTGGCTTTTTAGACATTATTAAAATCAATTTATGTATATATGGTATTGAAATAAATTACATATTTAGAAACTAGGCTCCGAGTACTACATTTTATAATTAGTGACTTTTTAAGATTCCATCTCTAAGTGCTTCAAATTTTAAGGTCAAATGTGTCAAATTTTAAAAATCGGGGAAAACACTTCCACTTTTGGCCAAAAGTGGACTCAACTCTTACATACCCACCTAAAGATCTTTGATCATCACTTTCAAACTGCACAAGCACATATTCAAGAATGAAGAAATGTGGAGCAAAATACAAAGCACTTCCTAATCACCTTGTACAATCTTTATGCAAATTTTCTCAAAAGCATTTGGAAACCAAGTGACCTTGTTGCATCTACAACACTTGCTCAACACAAGTAAGTATTTTAATTGAAACATGCAAAAAATTAAACATGTTTGAAGAAGTGATAGAGATTTTCTTTTTCTTTTAATTCTAGTCTATAATACAAACTAACAATGGTGAAATGATTCCTTAAGTAAATTATATATTATTATAGAGTAACTTAAATTATGGGATAAAAAAATTATGAAGGTCAAATAGGAATGAGATGCTATCTTTGGTTATTGGTTCTAACATCTTCGATTTTAGAAAATCGTTCTTATGGTGTCATTATCTATTACAAATGCACACCACCAAATTTGAATTATTATTGTGGATGCTTTTATTAGATGCTTGATTGTTAGCCATGGAGAGAGGGCCTTAAATTTCCTCTATAAAGAGGATAAGTCTTATAATTTTTATATTAAACCCTATACTTTAATATTATAGGAAAATCATAGAAACCATGTTACATATAATAAAAGTGGAATTGTGAAGGATATTAATGATTAAATTCAAAAATAAGAAATTAAATTTTTGGGTGGGAGGTAAGATTTATAAAAGTTTTATAGACCAAATGGGCTTGTCAAAAAGGTATCAAACATCAATACAACTAGTAGGTCCAACCTATAGATTCTTCAATCTTTAATAATAACTTTCTTTTTATTAGAAACATCTTCACACAATTTGGCTTTATTTGGTAGACATGCAAAAGAGAGAATGGCCACTCTAGGAAAAGCTCCACTGCATCCCAATGATAATTTTTTAAAAATATCAAGCGGTCTCTCCTCTTGAGGAATCCATGATTTCGGGTTTTTTTTCAATCGATAAGTTTGTAGGGCTAGGTGGTCATCAACCAAAATTAATCATCCTCACAATTATTTACAAAATACTATAGGGGAAAATTTTGCTTTGACCAAGAAACCTTACTTTCATCGATCACTTTGGGTTGATGTTGTATCACAACTAGGAGCTATTGCAACATTTCCAAATAATATCCCACTTTGAGATGGTGTGCCCTTTAATCCAAACTCAAAGAGAGGGTTTGAACCTAGTCACAAATGGGTTTTCCTTGCATTGCAAATGGGAAATGGAAGAATCTACAAAGGGGAAAATGGAAGAAGCAACAAAATGGGAAATGGAAGAAATCACAAAATTGATACACCAAGCAAATATGGTTTCCAAATAATTAGAAGCATCGATATGGTCGAGGAGAGCCAAACGATTCCTCCTTTGCGAGATTCAAACAAAGGGATAATAAATATTTCCCTCCCAGAGGAATTGCTTTCTCCACAAATTTAGAATTTGTAGGGGAAAGTACTTATATATAAGTTCTAGAATTTTACTCCTAACTTAAATCATTTGAAAGATTGGATTTTCGATGAATGGGATGGAGAAAACCAAGTTTTTTATTTGGATTAGGAAAACGGATTTTTTTTAGTTATTTTTTCTATGAAAGAATGTAGAAATGCATTATATAAAGTCAAATCTTGGGTTCTTGAGGGATTGGGGCTTTATATATAGCCATAGTCTCCAAATTTTAACCTAACCACTTCTACAATTAAGTCCATTCCATTCGAGGTTAGTTTCAATCTCTCCCTTTAGAGTATAGAGGCACAAAAATTCTTGAAACCTTGGCTAACCAAATGGGTATATTCCTTAAACATGATTATGTGTTCTTTAGAAACCCTGTTAAACATGATTATGTGTGTACTTTTAGACATAGCTAAATAATTTCCTAAATATTTTCACATAAAAATTAAAGAGTGGTTTGTGGGTTCAAAAAATAGTTATTGAAACCCCTAAAAATGTTTGTGTTAAATGTCATCTCATTGGACATTTTAGCAGAAATTGTCAAATGGCAAGGGGAAATTTTCAAATGCATCAAGGTTGGGTGGGTAGTCAAAGAGTGCAACAAAATGAGAAGCACCAACCCTGGTACGAACTCCTTTAAAAGTATTAAGTCCAATTTGCAAGGTCACAACTCAAGAGCTAATTCAGAATAAGGGTGTTGGGTTAAACAAGCTATATACAAAGGACTTATATAAGTCCCAATCTTTTGAATTTCATATTACATCATGCATGCAGTCTAAAAGAGCTAAAAATGTTAATATTTTTCTCTCAAAAGATTGGAATAGGGGGGTAAATGCAAGAAGATGAGTCCACGAAACATGAAAGTTTTTGCCTTAGGAAAAAAAATGAAATCGGCTTGTAAAAAAGGGGATCCTGGTTTTTAATAAATGACATCTTGTTTAGCTTCGGGTCCCGAGCCTAAATTCTAAACGGGATCCTGTTTTGAAACTTTTTTGTTTTTGGAAAATTTTCAAAATGGGATCCGTTTTGAAAATTTTCCAAAAATGGTAAGTTTTCAAAACGGGATCCCATTTTGAAAACTTTCTTTGAAACTTTCAATTTTGAAAATTTTCCATTTTGGAAACTTTCTATATTTGACAATTTTCAAAATAGGATCCCGTTTCGTAGAACCATAAAAAAATTGTTTTTTATGAAACGGGATCCCGTTTTTTAAAATATGATTTTTTGGTCAGGTTTTTGGCTTGTTTTTCGGTTCGAGAAATGGCTTGGGGACCCGAACCTAAGCTTTGGACTTAGATTGACCTACAACTTGAAAGTCTTGTTAATGTCATAGGAAAATAGTGACTTTGAACATATGTCTAAAGACTTATTTTACATAATTTTTTTACGAAATTAAAACCCATTATAGATGAGAGTGCAGATTCCAAATATGTAATTTTTTTTACAAATAGATTATTTTTTCTATTTTTCAATTAATTTCTAATGAAATTGGTCCATAAACTTGATTTATCAGGGTTTTTTAGTATTTCCAAAATGTACTTTAGACAATTCTTTTCAATTTGGAAAAAAAATCAAAAAATGATATGTTTAGGTCATCTTATGCGTGACATACATGATGATTTTTCAAAACAACAAATATGGCTAATAAAAATTTAACAAATAAAATATTCAATAAAAAATTATAAAAAAATATCGAAAATGTACTTTAGTGAGTGACAAATCTTTTCCCAAAAGGATTTAGAAAAATATGATTGTTTAGGTCAAAATATGGATGACGTACACGTGCATGGTATGGTAAAAAAATGACTTTTAAATAGTGGTTTTTAGAAACGCGTATTGAAAATCAATTTTTATCATCTGGATATTGAAATAAATTACATATTTGGAAACTAGACTCTGAGTACTACATTTTATGATTAGTGACTTTTTTTAAGATTCCATCTCTAAGTGCTTCAAATTTTAAGGTCAAATGTGACAAATTCTGAAAATTAGGGAAAACACTTCTACTTTTTGGCCAAAAAGTGGACTCAACTTTTTGCACACACCCAGGGTTTTATCTACTATTTTCAATAGGTATAATCAATCCTCGCCTCTTATGACACCTACACTACTAGAAATTAATGAACACAAATTGATCAAAATTAGCAAGTCATTAGTTTTGGGTAATAGCAATAGTGTTGAAGTTGTCTCAAATAGAAAGATTATCCCTCCAAATAGTCCGTGTCCTTTCAATGAGGTTAATGCAGGCAAGAATGTGACAGATTTTTAGAATGAAGAGACAATTCAGTCTAGTAAGTGTAATTTTTGTCATTTGAATATATAGTGTCTATTTAATGAAGACACTCTATTGGTGAATTCAGAGCATTATAAAAATGATAAGATGTTAATATTGTTAGAGTGTAATAGTTTTGGTGAATCATATTTATTGGGTTTCAAGGCTTTTCTAGATGAGGGAAATTTGGAAGGCCTAGCAGAAAATATTCTTACAAAGACAAGTTCTCAAATAATTGATGAAATATCAAAATAAGTGTCTAGGGAAGAGGGGAGATTTGATTTCTCTAAAAATCTTTCCATTTCTCAAACTCTATGTACCTAGCCTCTTAAGAAAAAAACCTAGGTAAAAGAGGGAGGAAATTACACTTAGTGAAGATTCAGGAAGAGATAGAGGTAGGTGTTCAGTCTTGACTTTGGATAGTAGTATCATTGTTGCTTCAAATAAGCAGCTAAGGCTAAGGAGAGCTTCTTGTTCTCCTCGAGTGCAATGAAATTATTATTATGGAATGTTAGGGACATCAATGCCTCTAGCAAGAGGGCCCCAATCAAACATCAGTTGGATGTTTGTGGAGTGGATATAATATTAATTCAAGAGTCAAAAAATTTTGAAAGAATGTTTGATACATCAATTAAAAAGTGGTCAAAATAGAAATAAATTCATTCACCTATTTAAGGGGCATTAGGTGGTTTAATTAATTTATGGAATGCAAATTCAATTAGTATTGAATCTGTTACAAATGAAAGAAATTGATAATTAATGAAAGTTACACATTTTGATTTAAGTTTATGTTTACTAAATGTGTATGGTCCATCAACTTTAGTTGGCAAGAAACTTTTATGGGATAGCTTAAATCAATTTTTGGACCAGTTGGGGGAGGATAAAGTAATTTTTGTAGGGGACTTTAATGCAATCACCTCTCTTCAGGAAAATAAAGGAGGTGTTAACCCCCCACAAAAAACTATGGAGTATTTTTCTTCCTTTATTCAAGAAAATGCACTTTTTGATATTCTACCCGTCGATGGTAAGTACATGTGGACCAAAAAAAAATAAAAAATTCTATAGATTGTAGAGCATCTAGATATATTTTTATCATCCCCAAATTAGGTGGTAGAGGATCAATCTCTCGTAAATTTTTTTCCATTTTCGGGCTCAGACCAGTTTGCAATTTCATTGAGTATAATAGCAAAAAATCCTAGACCAAAAGGGAGATCTTCATTCAAGTTTGAAGCAATGTGGTTTCACCACCTTGATTTTTTTCCAATCCTTAAGCAATGGTGGATAAATACTCCATATGTCTCAGGTTTATGATTTTTTTTGACTTTGTAAGAAACTCTTGTTCATTAAGCAACAAATAAGGTTATGGAATGCTCATGTTTTCAAAAACATTTTTGTACAAAAGGAAAGGATTTACAAGTAGCTATTAGAGATAATCACATTATTTCTCAAGGGTTGGATGCAACATCCTTTGAATAGTAGTAAAAATTAGAAGAAAAATAGGTTGAATTATTGGCAAGGGGGGAAGTGTACTGGAGACAAAATTAAAGAGAACTTTAGCTTAAAGAGGGTGATAGAAACACTAAATTTTTTCACATTTCAACTCAATTGAAAAGAGCTAAAAATACAATCTTTTCAATGCAGGATAGTACTTCAAGGGTTACTCTAACAAAAGAACAGGACATACATAATGAAGTCGTCAAATTCTTCTCCAAACTCCTATCTACTCCTATGGAACAGTTGCCACAAATTTCCAAGGAGTGAGAAGAATTATTAGAAGCCAACCCAAATTTGATTCACTAGGAGGATAATGAGCATCTAATGAAACCATTTACTTTACAAGAAGTTAAAACTATGGTTTTTTCTTGCCAAATGATAAGGCTCTAGGTTTGGATGGGTTTGTACATCCATGTTTGTTTAAAATTTTGAGATTTTATTTGTGTTGATTTTCTGTGGGCCATGGAAGAATCAAGAAAATTAGGGTCCATACTCAAGCAATTCAATTTAACTCATTTGGAAATAATTCCAAAAGTTAAGTACCCTAAATTATTTTCTAATTTTAGACCTATATACCTATGTAATATAGTGTATAAGATATTTACAAAGGCAATTTATTTGAGACTTCACCCCCATATATCTCAAATAATTTCAGAGAAGCAAGGTGGATTTGTTTCGAAGGAGGGAAACAACAGAAGGGGAATTAGTTGCACATGAAGTTTTGCACTCCATAAATTCTAATAATCTGTCATCCTTTATTATCAAGTTGGATATGATGAAGGCCTATGATAGGGTAGACTAGTCCTTTTTTATTCAAGTCTTAAAGAAGTTTGGGTTTTGCTAAAAGTGGTGTAAATGGATCCTTTCTTGTTTGTCAAGTGTGAAGTTCTTTGTAATTAATGGTACGCCAATTGGTTTTTTCAGTTCAACTCAGGGGGTTCATTAGGGAGATCCATTATCTCCTTTTTTATTTATAATCCTTGTAGAAGCATTGAGTAGATCTATTCAAAGAGTCCACTTACATGGCTTATGGTAGGGTATTTCAATTCCATTCACAAATATAAATTTTACACTCATTATTTGTTGATGATACAATATTGTTTAGAAAAGTGTCTCACAAAAGCTAAGTAAGTCAAACATTTATAACCAAGTATTCAGTTGCATAAGGATAGAAAGTGAATGCTAACGAATCAAAGGTTTATGTATTTAACACAAAAGCAACTATCAAAAGACAAATAGTCAAATTGTTAGGATTTCAATTGGTAGAGTTTTTGATTATATGGGAAAAATAGGTTTTGAAGGGCCCTGAAACCCTTTACAACAAAAGATACTTAGAGCTGCTAAAAAATACAACATAACGACACCAACAACATCCCAAAAGCCATAAAACACTACAAAAAAGGGTGCTTGATGAAAGATAAGACAATAAGCTAACAACAACACCCAACAACATCAAAACAACAAAACAACAGGAAAAAAATTGACACCCAACAAAAAACAGAAAGCAAAAACACTAATTCAAATTGCTCAAGGTGTTGGCCACCTCAAGCTCCTGGCTTTTGTGCTTTTTGATCATGTCCAACAGCTCCTTCTTCCCAGCATCAAAGGACTTTTTCCAATCATCCAACCCTCTAACTGCAGGTCATTTGTCATCATCTTTAGCACATTTTTTTCCTTTTCCTTTAACTGAGTGCTCTTTCTCCATAAGCTCAGAAAAATAAACTTGATCCTCCCTGAGCTCACTTATCTTTCTAAAAAGGACTTCCAAGGAGTCTGCACTATTCTTCACAGAGATGTGACATGCTTGTAGAAGCTTTTTTATGTCCTCGTTCATTCCTAGAATCTTGGCTTCCAAAGTAGCCAATCTATCTTCACAAAGAGATTTGAAATCATGGAAAGAACTCTCAAGGTCCACCATTCTGTCAATTAGAATGTCTGACACCAACTCCTTCAGAACAAGCTTCAGATTCTCCTTCAAACCTCTAATTTTAATGTTAATCTTATTGAACTCTTGAAGAGTCCACTTAGCTAACTTAAAAGTTCTAGTGGCCCCAACCCTATCCATTTCTAGCAAATCAAACATTGAGGTAGAATCATCATCAAGGTAAGAAAAGTCCTCAGAAAGAGGATCCACCTTCAAAGGCTCTTGTTTAGCTCTCTTTTTCTCAGAATCCTCCTCATCAAAACCCTTAATCTCCTCATCTGGCTCCACATTGGGAAAATCCTACATCGAGGGAGTCTTCAATACCCACCACCTTTTCACCAGAATCCTTGCCTTCACAAGACACATTGGGGTCCTTAGCTGGCATTTCCGAGGACTAGTTCTTCAGGTTGGCAATACGCTTAGAAGACCTCCACGACTTATCCTTGTCCTCCAAACCCAGAACATTATCATGTGACCCCACCTCAAAACCACCACCAACAACACCCTAACCAACAACCACCTCCTTGGTCTTGGGAGGGGAACCATCCAAGCCCACTTTCGTGTCCTTGCTATCAGAAAGAATAAGGTGTTTGGTTGCCCTATTACTCTTAGAACCACCCAACTTCCTCTTCTTCAAAGACATGGTTGCAAGGGCCGAAGACACTTCCTCCTCCTCCTCCTTGTTCCTTTCCTCCTCATCATCCATACTGGAATCCGAGCCCGACGACTTAGAGACATCACTCAAAGCCTTCTCCTTACCCTTAATGACAGGGATAGGGAGAAGAGTCTTAACATGCTCCATGATTAATAAAATCAGACCTTCATGGAGGATGAGAGCCCTCCTATTCTTTAGATGAGCATAAACATAAACCTCCATAGACGATAATAGAAAAAAAAGGAAATAAATGAACAAACCATGTCTAAAATGGTTTAGAAGAGTGAAATGGTGACCGAGAATAGCAGTAAACATCCCCTCTAGAGTCACATAGCACATAAACACCTCAGCAACATTCACCCAAATCTTCTTAAGGGATTTCCTCTCATAACCCCAACTTTCCATTTTGATTAATTTCTTTCGCTCGTCATCCTTGAAGAATTCAGCCATCGCTTCCTCGTTACTCTTCTTGTCCTTGAAAATCTTATGATCAACCGTCAGCATCCCAGTAACTGAAGCTACCAACTCCTCATTCACCTCCACTTTAAGGCCTTTTATCTTGAGCCTATGATTATGCTAGTAAGACACAAATTGCGCTGAGGCATTAGGGTCATACCCATGCAACCTCTCTAAGAATAGTGTGAAATTACCATGATGCAAAATATTCCATAGCTTATTCTTTTTCCTAATGCTCGCATAGGAATGCGACTCTTTTTGCTTCTATCACCACCCATTTCAGACAACACCAAAACAAGCAAGCCCTTGCGAAAAACTCAATTGAATGCCAAAGAGAAAAAGGAAACCCACAAAGTGTGTGAGATAGAAGAAGGTACTGGAAATTAAATGCCACATCATCTCAACGCACACCATCATTCCTCAATAAGCTCCTAGCTTTCTCGGGAAGGATTGAGCCCTCCTCCCACACACAAAACTCATTTAAACTGATAGCCTTGTTGGCAAAAAATTTTTCCAACGAGTTTCCTTCTCAATAAATGTGAGAGACGTGGGTCTCTTCACAAGATCACAAAATTATTATAGTATCTTTAATGAGCTGATCCACATTCCCACTTGGAGGATGGGTGCCACGCAGATAGTTAATTATGTTTAGTGAATCACCTTCAACCCATAATTTGGAGTAACCTTTGCTGACAACATATTTGACACTAATAAACACAACCTCCACCTTCGCATAGTGATTGGTCTGAATTCCCAACGAGAGATCAATTGGTAGAGTTACCATGTACATATCTTGGTATTTTGTTCTTTGCTGGTACTAATAAGCTACCATATTGGGAAAAAGTCACTTAAAGTATTCAATTCAAAAATTTTGCTTGGAAAGGGAGATGGTTATCTCTTTTAGGGAGAATCCTAATGGTAAAGACAATCTTGTAAGCCATACCAAATTATTATATGGTGGTTCTAAAAGCACCAAATCCATTATTTCAAAATTAGAAAAAATAATGAGTTTTTATGGAAGGGTAATATAGACAAGAAAAAGAAAATCCCTTTGATATCTTTGGAAAAGATCTGTGTTGAAAAACTCGAAGGTGGTGTAGGGGTGCATAATTTATTAGCAAGGAATATGCCACTAGGAGAAAAGATAGTATGGCGCATGTACTCAAAGCCTTATTCCAAATGGTGTAAAATTATGTAGGAAAAGTATTTGGATAATACATCCCCAAGAATTTTTACTTTATCAAATCCACCCATAGGGTTAGCAATGTGGAATTTCCTATTGACATGTAGAGAAGTTATCATTCCATATGATACTTTGGAAATTCATAATGGAAATGACTATTTTGGATGAACTCATGGAATGGAAATTCACCTTTAAACACTATTCATGAACTCCAAACTACAAAATATTTTCTATCAATAAATTGGGGTCCAAAAGTGAAAGATTACTTCCATAGTATAGATGGTGTTATGGGAAAAGTAACTTGGAAAGATATCTCTAATATCCCAATACATGAGGATCAAAAAACAAGATTGAAATATATCTTAAAGATAGGATTATTTATAAGTCAGATGCTCTTAATAAGCTCATTTGGGCACCATCCAAATCAGGGATCTATTTTGTCCACCAAGGATACAAGTCAATTATTAGTAATGGAGAACATATAGAAAATCAAAGAGCCTTCTTATTTTGTTGGAATGACATTGTACTCCCAAAAGCAGGGTGCTTTGCATGTCTGTGATGAAGGAGCAACCCCTGGTGTGCCCCTTTCCAACTCAATTCACAAGGACAACACAGGTTTGCATACAAAAAATGCAAAAAGTAAAACAAAACGTTCTTTTATTACTAAAATTCCATTACATCAGCACATGCCATCAAATGGGATTTTATTACATTAGATTTGCACTAGACTCTCACTAGTCTAACCTCTCCTTCTGCTATGGGCTACTCCGCCACCTCCCTCCTACTCTTCTCCATCTCCCACTATCTCTTTATATTATGCACCTTCCTGCATGTCGGCCTTGATCTTTCTCTCTCCATTTTGTAGTGCCATCAGCTGATTACCTGTTTGAACCAGTTGTCCAATCAACACCATGTTGTTACATTGTTCTTAGTAGCTTCATCAAATCGTCCAATGGAAATGAATTTCACAACAACGATGTGGGATTCATTCATTCTCGATCTGCCAAGAGTCATCCTATCATTTTACATCCACTGCCATTGACCAACGTACCAATCGTACCGCTCACGGTAGCACCATCTCCCTATTGCTCGGACTTTAGTTCAACTTTTTCCAATACAAGGAAGTCTCACCGAAGTCACTTCACACACTGACCATCGCTTTATCGGGGAGACTCAAGACAAAGTTCCATCAATGAAGGTCATTCTCACTGATCAACACATCATTCTGATGTGGGTCCACCCTATCACCACATCACGCATCGTAATCCACAACAAGGATGTGGATTACCCAATCCCATCATGCCATGTGTCTGCTCATCCGACAAGTGATCCTTATCCTATTGGTCCCACCATGGTCCTCAACCTTCCATTGCTCTATCGTTGGGACCTTAATGCATCTCCCACCGATACACCTACGTCTTGTCGATCATCGTTTATCAGCCCATCACTGGAACTCCTCCCAAAGTCCCACCAATACCACCTACTCACACCGATGAGCCTGTAACACAATTGCTTCCGCCATCGGGTCATCTCTGGAACACCAAATGTCATTATGCCGATGTGAACACCATACATTGATGAACCACAATTGCAACCTCTGCCAACACCATCGGTTAATTGTTGGGATTAGAAGGATTGTTCCATCGATGCATTAAAGTCCCACTGACCAAAAAGGGGGTTGGAGCACGATGCTCCTGCATCAGTCTGGCTTTAAAAAATAGGATATGAACAAGTGACAAGCTCTCACATCTGTGGATTTCAACTCCCTTCAAATGTGTCTTATATGATGAAGTTTTTGAACACATGTGCCATTTATTTGCACAATGTCCTTTTGCCTACAATTGTTGGACATTCATTAAAAACAAATTGAACCGGTCCTCTCCTTTGCAAAAGCTCTATGGGAGTTATTTTCAAGTTGGCCCGTTTTGTACAAAACAACCCTATTTGTATGCATTTGAAAAGTAGTGCTAGCAATTGTAATCTAGAACATCTAGTGGGAAAGGAATAAAGGAATATTTATGAAAGAAGCAATATCCAAAGAGCAAATTAATAAAGATTGAGAAAGCCATCTTTTAGGTAACTAATGCCTATGTTCAAAAATCCAAACATGTAGGCTCTTTTTTCATAGATTGGGATTTAAATATAATGAAGCAATGTGAACAACTTGTCTTGCGTTTTAAAGGAAGCCTCCATCAACTTATAAAACAAAAGATAGGTAGATCTAAGGTATCTTGGATTCCCCACCAACAGGCTTCCACAAACTAAATTTTGATGGGGCTTCAATGGGGAATCCAAGTAAATCAGGAGCAAGTATTTCTATTTATGATAGCAAAGGTATCCTTGTTGGGGAAAAGTTAGTTTGTCTTCCATTCAGGACAAATAATGTTGTAGAAGCCCAAGCTCTACTATATGGAGAGAACATGGCTGCAAAACTCAAGCTTCCAAAATAAAAAATAGAAGGGGACTCACTCTTGATAATTAATGCATGCAAACAAAGAAGGGTTCAAAACTTGAAACTAGCATACATTATGTAGAAGGCCTAGTTGTTAATGGAAAAATTGGAAGCATTTTAAATGACCCATTGTTATAGGGAAGGAGATCAAGTGGCAGACTATTTGGCTAATATAAGTTGTGACCAAGAGGAAGAGGAAGTTGTATATGAAAAAAATAAAGCAAATTACATCAAAAGGTGGTAGAAATCATTGAACATGAAAGCATTAATATGGGTTGATAAGTTGGGAAGCTTATGTCCACGTGGATCAAGGAAGCTAACATCAATGTTTTGGCATATAACTATATGCAACCTATTAATAAAATATTTGAACTCACATGTTTACTTGTTTTGTAGGGTTCTAAACCATATCATAACAATGCAACCAAAGCTCCAAGATTAATGTATAATTATTATGATGATTATACACCACCAAAGCACTATGTCAAGACTCGTGCCAATGCAACTCATTGTAATTTGAAATGACAAGGGAAATTATGCGAACATGTTTTGTGCACCCATTTGTTGGAAATCATGGTAATTTATTGTTAAAAGGGAAAAATTAAGTGTCATTCTACATATAGATTTTCATATTTATCTATGTTAAAGATAGAAAGTTTTAAGTTTTTTGTTGGTAAGTTCTCAACAGGGGTGGTGTGTTCAAAGCTCTTTTCCTTGCAATATTTGAGCGTGGGGGTTTGCAAAGGGTGTTTCTGAGCTTGTTGCATAAAAAATGGTAGCTCAAGCATCAACTACAACAAAAAAAGATCTCTCGGCAATGGTGTTTAAGACTTTATTAACAACTTTCAAGCTCAATATGGAATACTACCCAAGAAATAATTGAGCACCCTTTCTAGTCTAAAATTAGGAGATGCCTTTTTGTGGGTGCATTGGAAGGGCCGAGTTGGGTCAAGTTTTCAAACTCCAATGTTTGAGTGTGGTGCAATGTATAAAATGTGTTGTTAGTGGTGAAATTCTCCACCCACAAACAAGAAGGTTAATCTTCCCATCACGACTCCTCTCTATTTTTGTTTCAAATTTACTAGACTTACTGCAATGCTTTACCTCTATTCAACACATTGTGAATGGTTTTCAATGATATATTTTTGGAGAAAAATGTGCTTCTAACAAGCATGTACAAACATATTATTTCTAGAATGGTGAGGCCTATGTGGGGGTATCTTCCCCCAGGACTTTTTGTTACACAAGAGAGCCTATGTCTCCACCTATGATGCAATTAAACATTCTCTTGAAATGGGTAATATTAGTTTCCTGAATAGGGCACTCTAGAGAAATTCTAATGAGCTAGGTGGTGATATGATTACTACTTTCAAGGAAAAATACCACATTGTTGCTTTCCTTCTGATGCATCAATGTAACCCTAGTGTTGTAGCAAGCTCGACTACACATTCTCCCATGGTTGCTTGTATGGTAGTTGAAGAGCAACAAGATGAAAACTCTATTGAGTTATGCATAATGGAAGAATAGATGTTCAATGATGTCTTCTATCTTTTTTGTTTTTTGATCAAATTTCATGCATAAACATCAATGGTAGTTGTGTAGTACATATGTGCCAGGTTTTGTTCTTGCTATAATTCATATGTAAAAATGATGTAAACATGTCTATATTACCTAGTTCTATGTATATTCTGGCATACATGTAAACTAGCAAGTTCTCCTACTAGGTTTTGATTTCACTAGCTTATTTATGTAATATTTATATTATAATCAATATAATATATAGGCACATACCTTTTACTAAAAAATAAAAATAAATAAATAGCTAAAAAATTAACTTTATTTTATCTTTAACCCTTTTTTAAATAACATAACCTTTTGTTTTTAATTGATTTAGTAGGGGAGGGCCTTGAACCCATTACATCAAGTTACCCATTACAAAACAAAGGAAAAAGAAACAAGAACTGAAGCTAACCACCAAGCTAGACCCAACCTATAGACAACAAAAAAACAACAAAAAAGAAATAAAATAGAAACAACATAGAAAACACAAGCCCATCCTAGAAAAGATAGTTCCAACCTTTAGACAAGGAATCCATAGACTCCTCCCAATAGGCAGCCTCTAGAGTATGCTTAGTCTTCTTTTGTTTCTTTTTAGTCTCCAATTGGTCCTCCTCTAGGCTCTATGTCTTCATATTCTTCTTCTTCTTTAACTTTGACTTGTTAGTCACCACCTCAATCATAGATTTATTCATTATTCCATCCATTATTTTCATAAGCTCGTCAAAGGATTTCTCTATTTTTTTCAATCTATTCTTATATAGGTCCCATTTTTTATCACAACTTTTGAAATCCTTTTGCTATTTCTAAACCATCTCAACAACACAAATTTTATTCCTTAGGTCTTCAATTTTTGCATTGGAGGTGTCCCACGGACCCTCAGGTTGTTATGTCTTCTCAACCCTTTGATTCTCTTCATGATCTTCCTTGATATTGGCACCCTCATTCTCATAATCGTACTTGTCCATATCCCCTAAAGGGTTTTGAAGGATAGAGAAAGAGTAGAATCATCTTTTTCCTATTGGGATAGGGTAGAAAATTCCTCAAAATTATAGTAGGGTTCTTCATCCATAGGAGGGATAAAATCTTCCTTAGCATCATTCATCTCCCCTTTATAGTCAAGATAAAAAAATTACTTTTCATATCAAACAATTTAATTTTATCACTATCATAGGCCTTCGCCAATTTGGTCGACCTTCTACCACCCAAAGTCTCTTTTCCCCCCTTACCAATTTTTCTTGTTATTTCCTTATTAACAATTTAGTTTTTCATGTTTGGAAGTCCATTGAAAATGAATGTGGGATAAAATAATTACTAGGTTTTATTTATAGAAAGTTACCTTTTGGATTCAACTATGTCTATTTTTCTTTTCTTTCAAAGTTTCAACATTTTATCTATAGGTTTTAGTTGCTTTATAATTTTATTTTCTTTTATGGTTCAAAATTTTAGAAAGCTTATAATAAATAGTAAGGTGAAAAATAGATGAATTATAAATATATAGGTTGAATTTAAATCACCATGTATTAATTTGAAAATTTTCTTTTAAAATATATGCATTTATATAGTTATCCCCTTGGTTGATGCAGCTTCAGTGGTAATCAAAATATTGTTGCTAAGATGGAAAATCTTGCAATAATGGAAGATGCTTCTAGCCTTAAAATCAAAGCACACTCAAATTTAAAAATTGAAAGTTTCCAACATGGAAACAATAATTGGCATGAGATTGGATCGATTAGCCTTTCACATGAGGCAACAACAAAGGTGGTGGAGGAAATTGATGAAAGTGAGAAAGTAGTAGAGGCTGGTGATGATGGTGGAAGACTATCATTCAATAGAAGAACAAGACTTGAAATTAATGGGAATATGATTGAGTTGGGAGTGATGCCAAATGATGCTCTCATTTATTCTTTTCCACGCAGAGATTCTACATGGACTATAACTTCACTTGTATCACCATTGCCTTCTGATATTATTGCACTACCTTTGTCAAATCACCAGCCAATGGTACCGGAAGGAGGAGATATGGATAAAATCCAACAACATCAACAACCACAAAAACAAGTTAGTTTCTAAGTACTCACTCAATGTGATATATTTCATGCAATTATTTTGAATGCATGTTATCTTACCCATATAATCATAATAGGACATGTTTGTGTAATATTAACTATACCTTTCCTTTCAAAATTTTAATAATATTTGAATCCCTATCTACCATTCAACAGGTTCCCTAACAATAACAATATCTTTTAGGTAGTGATGAGACTATAAAATAGTTATTTTCACATGCTCTAATATGGTATTTAGGTTTATAAGAATACCATTCTCTATTAAATTAGTGTATTGTCAGCCCCTTTATGTTACAAACAATTTCATAGGGTTCATATGCTACCCTCCCTTTATTTCTTATCAGTAAATGAGGCTTCTATTGGGGTCTTTTCCCATTAAAAAATAAATAATTACAACCACTTTAAAGATTATTCCTAAAAAATACCTAAAAGACATACAATACTACCAAACTCAAAAAACTAATAGTCCATAATGGATAAATAATAACAACCTAAGGGAAAACTACTAAAGACCATAAGGAACTATCAACTTGATGTCCATTCAACACATAAAGAAACTAAAAACTTAGGATCCATGTTGCACACACGTCTTCCTATGTCCTAAGAACTTGTGCATGATCTTAAATTGCCATAGGCCCTATAACTATATATGAACGAGGCTCATTACTTACTAACCACAAAACACATATCCTAATTTATAATCTAAAGGTCATCCACATGTCTAGCTCCATATTCACAATATTGGTCTAGAATGATTAGATACCTAAAATACCGTTCACCCAACCTCACCCTTTTATCTTTGCATGAAAAAATATCATGTATTCAGTCCTTTTCATTTTATTTTAAAAATACACATCTTCTATGATAAACATCTACAAATTCCATCCATAAACCTTGTAATTTTGGACCATGTTGGCTAATTTGCCTTAAAAAATTTAATGATAAAATATTAAATTAAATTCTCCTTACACCTATATTTCCAATTCTATTTGAAATGAAAACTACCTAAATCATTCAGAATGTCATAACCAAGTCCACTATAAATGCACTTTCTAATTATCAATTTGAAACTACACCTCCATACAATAAATCTTGTATCTCAATTCCATTTTAAAAACTTATCATTACTAACACCCACAAAATTGCTTTCCAAAAAGAGAGATCCATAGGATAGGGCAAAGTTGACAAGACCAATCAAATTAATAAAAAATGGCATTCCCTTCATCCTATTTAAGCCTCTACCATACATTAGAATGGTGGTGGCACAAATTTCTTATTGGGTAATAGTTGAACTTTATACACTATACTTTATTTGGCATTTGCCAACTTGATATCAATATTTATTTTTAATAAAATTGATATTATTATTTTATAAAATTGGTAATAGAATTATTTAATATTAAATTGTCAAATATTAAAAAAATCATTTAAAAATATTATTATAATTTTTAATCATTTTTTTACTAAGTTAACAACCTAAGTTAGTATCTAGGAACTCCTCAAGAATTAGCTATGCTAAATGAATCACACTCACTTTAGTTGCAAAGGGATATTATCAATCTCAATACTAGCCAACCTGTTCACCAGTCAATTACCCTCACAAAAATAATAAGAAAGATAATTTCTTGAAAATATCCCAAAACTACAAGGGCTTATTTTCTTAAACAATTCAGCATCCAACACTTCCCTATATTCTTATTCAGTCCTTATATTACAAATAATGAGTCCTCTTCCATCACTAAAATCTTTATCCCTTGCTTCACTGTCAACCTCAACATTTCTAAAAGAGCTTTTCTTCATTATTCATACATAGAGCAAAGAATAAGGAGCCTCTAACAATAAATTTTCCATTGGATTCTCTAGTAACACTTGAACACCGCTTATATTACTTAGATTACCATGGGAAGTGCCATCAAAGTTCAATTTAAAATTATAAATACCACCTAGTAATGGTTTCAACTTTATATTTATTTTTATTGATCCCTCTTCTCCTTATCATTTCTTACCCATTAACAACACTAGCTTTTAAAAGACCCCTCCATCTCCTCACCATTTTCTATATTTATTTAAATAACAAGGGTTAAGAATGCCTTCTTGACAATATTACCATCTCTCATTGAGGGGATTATTATCCTTTTCTCTAATGAATTTATCCATTTTTAGAGCATATTTACATGTTTAATGCAAAAATTCCTTGTCTATAGTTTGATTAATTAATTGATTATTTTTAAATAATGTGTTCATAGGATAAATAAATACTAACCTTTATTTTTAAAATATATCACTATTTGAATTTATTGTTGTGATCATATTTTGTATTAATACTATTTGTATTAGTATAATAGTGAAAAAATAGGTGTAATTATTGAATGTAGGTTGAATGAAAAATTGACAATGGGTGCACAAATATCATAAATAAAAATGGATACAAAAGAATCTATGGAGGAATGAAACATGAAAAAATATATTGATTTTTAGAATGAAATAAACACAACATAGGCGACTTAAGTGTGAAACCTACCACTCTATGCTACCCAACCCATTTAAAAAATATCTTATATAAATACTCTTTGTTCTTATAATGGTTATCCACTCTATTTTGCACTCTCAAAGTTCTATCAAAAAATCAATTTGATAGATGCCAAATTGAATTCTTAGGGAAAGAGTTTTCTTCACCCATACAATATAATATAAATAATGCTAGTGCATAAAAAGAAATATAGTCTAATTGGGATCACAATTTGTTGTTTCTAGGCACACCATGCCACCATTAATGTGGACCAAGGAGGAAGTTTGAACATAGGGGTACAAAACATTTAGATATTAAATTTGGATCATTAGGATGTATTTTTCATCAACTTTTAATTCTAAATATTTTCTAAAATCAAGGGCTGATAATTCACTTATTCTTTATCAAATGATAACTTCTTATAGGAAATTTAATTCAAAAATAAATGATAATGTGGAGAAGGATTCCTTCTATTGGAAACTATGTTGACATCTTGAGCATTTATTCTAAAAATGAGATATTTTTTTCTCAAAGTTTTGTGCCTTTGAGTTGTGTGATGATGGAACTTGCATGTGGGTTACATGGTTGAGGGTTGTGTGAGGGTGAAAGATCTTACACAAATTTATAAAAAAAATTCCTCATAAGAGAGAAACAATCACTCAATTACATATGTTCATAATCTTTTTCTCAAAATCTTATATAGATTAAGATGTGCTTCAAAAGAGATTGTGCAAGATGTGACAAGATTTGTGCAAGGAAATAATGTTGTGTAAACATAGAAAGAGTTTTTTTGGTTCTCTAAAACTACCTAACATAAGTAACAAGAAAATAATACTTTGAGTGTGTAAAAGTTAAGCCTACATGTATAAATATAAAAAAGTAAGAAATGTTTTTGTATGGTGAAAGATTACACAAAGCCCAAGATTCTCCCACATCCAACACACTAGGTGAAAATATTATGGTATTCACATTTTAGGATTACATGAATGAATAATTCAGTCACCTAATTTAGTTTAATTTTCTTCTACAATACATAAATATTTTTTTTGGCTCCTTACCCTTTTAGTGAACAAGATATTATTTGTACTCACTTTATTGAGGAAACTTTCAAATGTGCATATTTAACCAATTTTCCAAGAACAAAAAAGGGCTAAGTAACTTTATATCCTAATTTCATGGAATTCTCTATGGTAATACATGTAACCATTCTATTTACTTAAGAAAAAATATGTTATTCTTGATGCATGATTCAAATTCTAACAAGGAATGGATGTTTCATCTTCAAGAATTTTTTAATGACTACAATACCTCTTCTACATGCACGACAATCCATGGATAGGTATCCCAAGGTTTATTTTTTATGCATAGGTATTTGTACAATCCACCATTTGTACTGCTCCCTTTTCTACATGTCATGTTTTATAATGCTCAAAAAGACTTCTCATATCTCCATATAAATATGGCTAGTATTACCTCCCCTCTAGCATGGTCTATCTTATTTATGCCAAACCAAAATTTAAGTTTTCCATTAGGAATCTCTCAAATTATTTTCTAATGTACTGCACTCTATAAAATACATAAATGTTACCTATTGAAAGCATATCTTTCTTGGGTGAAGTAGTCTTCAAATAGGTCTCTAGCTCCAACCCATGGTTCTATATATATCCCATTTGTTTTCAAAATATAAATATTTAAGATGCAAATCATTCATCACTTCTATGCCCACTAATTCAACCTTCATTATGGAAAACAATATTTTATTCCTACTCAAGGTATTTATAACATTGCTCATATTCATTGGCAATTATTTAGGAAAGAGGAATAGCCTTATAGATATTAACCCATTTAATGTGCTTTTGGGTTTAACTTTTCTTAATTTTTGGTTAACTTCAATGCCTAATGGTATATGGACAAGGCAAATTAATTTGGAAATAGGTAGTGCCTCCACTTGCATAGATATTGCACTATGACATAGAATTTATGATTATAGATAGAGTAGCCTTGTTCAACATTCTACAAAAATACATGATTGATCTACCCTCTAGACTCAACACAATTTTGATTATACTTCCCCTAGAAACATAATACACTTGAAGAACCTTTCCAAACTCTAGGTTAAATAACATAGTCTACTTAATCATTTTCTTCCTCAAGAGTGTAAAAATCTTAGTAGTCATAGTAATCCAATCAAACTTGACTTTCCTCATACAATGAGTTAAGGGTGCACAAATTGCTCTAAAGTTTTTGATTAAATGTTTGTAGAAACTTTCCAACCCATGGAATATTAGAACTTCATCTTTTCTTCATGGTTTTGTCCACTTGACTATTTCCTTAATCATCTTTGGATCCTTGAGACATAATGAATAAAAAATATGCAAGTTCCTTCCTTATGAATGCATATTTCTTTAGATTTAGGTATAGTTATTACTTTATCAATTACATTAGTTTTTCTAGTATAGCTTTGATATTATATTGGGATTTTCCAAGATTAGAAAGAAAGAACTAGGATATACTTCCACAAGATATGAGCACACAACATAAGCCTAATGATATTATCAAAGAGTTTATTGAAATATACAAGGTGGCCTTGCATAGGAAAAGTAGTCGAGGTAGGATAGTAGGACACATTGTCTAATTACCTCTCCAAAAGTGCAAAACTTGCGAGCTCACTTGACAAGTGTGTGAGCAAGTGGCAAGTATTTATGCACTATGTGTCTCTCAAAGTGAGGAAACATGTCTCAGCCACATGAGCTAAGATAAAACTCTAAAATTACCTAAGTGGAGACTTAAGCAATGTGAATAGGTCAATCGAGAAAGTGGAGGTAAACTAACTAGTTATGTAATGACCCTATTTACACTAACAATTATTTTGTCCATGTGATAACACTTGTACAATTTATTTTAAGATGTAGTTTGTGATAAATTTTGTATGACTAGGATCACTAACATAGTTAGTAACATGATGACAATGCATGAGCACAAACAACTCAAACAATCTCTACTCAACCAAATTCTTACTTGTCCTTGCAACTAGGACTCATCCTTCTTCACAAAACTCTTTTTTCAACACACCAAAATAGAGATTAAGGCACAAAACCACTTGT
Source organism: Sequoia sempervirens (assembly GCA_007258455.2). Taxonomy (NCBI): domain Eukaryota; kingdom Viridiplantae; phylum Streptophyta; class Pinopsida; order Cupressales; family Cupressaceae; genus Sequoia; species Sequoia sempervirens. Next base: position 237,417,256 of record VDFB02193867.1, on the reverse strand, counting down.
AGATTCTCAAAACACCTTAAGCAACATTAAAATAACTAGTTCAGGCAAAAAAAATCTCTAACAACTCTGTCCTTCATTTCCCAAGCATTTATTCACCATAAACTAGTAGTATTCCTTAATAACTTTTACCATCAATAAAACAAATAGAATCTCCTAACTTTGTACACAACTTCAAGGACCTTTTTGGGCCTTCTCAAACCTAACAAACTTTAAGTACCAAGTTGTTTACAACAAATGACCCAAATGATTGACCACCCCAATTCCTTTGTAAGCCTATTAGACTAGTACACATGAGGGTTTATTAAAAAAACTTAACCCCAAGCCCATTCCTCTTTACTAGTGCCTCAAACATGTACAAATACATTTGCACAAACTATTTGAACTATATTCCACATTTCATTCATGATATTCTATCAAACACTCAACCCAATTCTTCATTTTTTGTTTCAAAAAGAAGACTGTCATAAAACTATCATAACATGACAATAGCAAGAATAGGCTCTATCTTCTCTAATATCACCAAATCCTTTATAAAGGTGAATCAAGATGCATCTAATAACCCTTTCCAAACAACCTTTCCTAAAAGGAATACCTTTTACATCACTAAAACTCAAAATCTTGATTGTACACTATCAAATTCCAGAATTTTGCATAAACTACAGACCTAGGGCATCAAAGTTTCCCATGCTAACCATCATCATTCGATTTAAGACTTTGGAATATGAGATAACATGTAAAAGTAAGTCTTCTTACCAAAATTTAGGATTTTTCATCGTTGAAAATGGGAGAAACACAATTTAGATTGCCAATGTTACCCTAGAATAGGGTTTCAACCCGCCTAGAGTATTTTGCACATAACTTTTACAATACTTAATGGATTTAAATGAAATCAAATGAAAAATAAACTAAATTCACAAGGATTTCACTACCAATGGAGGAGGAGAGGTTTTGAGCACTGAATATGGCCGTATAGAGGCCCGAGATCAAGAATTTGCAAGAAATTAACTAAAAACAGAGTATTTTATTGAATCTTTTCCTCATACAACTTTCCTCAACCTTCCTTGAAGTTTATGATGCTTCAAAAGGATTAAATAAACAAACCCAATGCCTAAAACTAACTCTTCAACTACTTTGTCCCTTCACCTTCCACCTTCTTACAATTTGTTGCTTATGACAACTTTTGTCAATTTGTGCAACTTTTACATTATGTATCAAATGACACCAAAATGACTAAGTAGGACCTTTTACAAGCTAAATGTATCCATTTAGGCTTTATTACAACATAATATCAACTATACTAAATCAAAATCTAAGATTGGCTTATTGAGGCATGTTTATGCTAGGGTGCACTTGCACCATAACACCATAATCCAAAGCTACCCATTGAAATAGGTTGAATTAGTTAAAAAATAAAGTCATAAGGTAGGATACTAAGATTTAGGTTTAGATTAGTTACAATGAAGGTTCTATTAAGTGACTAGGATCAACCACAAGGGATAACTACACAAGAACCAATGAATACAAAATAACAATATTATAACATCATGTGAGCACTTGGATAGATGAATATATGGCTCATGATGATCATAATTAATTCAAATAATCTACTCTACTATTACCTTTCATGATACTTATGTGGTTCTCATTTTCCCTTCTATATTATTGTAACAATAAATGACTATCAATAATAATTATACTTTAGAAAAATAATTAATAATAAAATCATATAAATGTAATAATCAATTTATAAAAATAAATTATCTCATAAAATTCTAATAAACATATCCAAAATTAAATTTATAAATAATAAATAGTAAAAATAATAATGATAATATTAGAAGTAATAATTGGGGATGTTTGATGACAATGCAGGAGCACAAACAACTCACACAATCTCAACTCAACCAAATTCTTACTTGTCCTTGCAACTACAACTCAACCTTCCCTCACAAAACCCAAGTTTCATAAAACCAAAACTAAGATTAAGGCATAGAACTTCTTGTCGAATCTTCAAAATACCATAAACAACACCAAATTGATAGACTCAAACCCTTTCACCAACTCATACAACCCAAACATGTAAACTTTCAAAAGTAGACTATCCAGATCAACAATTAGGCCATTTAGACCACATAAACAATCAAATTCTAATTCCCAAGCCCATTTCTCTTTACTAATACCACAAACAAGTGTAAATATTCCTGCACAACATGATTAGATCATTCCCCAATCTTTAATTATGATATTTCAACAAACACCCAACCTAAACCTTTCATTTTCTAATTACCAAATATGACTATCACAAACTACCATGCACAGATCAACATATAAATGCACACAAAACCTTTTAGACCACCAAATCCTACCTAGAGAGGGCTCCAAGTACACCACTACAACCTTTTAAATCACTGTCACCCAAATGGAACACCTTTTTCATCATCAAAACTCAAAATCTTTATTGTTCACTGTCCATTTCCAAAATTTTCCACACTGTACAGACCTAGGGAATCACTAGATCTGACCAAAACCAAACACTCAACCCCTAAAACTTAGGAATCCTTTAAAATGCTCATCAAACATCTCATTCACAAATTTACAAGGGATTTCAATGGTTAAATATTGAGAAATACAATTTTTAGTACACACTGTTACCCTAGATCAAGGTTTCTACCCGCCTGGAGAAGATTGCTTATAACTTTTACAATACTAAATGATTTTTCATGAAACCAAAATTAAATCAAAGAAGATTCATAGGGATATCACCTTCAATGGAGGAGGAGAGGTTTTGAGCACCATTCATGGCCATACAATGGCCATAAATCATGAAAATGTTGGTTAACTGTAAAAAAAAAAAGAGTATTTCATTGATTTTTTCACTCATACATCATTCCCTCTGCTTGCCTCAAAATTTGAGAGGATACAAAATGCTTTAAATAACCAAACCAACACCTACAAACTAACTCTCCAACTACCTAACTCTTCATATTCCACCATTTTACAATTTGTTGCATTTTTGCAATGTTGCTTTAACAACATTTTGACAATTTTTTGCAACCTTTACATTTAATGCCCAATGAACCCAAAATGCTTAACTATGACCTAAAAAAAACTTAAAATGATCAACTAGACCTTATTAAAACATTAAGACATCACGTTTAACTCAAAAACTTGAAGTTGCCTTATGGAGGCATATCCTTGCTAGGGTGCACCTGCACCATTGTCTCGGCCAAACAAAAACTTCCAAGTCCTCTTAGATCATTAAATGCTCCTCCTTGTAGTCTTTTATGCCCTGCAACCTTCATCTTTACCTTTGGCTTGAGTTGGTCTATGCCAACTTGTTTCCACTTCATGTTGTCTCTATGAATCTACTCCTTCATGCCCTGATATGTTTGAATCTCCCTTTTTTCCTATCTATTGCATCTTGATCTTCAAATTTTTCCCTATCCAAAATATTATTACTACAAAGAAATGATACATTGTTTCTACCACAATACCTCCATCTTTCTTCAACTCTTTGTAAGTCTCCAAGATCAATTCACCCTTGATCTTCTCTTCATCCAATCTTGACACCAACTCAATATCTTCTCCCTTTGAGATCAGGTCCTTTATCTCTCCTTCACCTTCATCTTCATGCTTGGGAATGGCTGCAATGTCTTTGTCCTCTTCATCCATGAATTCTTCTTTTGCATCTTCAATTTTTTCTTCTTTTATCTTCATTTTCCTTCTCCTTTTGACTATCTTCTTAATGGGCCATACAACTTTCTTTTTTGCTTCAAATGCCAACTGAATGCTTGTCTAAGCAACTGCTCCATCCTCAATTGGGACTCCTGGAACTCCAAATCCAATCTTCTTATGTCTTGCTTTAGTGTTGCTATCTCTCTATCAAAATTCTCTTGCCTCTTTCTCTCTTTTCTTCTTTCCTCTACCTGCAAATGCCTTCTCAACAAATCCATCTTATTCTCTACTCAAGCAAGCTTCTCCTTGCTTCTTAACTCTCTGCCTCACCTAGGTCTCTTCTCTTTTCTTCTACCTAGTCTCTTGGCCACCAATTTGAACACAACCACAAAAACACAGCCACAAACTCTCTGACTCGACCTTTCTAAGCTTTGATACCAAATTGATGATAATGCAAGAGCACAAACAACTCACACAATCTCAACTCAACCAAATTCTTACTTGTCCTTGCAACTAGGACTCAACCTTACCTCACAAAACCCTTGTTTCATAACACCAAAACTGAGATTAAAAAATAGAAATTCTTGTTGAATCTTCAAAATACCATAAACAACACCAAATTGACAGACTCAAACCCTTTCACCAACTCATACAACCCAAACATGTAAACTTTCAAAAGTAGATTGTCCAGATCAACAACTAGGCCATTTAGACCACATAAACAATCAACTTCTAATTCCCAAGCCCATCTTTCTTTACTAATACCACAAACAAGTGTAAATATGCATGCACAACATGATGTAATGCCCAAAGCCTAACACTAAAATACAATTAAGGACAAAACACAAATTTGAAATTTTGACTGCAAACACTAGCATAATTCCCAAAGACAGCGTCCTATACACGCACTTCATGAAAGCATAACAAACATTTGACTGGAATAAATTATAAGGACTCACCCATCTACATAATTGTTAAGGAAATCATGGTTAAGTTTCAAATGGAGATATGGAATCCACATCACCAAGGTAGGCTTGATTAGTTCTACTAACACATCAATAATCACAAACTTAATTCAAGTCACAAGATATGCAAATACAATATATATACCAATAGTAACTTCAAGTAATAGTGACAGAACAAGCCTAGGGGCCAGACCTAATTCCTTGAGGGCTTGTCTCTGACGGCCTTGCCTACGTATATAATTCGCAGAGGAACCGTAGTTCGACAACTAGACTCCAACCATCTCCCACATGGTTGGATAACAAAGGAATATAATCACTAGGTCAAAAAGAGGGCTTAACATCAACATCAAACACAAACCACTAATACCTCTCCACACAGTAATAATAGGTAAAAAGTGTTCATGGTCAAGGATTGTGACTAGACCCACACATAGGAGTTCTCAAGAGTTTTATTAAACAAATTGAGTTTTCTCCAAATCATATTACCATCTAGGTTTAACTCATAAATGGTTTCACAATACTTTGGTTAACCATAAAGCCATTAATACAAGTAACTCTATCATTTTATTCAAACATAATGAAATTAGAAGAACTAGCTAGCAACAAGGGTTGGTCCCAATTATACATTTTGATCTTACACATCTAGAGATTATAAGAATAAAGATATTCATATGTCTATTCCATCAATGCCAATTAACTTCTAATAGGCATCAAATCATTGCCATAATATACCGATTAATAATCAAGTAATATTTGAACAAAAAAATTGAGCTTAGAACTTAATAATCCAACATTGTAAAATCACACAATACTAATTTAATTATTAATCTATGAAAATATACTCAAGGATCATTCAAAATGATAATGAAAATATGATAATGATATTTGGATTATACATTAGAACCAATATAAAGATAATCAAAACAAATGATCTATTTTCCAAGGAATTGAAAACCAAAAACTCTAATGATGCAAGTTAATGATATTTACAACATTAATAGTCTTCCTTGAGCCAATCCTAATGGTCAAGAATGCTAAGCTTAAGAATAATTAAATTCAAGGAACAATTAAGATTCTAAGTGTAAAAAGCTACTTCTTAATTCATTATTAACAAATATAGGATAAGGGTCAATTCTCTTTTCTTTCTTTTTTTGTCGCGTATTTTATTTATCAAATTTTCTATATGCTGATTTGCAGCCAAACTAGTAAGTCTTAAAATAGTAATAACTTTTATGTTACTTATCCAAATATTAAAATTCAAAATGTTTTGGAAAGGTTAAGGAGAGTAAAATAAAACCCACAAAGCATTTAATAAGGTTCTAAGAAATGTGAGAGCAGTTTTATCTGCAACACACATCACTATTCTCTGCCTAGAACGGCTGCTCCTCCCTTGGAAGAGAAAAATAAATCTCCTTAAATTTTGTGAACCATCACTTGCCCAAAGGCCATCCTTTCATTAATTCTCCTAGCTCTCAACCTCTCCAAGGGTCATCTTTTGGTGGAGCAATAATGGTAAGTTGGCCCCCATTGGATTAATCGACATAACCTTTACACTGCTCCCCCACTTTCATACAATACTCAACTCCAATATCTTTATTCATAACTCTCACACCAACCACTACTGCCTCTGAGTTCTGACATATTTGCCAACAATAGCACCAGTTCCATTTTTAAGTTGAATCTTAAGACACTATGTTTATCGGTTGTCTCATTTGGATGAGAATTATTTGTTTATTTATTTTTATCCAATACTACATCTAATAGTAGTTATTATTAAACTTTATTAATACCACATCACTTGGACAGCCATCTATCAATTTTACAAATTGATAGGTAATGATGTTAAAACATAAAAATTAATTTTATAACTATGATATGAAATTTGATAATGCTTCATAAAACCAACTTAGCTTTAAAACACAATGATAATCTATTTATTATTATTAGCTTCCCTAAATGGTCAATAATGAAAATCATATTTTTGAGAAAGTAAACAAAGGTTTTCTCTGAGCAATAATCACATTATAATTGAGTCAACAATAACTAGAATCGCCAAAATGATACCACCAATTAATTATGCAACTTGCTAACTAGATCCTTCAAGCTAGTAATAATATGATAATTCTACAAAATAGCATTGATGCTACAAGGTTATACTAACATTATCTACAAAATGAATACCAATAATTAATAACTTGATAGCTATTAAGATGATAACTACGAATAACTCAATATCTATTCAAAAGATATCTAAAATTATCAAACATTAATAGCTTGAAATCCTTTCAAATGATAGATAAGATTATTAAAATGATAATAACTTGAAAAGGTATTCAATACCTTTGAAGTATATATATATAAATAAATATCAAATCATTATCTTAATAAATATCACTTATATAACAATTATGTCTAAATTATGACTAATCACATAGTGAAATAACTATACACAACTACCCAAGGATATTGAGTCAATAACTCTTTTAATTCCAATGAATGTAAAACCAAATAGTAAATATTAAAGAATAATAACTTGTTGACTTTTACATTTACATTAATTAGTTCAACAAGAATAGAAATTTGCTAACTTTTACATGCAATAGATATTATAACTACCCTCAACTTAGTCATTATCATCTTAATGGCATACAATTAATTTAAGTAATAGGATAGTTCTTATGTTTATAATTGAATGGGGTTGTGACGATGATATGGAGGGAGGGGTCTTACACATGATTAAATCATTCCCCAATATTTAATTATGATATTTCAACAAACACCCAACCTAAACCTTTCATTTTCTAATTCCCAAATAGGACCGCCAAAGACTACCATACATATATCAACATATAAATGCACACAAAACCTTTTAGACCACCAAATATTTCCTAGAGAGGACTCCAAGTACACCACTACAACCTTTTAAATCACTGTCACACCCAAATGGAACACCTTTTTCATCATCAAAACTCAAAATCTTTACTGTTCACTATCCATTTCTAGAATTTTCTACACTGTACAAACCTAGGGCATCACTGGTTCTGAGCAAAACCAAACACTCAACCCCTAAAACTTAGGAATCCTTTAAAATACTCATAAAACATATCATTCACCAATTTACAAGGGATTTCAAAGGTTAACTATTGAGAAATACAATTTTTAGTGCACACTATTACCCTAGATCATAGTTTCTACCGCTTGGAGAAGATTGCTTATAACTTTTACAATACTAAATGATTTTTCATGAAACCAAAAGAAAATCAAAGAAGATTGACAGGGCTATCATCTTCAATGGAGGAGGAGAGGTTTTGAGCACCGTACATGGCATACAATGGCCAAAAATCATGAAAATGTTGGTTCTGTAAAAAATAGAGAGTATTTCATTGATTTTTTCACTCATACATCATTCCCTCTTCTTGCCTCAAAATTTGAGAGGCTAAAAATGATTTAAATAACCAAACCAACACCTACAAACTAACTCTCCAACTACCTAACTCTTCATATTCCACCATTTTACAATTTGTTGCATTTTTGCAATGTTGCTTTGACAACATTTTGACAATTTTTTGCAACCTTTACATTTAATGCCCAATGAACCCAAAATGCTTAAATATGACCTAAAACAAACTTAAAATGATCAAAAATACCTTATTACAACATTAGGACATCATGTTTAAGTAAAAACTTGAAGTTGCCTCATGGAGGCATATCCTTGCTAGGGTGCACCGCACCAATGTTGCATCTTTTTGAAACAACAAATTAATTGATTGTGAAGTCAATGGTGCTAGTTAGTCAATTTGAAAGTTTAAAGTAGTGTTATCTAACATGCAATTCATCTATATAAAAACTAGGGAATATTTGCACTTGTAATATGAATTTTGTTGGAATTTTTTCATTTATAATGATGTGGTGGAGAGGTACTCACTAGCATATGCATTAATAAGGCATTGAATCAAAAATCAAGTTTGAAGATATCAAATATAATATTAGAAAAATATAAATTTATATTTTATTAAAAGTGGGCTTGACAAATATTGTGATGATATTATTTAATAAAAGTTTATGAAGTCTAAAATAATAAGATGATTGATTAGAACTAAAAGACTTGCTATGAGATCATGGATTTTAATGTAAATAAAGAATTATGATTTTTATTAAATTAAAATTGATATTAAATGAATCTATGTTCCCATGATATGGTATAATTGTCATATTAAAATAGTTCATAATGATGTGTAAAGGGATAATCTTATTAATAAATAGGATAAAATCTCTCTAAAAATTGGTCATTATTTAATTTTCACTTAACATTAGAGTCTCACCTAGTCAAACTATTCATCATTTTGTTTCTTTCTCTCATGTTCCCAATCTAGCCCCTATGTGGTTGTTTCTTCTAGGGGGTAACATGAATTTCTATCTATAGATGTCATTGCCTAGTTCGCAAAGGATGGAAATGTGGTAGCTTGTCAAGTTTTTATAACTTGGCATTGAGTGTTTAGTAGAAAAGTGTTTTAGAATTCTATTTAGATAAGACTCAAATTTCAATGTAATAATTTTTCAATACATAATATTTTAGCTATTTAATGATTGAATTTCTTAGCATTCTAATTTTCAATATGAAAAGTACCAACCTATGTCTAGCCACGTGTCATGTAAAAGGAACTTTTAATTCGAGTCAAAGATATACATGAGCATGCATTTATATGAGTAGATGGTATTTTAAAAAATGGAATAAATTAGTTTTTCATAGAAGAGTGATCATTAAAAATTAATTGAAAGGAAAATTATTCAAGAAAAGACTCAAAGTTAGAAAAGTATATAAAATATTATGAAATCCATTTATATGTTTTAAAGGTAGACATTGTTAATATATTTAGCATGGTAAGAGTATGAGACTGTTCTAAATGTGCTATCATTACATTAAACTATTAAATATATTATGACTTGTGAGTTTCTTACATTGTGATAGTTAATAATTTTTCCAATCATTATCTACTTTTAATTTTAGAGTCATCAATAAATAATTAAATTTGTATAAAAACTAAGTGGAATTAATCCTTTGTGTAAGGAAAATTCTTATCCACCACCAGTTAATTTGATCAATAGTCATTCAAGGTTTAATTTTTCCTATAAAAATTATGAACACAAGGAATGTTTGAAAGTACCCCACAATATAATTTTTGATTGCTATTAATTTTAAAAAAATAGAGCATGATCAAATATGTTGGACATAATTAAATATTAAATTTAATTCTTGAAATTAAACATAAGAAATTCTCAAATGAACCCCCCACAACCCCCGCCCCCCCACGCACCCAAAATAGGTAAGCCTAGATAACATTCATAAAATTTATAAACATGCCGATATTTAAATTTTACTCCAATTATTTTTATCAAGATCTATATGTATTCTAGGTTAACATATAAAAATGATTAGTATATAACACCATGTTATAATTTAGGATCTTAAATTACTAATCATTATAAAATATAAATGAGAATTGCAAGATATGTAGTTTTAACACATTACATGATATATACATGGGGATAACCCATTTAGATTAAGAACTACATAAAGCATCATTTTAATAATTAAAACACTTATAAAATTATCTATATGAAATATAGATAGAACCTAGGGATATCACTTCTCCTCACACAAGTCTTTATAGGTGTAGAAACTCCAATTCTTACCAAATATCAATGAGGGAGAGCCTTCTTAATCATAGGAGAAGATGTGTAAAAATATATTCAAAACAACCATTTTAAAATAATCAATAATCTCATATTTATTAAACTATAATCATTTTGAATGAGATATCCTTATTCAAGCATTTACTAAATATTAGGTTTTAGAGCCTTATATTAGAACAATATATAGATGTTATAAGAGTATGATCCATAATGGATCATAACATTATGTTCTAAGAATAATAGATTTTGAATCAACATTAGCCTCAATTTCCAAATAACCTTCCTTATAAGGTATCCTAAAGGTCATATAAAGGAGCTTCCATCTCCAATTCATATTCATTTTATTACCTAAGAATTTATACCCTCTCAAAAGAAAGGCTCCATAATAATCCCTAACCATATATATATCCCATAAAACACTTGGGTTGCCTTTGGAGCCCTGATAAAGAATTTAGTTAACCCCTAACTCTAGAGCCAACCATTTATTCTTACAACCACTTATTTTATTCCTTATTGATTCATTAATAGGATCTATTTTTATAATACTTTTATTATTATAGAGAAAATAAATTTATTATATTTGAAGATTAAATTAAACATGTTGTGGTTATAATTGTGAGGTTAATTTTATTTCATATAGATATGGTTATTAGATAATATAAGAGGGTCAATCCATTCATGACTATGAGATTGTCAATATTTTTCTTTTAATTTTTTTACTAGATCATATTATTCTTAAACCTCTTTTTAAAAAATATGTTTCTTCTACTATAGCATTACAATAGATCTTGTAACTAAAAATGAACCCTATTAATGAAATTGATAATGTATTAAATACCAATTTTTATATATATTTTTTCTCTAAAAGATGGTAATATTATTCTCAAAAGATACTCATGGCTTCAACAATATTTATATATAATTTGGTTATCAATGTTTTTTATAAATGTAATTATAATTTTATAGACTCTATACATATTACTAACAAAAAAAGTAATTTATTACATTGACAGGTTAATCAAGATAAATGTTCACTATTCATGGAATATATATTGATCCTTTCTCATCTAGCAGTGTTTGGGATTATTGGGGTAAGATTCAATATCTATATCTATAGTTTTTCATATATTTTAGATTAATAATAGATAATTTTCTCTAATCTTCACATGCATAATCTTCATATATACTTATCATTTCTTGTATATTAGGAAAATGCTAAAAAACTAAATATTCTATGTTACAAATATGGAATTAAAATTGATTAAGTTTTTTCTTAATAATATTCCACAATAACCTTATACTACATCACCTTATAAAAGATACTAAAGAGAGAAAAATTTAATTAACTGTGGAAAAAACTTTAATATAAGATCTAAAATTATACAAGTAAAATTTGCGTTTTATAAAAAAATTTATATTTGATATTGAAGCATTGGCATATCTTTGTGTATAGATATTCATAAGGTATGCATTACAAATATTATTTGGACCAAATGGAGCCAATGTGACAAATGATCATAGTGCTTTATATATCAATCTTCCTTCTAATATGGTAAGAAATTTATCTTCATTTTTTCCTCTAAAAGAGCATACTAAACTTATCCCTTATAGATGATGTTGTAACTTGGTAGGGGCTAATAGTTATGGAGAATATTTTGATTTATGATTAGTTACTTTTTGATGGTAGGTTGGAAGCTTTTTCATGGGATGGGTTGGAGTTGCATTCAAAAACAATATTTCTCTTTACTCTAAAGCATTGGCCATTGGACTATCATCAGGATTGATGGGGAGCATTACTACTTTTACATCTTGGATTCAAGAAATAGTAAACTTAACAACTAAAGGCCATTGGGTAACTGGAATTATTGGTCTTCTTTTAGGTAAGATGCAAAAATAATAAAGTCTTTATCCCATTAAGGTTTGAAGTAAATTTTTCCTCATCATAGAGAAGTCAATTTACAAATTAGTTATATATATTATTCTCCCTATATATACATTTCTTTGGGATTATAATTTTGTTAAACTTAAAGAATCCAATAATTAAATTATCCATATAATAAAATATTATTTAAAAATGGCAGGAATGGAGCTCTCCCAAATGTCACTTATGCTAGGGATTGAATCTGCAAAGTTAATTGAGTATATTCATAGTAAAGTCAAGAAGCAACGATTAGTCTTGACATGGATCCCATCTTATGAATACAATCACTTTCACTTATATGGTTTTATCTTTCTCATGTTTCTCATCGGAATATTGTGGGGAGGAAGCCTTGTTTTAGTAGTGTTTGATTTAACATCCAACCATAAGACAAAATTATGGATAGCTTGTGTGGTTGGACCATTTGGAGTGTGGATAAGATGGTTTATGGCACATCTCAATGGCCAAGGAGTTGGAGCACAAAAGCACTTAAAATGGCTCCCACTGGGAACATTAATTACAAATCTCACAGCAAGCATCATGATGGCCACTTTATCAACAATTCATCAAGTGGTAAGAAATTCTTTTAAAATTATTTTCCTATATACTAGTTTAATTTGTTTCTATTCACTATATTATTACATTGAGCTCAAATTCTAAATGCAGGTTAAGGATCATACTAGAAAATTTGTGATAGAAGGCATTCAACTTGGTTTTCTGGGGTGCATGAGTACCGTGTCTTCATTTGTAGTAGAAGTTCGAGCAATGCATCAAAGTGGCCATTCTTGGAGGGCTTATGTGTATATATTATTATCTTTATTTCCAGCATTTACTTTTGGGACTTTGATATACTCAATACCAATATGGATTGGAGTATTTTCTCAAACATGAAATATGTAATTCTAAATATTTAAAAAAAATAAATTAATTCCACATATTCCTTTACTTTATTTACTAAATGTATTTTACTATTTTTTGATACCAATGAATTATTTTATTATATAACAAAATCATGTAAAAAACATAGTCTAATTATAAATAATTCCCATTGAAAAGTAATGCATATATTTTAACTATCTTAAATAGAAATAATGTACATATCTAATTATTTTATATATTGGATTATTGTGGAAGGACATTATACATACATTCATTGAAGGGGCTTGAATAATAAAAATTTCTTGTATATTTAAGTATCTTTAGGGGATTTTTATTATACATGTCTTATATCTTATTTTATATTTCCATCTAAGACGAAGCTAGCTCTATATATGCATTTAGGAATACTATCTTAATCAATTGAGTATAGGTACTAAAAGAATAATTCAAAGTAACTTCTACTTAAAGAAAATAGAGTAAGTAATCTAATTACTACTAGTTGCTACATGTAACTATTACTTCCATGGACTATAACTAACTAATCCTATGTTGCAACATGCATCTATTCTAACTTAATCATTGAATCAATACAAAATAAAGCATTGAATTGAACATCTTGAAATAACAATGAATTACAATGTAAAGTAAGAATCATAATTCAAAAATTTAATGCATAATATAACTTATTATTATGTGGATTTGGGAGTACATCAAGTGGACCTTGCTTGAGTGCTGCATTCCACAATATCTTCAATTAACTCAAAAAGTCAAATATCTAGAGAAATCTTCAATATTGTAATATATCAAACATCAAAACACAATGTAGCAATTGTTATTCAATCTATTTTTTGCAAAGATCTAACACATATTCTCTAACTACTCTGGTCTCTCAATAGGACACCTTCCTAAATAGGGCATGTTAGATTTTTTTTATTATCAAACTATAAATAGACTTATCCACAAATGCCAATTTTTTCTAAAAGATAGAAGAGGAATTGAGTTCAACAAAACTATAAAAACAACTAACTACTAGAAGCAAGAGTTCAAAAATTAAACAAGGATTCTACATTTTTTAAGAAAGCTATTATTACATAGGAACATGCTAGACAATACATCCTCATCATAACTATCATTCCTATTCAAAACACACTTCTTCTTCTTCTTCCAAGTTTATTTAGCGGATGGAATGCCACATGGATAACTATGTCCATAACCCCCAACTATCATCTTCATCCTATTCTAGAAAATATGCTAATGTTTTTCTTGATCGAATCCTTCACTGTATTGAACTGTCACCCCTTTGTTGCAGGTTATAAATCCTTATGCTACGAGTTGACATGTCTTTGAGTTGCAAGGGTTAGTTTTATTTCTAAAATCACATTCATAGTTAATCACCATAATTAATCAAGATATTCTATTAAACTTATAGACACCTGAAATCCATGCATACATTCATTAATACCACATACATAGTCTTTAAATGCTTGAAATACTTAAAGGTATATAAAAGGTCTTGGTAACGTCTTTAAAAACGTAGTAGAAATAAGATAGTAAAAATGAAATTACATTAGGAAACTAGTCAATTCTATGGCACATAATTTTCCACCCAACTTAAACTCTTGCTTGGCATAAAGAAAATTTAAAGTTGAAGGTTGTATAGTCCACCATTCTGGTTACCCTTGTGGACCCCAATTCAAGTAAAAGCCTTATTGATCTGATATCTGCATCCACCTTTCTTCCTCTACTGCATCTATTCTTGGTTTTCTTATTTAATGTGGGATAGGAAATAAAAGTAGAGGAGGATGAAAGGTGAGGGGAAGTCAAGTGATTCCATTCTATAGGGAAATTATGATGGATTTGTTAGACACACAAGAAAACTGAGAGAGGGGGGTTGAATTAGTTGCACATTAAAACCATCATTAATTTTCAAACCCTTATTAAGTATTAACATGAATGTAAGCAAACTGAAACATCAACACATCAACAACCATACACAATAGAACACTAGATTTACATGGAAAACCCTAACTAGGGAAAAACCACAGTGAGGATTAACTCACATATGTATGAATAACACCAAATACAATAGGCTCACTACTAGAAGGGCTCACTTCCTAAAAGAGAGAATGGCTCATTGCCAAAGGACTCACTTGTCTAAAATAGAAGAGAATAGAAGAATACTATTAAGGAGGTTCACTACCTCAGAGCAATAGGAAGATCTACCATAACAACTCTACACCATCTGTAACCTTCAACTCACTACCTCCAATAACTTTAGGTACACTAAAAATGTACACACCTGCTCACTACTTTTGATAGCCTTAGGCATTTAAGCTTGCACTCAGGTCTTAACACCTGATCACATTCCCATTATTTTAGATCACACAACACACCACACTCATCTCCAACAACTAACCTTGCTTATATATCCTTCGTGACCTCTGTAGACACGTAAAATGTCTTGATTAATACTGTGTATCTGATTTTGATCAACTAACACCGTTTCTTCCTAAATCACTTCAAATTCATCAATTAATTGAATAATCAACATTATTTAATTAAATTAAGCAAATTCAGTTATTAATCAAATAATTAAATTTATTTGATTAATTCATCCTTCTTCTAACTAATTATTCATCTTATTTAATTAAATCAAAATCATTTAATTAAATCCTGTCTTAATCCTCCCATTTGATTAAATCAGTCAAATCAAATGTCACATCTCCTAATTCACTCCAATTAATTAATCCTAAATTAGCTTTCTAATCATCATTATCAAATCCTCCAGCTTTTAACTCCTCAAGAATTAAATCAACCATGGTCAACTAACTAGGTTGCACATGAAAGTAATTTAAATTAATTATTTAATTCATCTATTTTCCCTCACCAAGGCATATTCCAAGGAATATTCCTCTCAACAACCTCTCATTCTATTTCCCTCCAAAGGTTTTCAAAAATCTATCACATCCTCTTACATTTGCAATAAATTCTCTTACAACCTTTCAAATCCTCTTACATCCTCTCAAATCTCATTCAATTCCTCTTACAACAATTTCAAATTCTCAACCAACAACATTTACTTCTTGTAACGCCCCGTCATGCGAACCCCAAAGGACAAACCAATACAACAATTACCACACAATTTTTTTTTTAAGTGAACATAAAATACATGAAATACACATTAAGTTATGACATGAGATTCATTTAAAAAAATTCACTAACACTTACGTCCCTTGGGGTACACGACGAGACATTACAAAACTTAAATATATAAACGACAAATAATTAATAAGAAACCATCCACATATGTATATACAACATAAACATGATTAAATTAAAACCCATAATGATAAACTCTCTATCATCATATAAAATCAAGGAATATATTTCCACAGATACAACATATCGAATAACAACTACCATGGCTCAAAAGCCGCACAGGGTTTATCATTACATTTCATTACAATGTTCAAGAGTAACAATGATATAATAGTGTTCCCCAACATGAATGGGAATCCATATAACAAGATAGAATAATACAACTAAGCAACAGAATACAAAATATCATAACTAGCTCCAAGAACTGGCTCCAAGACGGAAACAACTCTGGGGTTGACACAAATGACATCAGTCTGCACCTCTCGATCCTCGACTGGGGACCCAATGGGGTGCTGAGCATGTTCCACCTGACCATGTGGGTCCGAAGACCCACCCCCTGTGCTAAGGAGTTGACAAGAAAGACACCTCAACCAAGAACCTCCGAACATGGAACCACAAGATTCATCATCTTACAAGAGTAACATGAAACCCAAGGATAGTCACAACATCAATAAACCATGACCAAAAAACATGACATCTGAACATGACGACAATAAATCACTTCATAACAGTGATAAACCACTTCAGAAACATAGTAACAATAAATCAAATATCATAACATCAATAAATCACTATAACAACAATAAACCACTTTCAAATCATAACAACAATAGATCGCCAAAACATATCAATAGACCACTTCCAGAGGTAAGCAATAAAACAACTCAAGGGGAATGCTAGAGGAGACTGTCATCACATGGCCTTACATAGATTATCTAGACAACTTGTCTCAAGGTGTCGCCTCCATCTATACATGGATTATCTAGACAACCTATCACTAGGTGTCGTCTCCATCTATGGTTATCTTGACTGCCTATCTCAAGGCACCGCTCCATAGGGTAACTCATGTGGAACCATTAACCTCTTGTGGAGACGAGGCAATGATCATGCCAACCACGGCCTTCTCAGCCCACCTTTAGTCTACGAAGCGCTAACAGGCGGACGAGACATCCATAATTATCTTATTAATGTTTTACTACCCATCCAACTCTAACACGGGTTATCATGACAACCCCTTTGTGCACCAACGCCCACGTAGAACCACTCTCCCTAGAGACCCAAGCCATAAACCAAAATCCAAGGGTTGTACCAACAAAGAAACATAATATCCAATCTCAATTGAAATACATGTGAGGCATTATCCATCTCACCAAAATTACAATACAAAATTCCCATTTACATGATACAACCCTTCCAAAAGAATGATGCCAAACCACTTGCCACAATAAGAGAAAATAAAAGATAAAACATTAGCTAACACTTGTCTCAAGCCTCTGGAAGACCAAGGAGAACAACTACCCAAAAGGAAAGGTAAAAGAAGTGATGCAATTCCAACATGAAAACCTTAACATTTGAAAATATCTTCAACCAAAATGACTCAAACGGAAAACAAAATAATAAGGAACCATCATCATTCTTTATTAATCCAACACGATCTTAATGACTAAAATCACCTCTAAATCCAAACAACTCAAGAGGGTAGACACAATGAAATGGTACCATCAAACCAACCTTTAACGCACACAAGTACACTTAATGAAAATCCACTAAAGAATAATTCATCAATCAAAACATGCATTTACACATCCCTTTTAAAACCTGAACTAATCATGGAACTATATATAAATATCAAAAAAAGTTATCAGACACATCCCAATTGATCAAATTATAATTCTAGCTTCAATACATACATAAATATAAATATATATCTAATTCAATAGGTAACTTTAAGGGACCATTTTAATACTCCTTACATTCTATTTAAAAGTCAATACATATTTACACCAATCACTTACATCCACTAGCACACTCAAGCTATACACTAAGAAGAAGAACATTAGATATTCATTTACATTTTATTTGCTCATCAATTAAGAAGTCATTGAAAATAATAAAAGAAGTTATATAACATCTTCTATAATTAAGCCTATAAATATATATATCTACGCAAATGGACACGTTCAAGCAATAAATCATAATAGGCATTTGAAATCATCACTAACAAATTTCTTTAACAACTTACTCAAACTAAAGACTATACATATAGTAGAAATAACAATACCTAAAAGTAACCCCTAGCAACAACCACTATTACTAATACAAACATAGTGATAGTATTAAACTAACATAAAGGAAACGATAAATTCTGAAGAATTATTTAACTCCTCTTTATAAGTTATCTAAAACAACTAAAGAAAACATTATTTTAAAGATCATCAACATTCCGACTTTTAAGGATATCACAACATTGTGAAATTGAAGATATAATTCGATAATCTTTGCCATAAGGCAATAATCACAACTGTACTTAGCCAGTCATTCATCCAAATGTCTATGACAATAATCAACTGATTTTCAGAGTAATATTTAATTATTCTTTTAATGTAAAACAATTCTACATTCAATCCTTTAACTATCCTATATATTTAATCAAATTTCTTTCAATTATCTACGGATGTCAATAAAAATCACTTTCCTACTAGATTAATCACCTAGGAAGGAATCTTCTTAATTAACAGTCATCACTACAACACATGCCCATCAAATAGAAGACATTGATTTTCTAATCAAATTTTGAAACAAGGCCTTCACTCTAAACTCGAATGAGAGAATCTATGATTAACTCACAACGCCATACAAGCACTAAAACATTGAAATAAAAGAAAAGGTAGACCAAGAACGAAATCAACATAACTAAAAATGAATTTCAGTGAAATCGAAGAACCCAAAACCACCATCGAATTCAAGCAACACTCAGGAAAATTAAATTGAAATAGTATAACTTAACCAGGGTCAAATCAAGTAAATGTGAACCAAATTCTATGGCACAACATAGGCAACCAAGCAACAAGGGAATAATAGGGTAGCGACAACTTTACCGGTGAGGGCAACATAGCATATTCTCATCGAAGCCAAGTAATATGCAAATCCAATCTTCTGCACATAACATATAAGCTTTGAATACCAAGTATATATTGCAAACCATCGAACACCAAGACATAGTTATCAAAATAAAACGAGTATCCAATATGAATTGTATGGCGCAGAAATAAAATATCAATGTATAGGTAGTATCAATTCAATAATACAGAGCATCTAAAGCCAAGATATAATATATGCATTGTAAATAAAAGGCAATACCAAGCAACGAATGTCAGCTAAAGTATACAACCAACGAAAGAAAATCAAATGCTAAGCATAATCAAAGTATCGAGTTGCTGGCAGAACTAACGAAATTTCCAGAGAATGACATGCAACGACTATCATCTATATGTTAACATTGAATCTCAACCATGCATACCATGTACGCCAAAACTAAGAAGAGCTAAACATGATTGGCAAACCACCTAAGGCCAAACTGAATACATCAAATGCAGGGTATACACCATCAACAAGGGTAGGGTTATAGTTTCAAATAGAAACAACGTACAACTTTAACTCGACAAGAGTTACACAACAAGTCCACAAAGAATGGAGAGGGCATACTAGCATCGGCCAAGACTGGGTGGACACCTCCCTTGCAATGTACATGCTATTCACAAGTTTTGTTACGCAGGTTGTGAGAGTTTGAGCTTAGAGGATGACAAACATAGGTGGAAATTTCGACAAGAATTCACCATACGGGAGTAATGAAAGCTAGATGCGCCCAAAGAAAATAGTGGAAAGAATTAAGAACCTCGAATAATGCCATTAATGAGATGAGTCAAGTGGTAGCTACATAATATGTGCAACATGTAAATGGCCAAGCGGTGAGGGTAGGGTGCGCTCCATGGGAACTAGATTAAAAGGACATCAGAAACCTTCAAGTAGCTATTACAATTACCGTGGTAACAAGTATGCCAAGTTGGAAACAAAGAGGAGGTGCACAAAATAAAATTGAAAATGCCGCATACAATATTCAACAAATCCAAATCACCATTCAGCAAAAGTAAATCTCATGCCCAAGTAAAGGAAAATGAGGAATACTAAATACATAGAGTATACAGCGAGTGCCAATCAGGAAGGGTATTAATTGAAAACTGAAATCAATCTTACCAAAAACCATGCATCCGATAAAATATGTTCTATTATTCGAAATGCAGCTTGTTAATTTCAAAGTAAATCTTACTCTTGGCTTGATCTACGCCTTCGTTACCAATCCATTGAAATCAAGGTAGTGTCTTCATTAGCAAAACCGATGAAGATTATTGAATCCGCGAAATATATATTTGATGGCTGCTTGATTACCTCCCTCAAACATTTTCTTTCTGACCCAATGAAATTAGTTTGCAGACCAATGTTTCTTTCCAAAGACACCAAAAAATCCCCCCCCCTCCGCGATATCTCCCCAAGACCAGGTAAAAATGGTAATGCTTTGAGGCCATGGTTATGGTTTCCAAATCAGCTTCGAGCTGTGCATGGTCAAGGAGGAATATTTTTCCATCTTTTTCTTCCGTTTCCACATTAGTTCAAATCTGATGATTTATTATTATTTATTTATTTAGCAATTAACTATTCACTTTCCATTTTTCAATTCTTTTCCTTGCTTTTCTTGCCATTTACTCTTCAATTTTAAATCCTATCTCTTTATCCTCTTTTTTCTATTTTTGTCTATAGTGATTTCAGTTTTAAATCTTATCTTCAAGATTTTTCTTTGAAAACACATTGTTTTATCATATTTAAATAATTACCCTCATGAGACAATTGACTAAATACTTTCCTAACACAAATTAATATAATTATTTAATACTACCTGTACACACAGAATGGACTTATTAATTTATTATTTTAAATTTTAATTTTATTTGAATTACCTCCTTTAATTAATTAATTGCACAAGGTCATATAAAATATTCAATAACACACTAGATAATGAAACAACAAAGGGCATTTACTCAATAACATTCTCAACAAACGAAAATGACATGACCACCAATCAAACAACTTAGTTGTATGTCAAGAACAACCAAAATAGAGGGGTACTACACTTCTCCTCCATCCTCTTCCACTCACACAATTCCAAAAAATGTGCTCCACCCTCATCCAATAGAATTGTGCCACTTGGCACATTCTCATTGGCTCTCAATTTATCCCACATTCACCAATTTCCTCCATTATTCGACCCTTGGCTTCTATAAATAGTGGCATCCTTTTCATAATCCAGATCCACAACTTCATGCATTATCACTATAGCCATTTGAGTTCTTGATTTTCCATCATTTTCAAGTTTCATAGCTAGATTATAGTCAATTTCATCTTTGGATCATCTTCAACTTCATCAAGCTTATCAAGGGATTGGGAAAGGGCTTCTTTCCACATCAAAGGAGCAGCACTCCCCCTATGGGATGAAGGTTTTTCTAGTTTAAGTTAGATTACATGCTTCATTATGTTAATTTTTTGTTTATTTCATGTTCTCTTAAATTAGTTGAAGAATCTCATAGGGAGCATTAGATTTGTGTTCCTAAAATGTTTGACATTGTTTTGTTGATCTTTTGTTAGTCTATGTAGGTTTTGTGCTCACATTTTGGCACTAGAAGGAGGGCTAACCATTTAATTTTTTATGTTTTGGCTTAGAAATCATGTTTTTGCAGGTTCCAGGAATGTGACGCCACCTTTTGCAAATGTGACGTTGCATAGAGTCACTTTTGTCATCATAGAGTCGCATTTGAGGTCCCTAGTTTAGTGCAGAGCATTGCCTTTTGCAAATGCAAGCCCACAAAGCATTGCTTTTGACACATTTTTGCAAATGCTAGCCCACAGAGCATCACATTTGAAAATATAGTGTCACCTTTGTTTTGTTGCTTTTGCACTCAATCTTAAAATGGCCGTATCTTGGTCATATTTTGGTCTTTATCAAAGATTTTGTTTTTGAAATGGGGTATAATTTCATAAGTTGTTTAATGGCATAGGTGTTTTGCAACTTTTATAGAGTTAAAATTTTCAAAATTTCACCTAAAGTCAAATCACATTGAAACTTGGTCTAAGTTTTAGGGTTTCTATGTTTAATCATTTATCTAACGCTCATATCTTCTTGTTTCTTGATTTCATTTAACATTTGGAGCTTGGATTGTAGGTTTTAAAGGATCATGGAGCATGAAAGTGAAAGAAAAAACATTTGATACTCATTGTAATAGTGTTTTTAAACACTCATGGGAAAATAACCCATCATATATTTTCCTTTCATGCTTTAGGACCAACTAGAATTATTTTTGGCATAAAATTAACCTACAACTCAAGCTTTGTCAAGTTGGTTAAGATTTAACCTTAGACACTTACTAGAATTTTGATTTTGGTCTAAAAATTGAACAATCAACTTCACACTCAAGTTCGGTGCTTTAAAAAGAACTCATTATTTCCTTTGAGGATTTAAAATGAACTTGTGCTTACTTTGTTTTTGTAATATTCTTTGCAAACTAATACCATTCAAATGTGTATGCACTTCTCTCATGCTTCACGGTGATGTTGAGAATCAAAAGGATTTTAGTGATATTAGGTTGTCTAAAAAGATTGCCTCCACACATCAAATTTGGGTTTAAAATTGAACAAATCATGTGAGCATGAAGAAAAGACATTGTGTGTGTTCCATCCTAAGTGCGTTTGGTGGTCGAACTACAAATGTACTCCTTTGCTGTTGTTTACCTTTAGAGGGCCTACCTTGGTGGGAAAAAGTACTCACCCCAAGGGAACGATTCAAACTGGTGATGAACTAAACACCAAGCTAATCCCAACCGGTATATAAATTCAAATGTTGAGGAAACTCATCATTATAGGTGATCCTATGAACAAGTAGGTGATACTCTTTGTATGGGTTGATCTTTCCTCTTGTGTGGCTGTCTGAACGGGTACCTTGATTATGAACTAATCTATGTAAATGCCAAAAAGCCTACTATTTTCTGGTACAAGAGGTTGGACCTCTAAATTTGTCCCACATACTTGCGGTTCTTAGTAGAGATGAAGAGTTTGTCATGGGAGATTCATGAGAACTCGAAGCTTGGCTGACCAGCAGAAGTGAGTACTGTGGAGGGGAGCTAGTGTGGTCAATCTTCTAATCATTCGCTCTAAATAAGCGCAGCTGGAGAAATCCAAGTGGGAATTCAACAAATATTGTCTCTTCTATCCTAGGGTTGTGCATTATTTTGAAATCAAAACACTTTTCTTGGATTTGAAACATTAGAAAAAAAACATTCAACAAATCATCAGAATTTCAAACCCTTTTGAAAGAGCAAATACCTTTGAAAAGTCCTAGTATTACTGCTTTACCCTAGGGATTCCATCCTTAAAGGCTTCCAAATATTTGGACTTATATCTCAATTCTCTCTCTCTAAAGTCAACATTAGGGAACTATTGCCTTGATTCTCTTGATTCCCACATAATGGACCTTGTGGGATGAAAATAAATTGAGACATAGACATTTAGTTGAAAAGCTAAGCAAGAAAGTTTTTGTGGTAAAAAGAATCCATTAAGCAAAGATAAAAGACAATTGAACCCCACACATGTGCTTGTTTATCTTTTGGTCATATGATTTTCCATGCAAAGATTGGTCTTTTGGTTTGAACTACTCTTAGGGAGAAGCATGTTCTTCAAAACCTTGGTCTTCTAAACAAGTCCCTCTTAGGTTCATTTAGGATCAAAACAACCAATCATTTCATCCATCTCAAACATTAGTCAAATCCCATCTCACAAACAACTTTTGAACCATTCAAAAAATCATTCATATTAGACTTTTGGTAAAATCCTTTATATCAACATCAAAATCACCTTGTTTGGCTAAGTGTGTGTGGATGAATCCTTCCTCATACATCTAATTAAATTATCATCCTTGTGGAAAAGTTTATTCCAAGATAGCATCCAACATCTTGGGGTTTATAAGTCCATTATCCAAATCAAATCAAACCAATTCAATAAAAAAACCTAGAATCTAGCATTAATTCAAAGTTCCTAAAAGTTCAACATCCATATCATTCATCCCTTTCATCCTTCATCTCATCACTGGTCCTAAATCCCTTAGAGGTCAACAAGGTCAAAACACAAGAAGAACATGGAATATAAACTTGATTCATACATCATGAGTAACCTAAATCAACCAAACTATCAAAACTCACATTTATACAATCCATAGATGTGATCATTACCTCATACAAACCTCAATGGTACAACAAATGTGAGTATGCCCAATCTAAATTTTGGACCACCTTTCCCTATGGCAGATTTAAATCAAAGTCAAAACCTACAAATCTAAGAACCAAACAATCAATTCATGAGTCTTTGACAAAACAACATTATCCCACCAAATCCATACATGCCAAATGTGAATATACCGAGTACAAGTTTACCAAACATGAACATTTCAAATCCACACTTGGTAAACTTTGGGATAGATATGTTTGTGAATCATATAAATTTTGTTCAAAGTCCAAACAATATGTTAACAAATCCATGTATTGATCCAAGTCAAGGTAACACCATGCAAAATCAAAGTTACCTAAATCAAAGCAATGTGATTCCCAATCAAAAAAATATTCAATTTCAACCTATAATGCCAAATCTAAACACCATCCCAAATAAGAACATTGTCCAAAATTAATTTGTCCATGATCCCATACAAACGCCACAAATATACATTCCAAATCTGCTTGAACAAAAACCAAATCAACTATATCAAGGGTGTCAAGATCAAATTTTGCGAGATCAAAATTGCTACACTTACCAAAATTGTTGATCCATTGTGCCAAGAGACATCTCCACCCCAAAATCAATACACTCTTCCATTGGTTAAACCATGTCATCAAAGCATTGAGTTGTGTCCACAACCACATCAAGAACAATATCTCCAATGTCAAGAGGTTGGGTATCAAGATCAACAACAAGCCCAATCACCACATCTTGAAGATCAATCACCACATCTCCAAGATCAATCACAACAAGAATCACCTCAACCAACACAAATCTCACAAGATTAGAAATGTGAATACACTCCTTTTGGAGTACCAATCGAATCAATGCTAAGAAAGCTAGTTAATGCAAAACTCATCACTCTTCCAAAAGTAAGTGCTTTCAGCTCTGTCCTAGACTTCCCTTGGAATAGGGGTAGATCTTATTGTGAGTATCATAGAGAAAATATTTATAATACATCAAATTGTATTCAACTCAAAAATCTCATCCAAGACCTTATTGATCAATAAATAATAATTGTTGAGGAAAATGATTGAGATTCAACCACTAGTGATAGCAGTGACAATCTGTCCACCACAATTGTTGAAAACAATGATCAAGATTTTTCCATCAATGAGAACCTTGAAGATGTTCCTACCTCATCCAATGATCAAATCAACATATATCCAGAGTCACTTTTCAATCATGATCAAAATCCACCAACAATGCCCAACAATGATCCAATTCAAGAAATGTTAACATTGTTTGATCCTATGGTTGAAAACATTGACAATATCTCCACCACAATTGTTGAAAACAATGGCCAAGATCTATCCATCAATGAGAACCTTAAAGATATTTCTACCCCATCTAATGATCAAATCAACATACATCAAGAGTCACTTTTTAGTCATGATCAGAACCCCTCAAACAATGATCTATTTCAAGGAGTGTTAGAATTATTTGATCTTATTGACATAATCCAAGATCCATCCACCTATGATCATTTTGACAATACCTCTACATCATCTATTGAGTTCGAGGACATATCTCAAGAATTCATTCTAAAGCATGATCAACATCTTTCACCAAAGTCTAGCAATGGCCCTTTCCAAGAAATATTGACATCCTTCGACCTCAAGGTTGTAGATATTGAAGGAATCTTCAACTCCATACTTGATCCAAATCCACTCAAAGATCAAGAGGATATTGAGCCGCTTCTTATGCCTAATGAAGACATCTAAGAACCCTTTGTAAGCAATCCATCCTTTGAAACTAACCTATGTCAAGAACTTGATCCAAATCATGTTAAAAACAATTCCAAAATTAATCAAGATCAAGAATTTGCATCTCCAAGATACTACAATGATCTAATGGACACTATCCAATCTATACAAGATTTCACAAATAATGATTATATCCATATAGCACATATTCCTCCATCTACCATGAGATGCTTAAACTCCTAATAGACATGTATATGAACTTCATTCAAAAGAAGAGTCTCATACTCTTTATATCATTACCAAGGAACAAGAGTCTCCTACTCTTAACATTTGTACACATGATCAAGATATAGAAAAATATAGAGACATATCATAAATGGGTCATGAAGAATGCTTCTACAAAAGTTGTGAATTAGAAACATCCTATGAAGGCATATCAAAAATGAATCATGAGGAAGACTTTTACCTAGATAGTGAATCATTAACATTTCTTGAAGAAGCATTCAAATATGATAATTCACAAAATCAAGCCAAAGATATGAATCATGAAGTTATCCCACTTATGGAGGATCCTATCACTTATAAACTTGGATCACTTACTTTTTTTAGGGCGAGCTATCTTATCAATGAAGAAGCTATCACCTTGGAAGATCCATAATAGAGTAGAGAATGATTATCACCTTGTTTCCAAGGTAAATCATATCCTATTGCAAATAAAATGTTTCAACAGATGAATTATCAAGGTAGAGGATTAGGCCTACATGAATAGGGTATCTTAGAACCAGTGCAAATTATTGGCAATCCTAAGCATCAAGGTCTTGGTTATTTGACAATTAAGGGATCTAAAAATATCAGTGACACCTCTATAATACTGGGGGCAATTTTATCTAGTGCAAACACCAACATAGGGAGTACGAAGAATCCTTATGATGAAACCAATTCCAATACTACAACCAACCACATCATGAATCTTCATCCACCCATCACCTCATCCACGAATTGGATCCAACATCAAAAGAAAGATTTGAATCAAATCACAAAGAATGTTATCAAAGAAAAAGAAACAATGAATCATAATGGACAAATCAAATATACATGGATACCAAAAAATACAAAGAAAGATTATCCCTATCAAACTCTATCAGTCAAAGAAACTATGGGGCAAGATAAAAAAAGGGAAAAGTATCCTTCAAAGATGTCTACAAAGGAAAAAGTAGACTTCTCAAGCAATGTAAAAAGTATATCAAGCAGTTATTCCTAATTCCACACACACTTTCGTATCCACCCATCATTGCTCATCTTCCCAAGTTTGGAGAGTTAAAGGTTCTAAGCTATCAACCAATCCATCTCCTATTCCTAAACACACTCTAATATCCACACCCCCATGCATGATACCCAATTCTCACATTGACCATGTATTAGCAACAACCCTTCATCATAAGGATTCAAAAGGCATTCTATTGTGATGTGCGCTTAAAGACAAAGTTAACTCCTATATCAACAAAACAGATCAAGAATCTCAAAAGTTGTATTCAAGTGCACGTATCTTGGAAAAGCAGCTTCTTCGAGTAGGATATTGATGGCACATTATGATAGAAGCATTTACATTGACACCACCAAGTGGTTCAACATGAACTTAAAATAAATAAATAAAAAATTAAAAAATCAAAAATCATGAAAATAGTAAAGATAAAAATTATCCTCTAGTGAAAACCACTATGGTGGCACTTTGGACAAGTATCATGATGAAAACCTAACAAACGGGCATCATGTGTATAATTGCGCATATGTGTGTGCTAGTTTAGGTGAAAGCATATTATCTCATCCATAATAAATACAACATCCCATCCATCTTACCCATTTTCATCCATCTACATCCATCTTCCAAGTTATCTTGATCTTAATAAAATTTTGGTGTACACTTTACACTTGCTTATGGTAAAACACCTTGACATGGGTCATTTTCATTAATCCTATCCTACCCAATGTTATATAAGCCATGAACCACTATCCAAATGAGAATCCTTTATTTAAACACCCTATATTATCACAAGATAATCCATATCCATCCATCCATATACCTATCCAAGCATCCATCCATGGCATTCCATACATTGCTAGACACTGGGGGCAGATATTTGCATCTTCCTTCAGGAATAAACCTTGATCTATATCCTCCAGCTTATGTGGTGATCCGAACATTGGAAAAATATAAAATAAAATTGGTCAAAGCATTTGTGAGCAAAAAATTCAAATCATTAGCCCATGGCACATTTTGACAAGAAGACATTCCTTATCAAGCTTCACCTTTCATCAAACATCAATCCAAACAATCAATATCAGTTGAATCTAACGTATGCTTCAACATCACATCAAATCATTCAAAGTAAAATTTGTTTCCAAACAAACTTCATCAATCTCGATCCAATCAAATCCAATCTAACAAATCATGAACTCGGGATATCCTTCCTAGTCTTGGCATTTATGATCCTTGCATTGTTGTCCTTGACAATGTTCATCATCATAACGTTAAATAAATCATTTGGGGATATCCTTCCCAATCCTCATGTTGCTTAACACTATCCTTGCATTGTTGTGTATCCTCAACAATGTTATCATCATCAATCCATCAATTTGATCAATCAACCCTAGCTTGGTTTTCAACAAAATCCCAAAACAGATCATTGATATCATTACACATATCCATATCAAATGCGTCAAAATCATCACGAAAATCCAAAAACATCCAAAACATATCAAAAAATCCAAAAACAGGTCAAAAAGACAAAAAAAGTTAAAAACATGGTTATTCGAACTATGTTGTCTTTGAGCTTAAACATAGGAAAGGCCATCATTGATGTGCCCTTGAGACACAAAAACACAAAAACACAACATCTAAATTACCCGAAAACCAAAAAACAACCTCATAACATTTCAAAGACATAAAAAACATCCAAATATTTGAAAAAATCCATCTATCCCATTTCACTTTCACCTGCAATAATCTCATCCATAATAAATCAATCATCACCTTCATCCTTTAGCAAAACAAATAGAAACAACCACAACAATAAGCAAAAGAAAACTTAAAACATAATCAAAATCGAAACAACAAACTTTTAAATGCAAAATCAAACTCTTGATCGTTTTAGCAAACATGTCAATCAACCTTATATCAACGACCTTTCCAAACCTATCAACTTGCCACCATCCACTAACATGTCCTAGGATACATCCTTCCTACAATGGGCATTATCTTTGGAAAGCACTTTGGATACTTATCCTAAACAAAACACATCCCTTTGGCTAGAGGTATGAAGAAAATTGACTTTTTTGTTCACTTGATTTTTTCTTTGATTTATCTTAATGTGCTCATTCCAATACCTCTCAATGATGTCTATTAAAATGATTTAGAGAAAAAGGAATGTGGCATTGATCAGTATATTTCATTTGTTGTGCTTGTTGGATGTTCTTGTAATATAACTTGGCAGATAATTGCTTTGTTAGGTATGTATGGAAGGTGTTTTGGGAAGCTTGTTGACTATTGCATTGATAGGTTATACCTTTCTATGTTTTGGTTCGAGATGTTTGAAACTTCTGAAGTGCTTCCTAGTAAATTTTCTATATGTTAGGTGTGAACAAGAATACTCCTATATGTTTATCGAGTCAAAGTCCATTGCACTATATACAACACCATCCTGATTTTCTATACCTTGATGCATCGTATCTATGTGTGTTATCAAAAATAAGGAAATTTGTGTCATTTGTGTCCAAATCCCTAGATAAGCAAATCATCATCACTCATCATCATATCTAATAAACTCTTGATGACTTATGGACTTGTTGGACTTTTGCATCTTCTTAGAATCAAGGGTTGATCCCTCTTATTCTTCTTAATCTTCTATCTTTACTAACATTTCTATCCAAGAATCAAATAGGTGTGATATATCAAAATATACATGAGGCTACCTATGGCCAATGATTGTCTATACATCATCAATTTTGTCTACATCAAACATTTGGATTCTAGTTCTCTCTGAGCTGAACTAATCTTAAATATTTTTCGCGAGATCAACCCAAAAATCAAATTTTTTTCCAAATCTCTCAAGGGGGTAGTATAACAGCATAATTCCTTTTGTTGGGGCAGCAATCCATCTAAAAAAATCTAGAAATTTTTGAATTTTGATCATGGCAATGTTATTCTTTGAATCGATGCAGTAGGTACTTCACTTTAAAGAGGGGAAAAATGTAGACATGTAAAATGTCTTGATTAATACTATGTATCTAATTTTGATCAACTAACACTGTTTCTTCCTAAATCACTTCAAATTCATCAATTAATTGAATAATCAATATTATTTAATTAAATTTAGCAAATTTAGCTATTAATCAAATAATTAAATTTATTTGATTAATTCATCCTTCTTCTAACTAATTATTCATCTTATTTAATTAAATCAAAATTATTTAATTAAATCCTCTCTTAATCCTCCCACTTGATTAAATTAGTCAAATCAAATGCCACATATCCTATTTCACTCCAATTAATTAATCCTAAATCAACTTTCTAATCATCATTATCAAATCCTCCATCTTTTAACTCCTTAAGAGTTAAATCAACCATG
>VDFB02193867.1:237314843-237386165 GCA_007258455.2 Sequoia sempervirens | reverse complement strand
TTGGGGTTTCAGATCTATAAATAAATCAGGAAGTGCAGAGCAGACCTTGAAGACTAGATTCAGACCTTGAAGTTTTAGAAAACCCTAATTGGACTGATTCGCCAGTTCTGGCATATGAGTCCCTGTTTAGGTCAAAATTCAAGTTTTTACAGATTTAAATACCCATTTTCCAGATTCCTATTTCTACACAGAAACCCAGATCTAGGACTGATTCACCTAGCCTAGCGTATGAGTCTCAGTTAGCATTAAAGTCATTGTTTTCAGCTTTTCAGAGCTCCATCTAGTTATCTTCAAATTTCTAGGTGCACACATTTCATCTTGCAACATTTTATTTTGTTTTTTTTGCATTTCTAGGTCATTTAGTGAAAGATTGCATCATATTAGGGTTAAACATTTTATCTTGCATTGCACTTGTCTTTCCAAGGCTTAACTTGGTGGTGAACCCCTCATTAGTTTATAATCATACCCTAAGATACCCTATTGGAAGATCTCTTCTTTTGTTCTTCATTGGATTGAGATATCTAGGGTCATCCTTGAATGAGAGTGTGGAGTTTTGTTATTCTAAGTCCAAAGCCCTAGAACCCAAGCAAACCTTCTACCTTGCAATTATAGTTTTCCTTGTGAGAGCTTCTCACCGTGGTTTTTCCCTTTCCAGGTTTCGACATAAAAAATATGACTTTTTATGTGTTATCTTTTGTGGTTCTTTAATTTCTTTACTTACTTGCTTGCATGGCTCAGTGCTCTAAGTCATGTTGAAAAACTATAAAGAAATTGTGAAGGTTTCTAGAATTGTTGTACTATTGATTCACCCCCCTCTTAGTAGATTGTGTGCCCTTCAAATGTAAGCCAGTAGCAAAGTAATTTAAATTTGTTCTAATGCCAACCTCAAGGGGCATATTGGCCTCCAATGTAGGCCTAATAAAAGACACATCTAAATGTCATAAAGACCATAGTATCGTGGTAGTTTATAAGCATAACACAAGGAGTTAAATTTTGGCATTAATGCCACAATTGTAACCATGTTAATGGTGCATCATTTCTTAATTATTAGAAAGCCACTAAGTGGCAATATAAGTTACCCTTATAAATATTTTACTGCAACCATCTCATGTATGCTTTTATAACATCTTTAAGCGGTGGCATAAGAGGTGGTAGTCGACCCTTTAGAGGGTAGCGACTCATGCTATTTTAAGCATGCTCTTTAATGTGAAATGGAGTGCTAAGTTTATGTTTTCTATTAGTTATTAATTGTCATGATAATGGAAAGAAAGGCCTCAGCCTTAACCAAGCATAGAGGAGTTTATTCTTTATGTGTTGAAGTGCCAAAACTTAAAGTGAATTTCTGTTGTAATAACAGAAAACAATAAAGCAGAGGCCACACCATTATGGCGACTTACAAGGAAATTTTTGTTAATATTAAATGCCATTAAAATAGTGGAAAAAGCCGTAGCTAAACAATAGAAGGAGATTCTTTCCTTGTAATGACATTCATTCATGAATTTGGTTTTATTTTGGAGCGTAGAAAGGGAGGGAGGTGATTATTCTTTATGCTGGGTGCGGTTTGGGAGGAGCTAAAGGAATATATAATAGAGAGGATTTACAGTTTATTGTATCTATATTAACATGGAGATGAGTTGTGACCTATGTGTGTGAATTGCAAAAGGATATTGTTGCGACTTGTGTGTATTGGAGAAGAGAAGAAATACTTCATTTCTTTCTCTATTCTCATTGTTCTATTCTGAGTTTGGTTTTGAATAAAAAACACTAAAGAGTTGTTTATGTTTGGAGCTGGAATTACTATGCATTTTGGAGCGGTTAGACTGAGCACTGGAACTATTGCTTTTGGAAGTTTAAAAGTACAGAAGCAAAAGGAATTTCACAGACATGTTTCCATATTTATTTTTTTGTGTAACTCATAGCTTTCATTTTACTATTCTCTAGTTTTAAAAGAGATATTTTTATTATTTTGAGGAATAATACCAAATAATTAAGAGGAAGATTAGTCTGATATTCCAAAAGTAATTAAGATTTAGATATTGACAGTTTCACACTGTCGGAGACAACAGAGTAGAAAAGTAATTCTTGGCATATTAAATAGAAGAATTTAATTTATTTTCTTAGATAGAGAATATTTTTCATCTTGGTTTTATATATATATATATATATATATATATAGATATTTCTACATGAATAAATAAAGGAGAACTTGGGATAAATGTTTAAAAGACTATGAGATTAGTCAACTACTTTCTCAAGCTAAGTTATATGAGTTTAGATAGTTTAATAAGTTGATTTATTGAAGAATATTCAATATTTGAAAATAATTTTACTTCAAATTTAATTAGACAATATTTAATATCGTGATTAATCGGATTTACTATTGTGTTCTAGAAGAACATAACCATAAGGTTAACATTGGAAGTTCTAAAACATTATTAAGAAGAAGTGATCTTCTATTTATGTTTAATATTACTTTATTGTACTTATTTGACATGTAGTCAACACTTAAAAGACGAGACCAAGTGTGTTGGGTCGATGACATTGTCATCATTATTAACCAAATGTGCATAAAAATAGGAGAGTAGTTCACTCTCTTGGTTCGATTTAAGGACTTGAATAAGTAGCAGTTGCCAAGACCCAAGATGTTACAAGAATGTAACATGGGTGTTCAAAGTCAAAAAAGTATAACCAACCTAGTCGTTTATCGACTTTGTGAGTCATCACATTATGATTAATTTTTTGAAAAGTCAAACCCGTTGGTCAGACAATCAATTTGGGTTAAACCTTAGGTCATGAAGGTTTTCAAGTCGAGTTAGAAGTGGGTGAACATGTTACACCCCTAACTTTAACTATGTTTTACTTTTGACTTTAAAGTAATTAGTAGATGATTACGCATGATTCAATCATTTGATGTTTAGGAAAATGTTTAGAAAAATCAATGTTTTCATGAGTTATATTTATTTGACTAAAATTGGCAGGTGTTTAAAAGTAGTCAAGAGGTGACAATTTCATGAGGATTACGAAATGAGGATTACGAAATGATTAATGATACACTCATATTGTGTTGTTGATGGCAAGTTGCATTCAGGTAATAGGGTTCCGCCCTCTGAGAAAGGAAGGGAGAGCATCATCGGAGAGAAGGGTATAGATACAAGGAAAAGAATAGGTTGTCGCCATCTTAGGTCTACTATTGATGCAAAATGGTGAACCTAGTTGAATCGAGTAAATGATACACAATCCCCCTTTTGGTCTGAATTTATTCCTCGACTCAACAAGTTGTCAATGTCTTTTACAGTCTATTTCATGTTGTTCAATGCCAACCTAGTCATTTGGGGAACGCAACATTGTCAAGGTTGAACATTATTTGTTTTGCAACTAAGACAACCTTTTGTCTAACATGTCATTTCTTAGGTCGTAAACGAGTCTATGTTGTGACCTATTGCGTAATTGGTTTTATGGATAATGTGTTCCTTGTTAGTAGTTTTGATGTCGAATTTCATATTTAGTCTAATCGAAAACGAAGTGATTTTCTTCTAATATGAAGGGTAGAATGTCTCAACCCTTTTGATATTAATACACATATATGCTTATACGTTGCATATTATATGTGAAGATTTCAATTAATTGCTAACTATTGATAACTTATGGGTGTCATTGGAGATGCTTATCGGCCAACATGGCCATGGGTTTTGTGTTCTTGCTCGACTCTTATTAAAAGAGGAGCACGTGGAATACTTGTCTTGCTCGACTTTTAATTCATGGAGGAGCTCATTGGGATGTATTTATCTCATCGTTTATATGACTCTACAACTGTTTTGATAAATGAATTCGGGTAAAAAGTTTAATTTTGTTTCAATGATCTTGAAAGCCATCTCAGGGCCGCAGACAATATCACTAATGTGGCACGGGAGAATGTAGGAGTAATTCAAAGAATTGCCACGTAAAATAAGTTTGTTGTTTTCCTTAACCGATTCTTTAACCAAATATTGGTAACTGATTTTTAAACCTATCTCATCATATTCCATCATGAAAATGAGGGAGGGAGCAATTGAATAACGGTGGGTTGATGGATCCTTCCTAACTCACTGATCTTGACAAATTCTTGGCATGGCTTTCTGACTTGGGGCCGAAAGAGTTTGGTTGGATAGTGATGGGAATGACATGTAGCAATGGCAGCGTCCATCTCGATCCTAGGTGGAGTTAAATCAGTGCGTTAACCACCATTCTTAACAGGGAATCTTTCTCTGGAAGCTCGGGCCTTTGTGGGGCGACAGGGGAAAATATTTATCCTCCTAGCAACCGTTTTGGTAATGGTGGGGAAGTTCATTTCAAATGAATCTTATTTTTTTTATGCCTAGGAGATGGAAAATGGGGGGGGGACGAGAGGGCAGAAAAGAGTCATTGGTCTGTTCATGGATAGGAGCTTTGCAAGAAATAAGTTTTAAATCAATATGCTTGTGACAGTATGACAGTGGGTTAATGGGGCAAAAATATTAGGACCCGTCTCCTGTCTACACTGAAAATACCATAGCTTAAGAGATGACTCCTCTTGGGGTGAGAGGAAAGGAGAGTGCACAATAAGAATTGAAAATGACACCCGTTTGTGGGAGAGATCCATCTCCTGTGTGCGTTTCAAGTGGCAGGAATAAGGGATGGGGCGGGAATGTCATTTTCTTCGAGGTGTCGAAAGCATCTGGAAGAAATCTATACTTTGTACATATCATGCATTCATTGTAGCTCCGGGGAAAGATTTATGTGAGTGGGTGCGTAGTGAAGGAGGAAGCTCAAGCTAGTGGGAAAGACACTTTTTGCTGAGTCGTATCACAGGGAGGTCGTCACAGACTAGAAGGGCAACAAGCTATAACGTCTGAGTATATCTGGGAGGATCGCTCAGGTATGAGACGACCTTACTACCTTGTATGTTCAGCATAACTTTGGTTACATAAACTTCGCTTTGGAAATAGAATTTCTGGGAGTTATGACATCTCTAAGACTAGCGTTAGTCATGAAGTAAACAAAAAGGTTGGGAGTTCTTATGTTTACTGATCAAGCTTTAAAGTTTGCTCGTCATTACTATTAAAATAAATTATGTAGTTGATTAGATTATATCTAGTGTGATCAAGAGTACCCTGAGATGAATATTCCAGTGGAGTGTCTAGGCAATAGCAAGGATATTAAAATATTTATGTGTTCCTAAAATGAGAATAAGACCTATGGAAACATTGTCAAGCTTGTGCTAGAAACCCATTCATCCAGAGCAATAGAGAGAGATCTTGAGCCCTTTTGGAATATCCAAGGTCGGAGATATGAGAACACTTAAAGAATTTAACGACTATGTTTTAGATTATTCAGAGTATCGAGGAAACATTTGTATGAGTTCATAATTCATTTATGATAAAAGATAGTGAACATTGGATTATCAATAGGATTGTAATTATTGATATGTGAATCAAACTTCTAGGATTATTCGAGTGACGTCAGTCAAAGAATGGTTATTGTATAACGTATTCACATTCCTAGAATAACGAGGGATTATATAGCATCTAAGAGGTTTGGAGAAAACCTAAGTGCATTATACTCATGTTATATTGTCATATATTATTGGAATTGGATTTTAAGATAGTAATGGGTAACAAGAAAATGGAAATAGATCCTTAAGTCTATGTTAAAGACTAGGATAGCTCTATAGATGGAATCTTGCTAGTTCTCTCTAGGGACTTTTGGATTAGAAGATATCATCATGATATTGAAGTAAGGAGATTGCAACATAGAAAAAGATTTCTTTGTAGGAAAGAGAATTCCTCTTGTCAATTTTGTATTACATGTTATGGAAATAGGTGACCCACGATTGTGGAACCCTAGATAGCCTTTGATAGCATTGGTTGCTTATGTCATGGTTCTCAAGAGAGAAAGAGATCTTGTCAATGTATTGATGTTGATCTTGTAGCCTTTATTGAACTTATTTTAGAACTGTGTACAAAGAAATTTCGTTATTCCATTACTTGGTATCATTGTCATAACCAACTTTGAGAAGGGGATGTTGGGAGACCGAAACTCAACCTTCATGTCTATTGTACTTGAGATTGTTGTTATAGGTATATGCGACATACTTTTATAAAGGATGATAATCATATGAGTTTATACCCTATCTTTATTTGAAGGTGAATAAAATTGAGTAGACAAGGAAGTTGGAAGCAATTTATTATCTCTTACGAATCTAACCTATTAAGGTTGAAGGATTGAACTTAGTCGAAGTACTAACTACATGAGAAGTAACGACACTGATTAAGATATATATATATATATATATATATATATATATACATATCAATGAGAATATTCCTTGAATATCATGCTTATTCATGTTATATGAAATGTGAATTTGAGAAATGCTAAGTCGTCTGGGTAAGACTAGAAGTAATTGCTCGTATGTTTTGCTTTTTTAATGCTATTATCTTTGGAGAACAAGGATGTTTGATATTTCCATGCATTGGGTTAGAGAAGCTAAACCCTAGTATTGAAACAAGGTAGGAAGTCTTTATAATACCTTAAGTGATTCTACGATAATGTCGAGACTCGATTTAACGCATCAAGATGTTGAGTATTGAATCTTGAGAGTAAAATGACAGGAAGTCATAAACCCTAGATATTGCAAGGATGCAATAAGGGACTTTTAAAAAGGTTTGAAATACCTATTTTTTTTTACATTGAATGGATATCCTAGATTAAGGATTAGTTCTAAGTCAGATTGGCTAAAATGGATTTTCTATACAGACTAGTTTGTGTCTAGAGTACCAAATAAAGAAAGTAAACTATAGGATGAGACACTTCCAAGAAAAGTCAGAGGTGAGTGTCTAGATGGCATGACCAATCGGAATGATCATACTTAGCTAGAAGGGATCTAGAGTTGTATGGTCAATTGAGTTTTGTAGGACACATCCCTAGGAATGAGATGGAGAAACTTGATAGTTCCTTATATCTATACTCTTCGAGATATCTATACTCTTCGAGAAGGGTCGGGTCACTTCCAGTTAGGAAGTGCACGGGGGACCACTTGAGTCTGTGGTTGGAGGAAAAGCACTCGGATGATGCTCTCCCTCTGTAGCAGTAGACTCTCTGAGGCTTGTGAAGATAGAGATCAACATTCCAAATGCAGTGAACTCCATGTTTTGGCTTATGAAAGTTAAAACCTATGAGGTAAAAATATTCTTTATGCTAAGTGTATCTTATGTGATATAAATGATTATTGTAAGGAATTATCTTGATTCTAGTTATGATTACATGTGAATTCAAGTTTGAATTTTATCTGGAAAAGTTATACTTTATTCTTGTGCTTATGCAAATGATAAAAAAAAAAATCTCTCATGTTTACTAAGTTGATTTACCTTCTAGTAAATTCTTGAGATTACTTGAGTATTAAGAAGAGGTATGTTACAAAACATACAACTCCACTTTTTAAGGAAGCGGTTGGAATGTTTTCAAACTTTTTCCAAAGTAGTGCAAAAGTCTTTGCTTGCACTAGTCAGTTCAATGTGATCCAGATTGCATAACTAATTAGTTGGGCCATACTTAGTTAGAGAAGTATATAGTTGTATGATTGAATTGGTTATGTAGGACACAACACTAGAGACTCAGATGACATACTAGAGGTTCTTTAGTCTATAATCTTTATGAAGGGTGGGGCCACTTCTAGTTAGAAGGTGTGCGGGGGACTGTCGATCTATGGTTGAAGGTAAAGCGCTCAAGTGATTCTCTCCCTCTTGCAAACGACAATGTTGATACTTGTGAAGTAAAAGATTTGTCTAGATATGGAAGACTTGACCTTGAAGTTGCATTATAATTTGTAAATTTGTATATCTGATAGTTTATCATGTATGATTTGTAACTGTAAAGATCTATTTCATTTTCAAGTTGAAATGTAATATTATTTCAATTTTTAAAAAATATTTTACTTTCAAATATGAAATATGTAATAAATGATATTAGAAAAAGAAAAAAAATTGCATTCCTATTTTTTAGGAAATTCTTTTATTTACTTCTACGGTAAAAACCAAAGTAATTAATATGTTGTATGAGTTAGATTTTTACATAATACAAATAACTTGGCTTATAGATCTAGTTCCTTGAAAGATTTGGTTCCCTTAGGCCTAACATAAAAGGAGTTATTTGCATACGAGTTTCAGTTACAAGCCATATTCTAAAAACCATATGTCTAGCCCTTTTCCATGTTCCCAATCGAGGTAGTAAACTCTCTTGACTTACTTTGCTAATCATAGGTAAATCCCCAGGCCTCTGCCATACCTCTTGGGAAACTTTGACAACAATAACACCATCACTTACCGACAATTGAACTATGGAGACATCCTTATCACCTTCACAAATCATTGATATTAGTTCAAGATGAGAAGCAATTATGGATTCAAGCCTTCTTTTCCACCCTTATTTGTCAATGTAAGGCCTTGTGTCACATAGGACTAATGAAATTAACCCAAAAGTCATTTTACTGTGTTCAAATTCTATAAAATAGTACAACCAACTTGTTGGGTATGGAGTAATGAAATGGACAAGGCCAAGTGTAGTTCTGAGGTGAATTGTGTAGAAGTGATAACCACATGCCTCTAAAAAAAAAAAATTTGTGACATATTGAAATATCTTGGGTCAGGAAATTTGTAATGAATTTCGTAACACAATGGATGTCTAAACATGCTCTGAACCCTGTTGATTTAAATTAGCCATGAAAACCTTAACATTGTCTGGTAAATCTTGGATGAGGTGCAAGTTAAGCTTCAGATGCATACTACTCTGTGATGAGTTTAGAATGCAATTTTAATATTTAATCCTAGATCACCTTGGTATATACCTTGAAATTATAGTGTCCACAATTGTGGTGAAGGAATTTGAACTTGGATTATGCTTTTATAAGTGTTGCTATCATTGTTATACTTCCATTTCCACAGGAAACTTTGAAATTGGGTTAGTCGCATGAATGTCAGGTGACTTAGTCATTAGACCACAACCCCAAGACCTCCTTTTTTGTGTTAATGATATTAGATCCTCTCCAATTTTTTATTACTCACTCTCATTTTGCACTCTTTAATGACAGGGAACTGGGTCATTAAGCCAACTCTGAGCAATTTTGTTTTCTACAAAATTCACATGGGACCTCACTCGGCCTCATTCAAGTATGGTTTGAATTCCTATGGACATCAACACAGGTGATTGTTATTGTCATAGCAATAGCTTTGCCTTGCTACTATATTATTGCTTGTTGGACAAAGGTTTGTCCTCCATTTCATTAGCACCACGTAGACATAATTTTCATTTAGATGACTAAACTGAAATCCAAATGTCTCTTGTGTGAGGTTTAGGTCTTTGGCTGTGAAAGTAAAGTTGTTGGGTTTTTTTTTTTAATCTAAATAATTTATATTTTTCTACCTTTGATTACTTTTGAAACTTAACACAAAAAAATGATTTTTTTTTAATCTTTTGAAGAAGATATTGTCTTCTTTTCTTGCTTGGTTAATCTTGGATGAGATTATGAGTTGATGTGGGATAAGCTTGGACCACATTTTTAATATTTTCATTTTAAATTGGGACATACTAAAATGAAAATTTAGTCCCCGCTGATGTCATCTATGCCATTCCAACAACAATACTCTACTTGTTGGAGTGGTTGTAGGAAATAATAGATTGGGATAAAATAGTTAAACTTCAGTCAAAGAATGGATCTTTCATGGGCTCCCTTGCATCTACAGTTGTCGTGTTCATGCTTACAATAGAGCAAAAATGTTTAAGCTTTTTGAGCTTTGTTCTCGACAAGTTTGGTGACCACGGTAATTACAATTATGACACTTCTATCGAAATACTAAAAGTTCACACATTGTGTAAATTACTTTCTTATACAATTAAAATTGTTTTGTCATAATTTTATGTCGAGGAAAACAACTACCAAGCAGTTGAAATATACCTTTCCCCATATGTGAAAACAAATTTTAACTCACAACCAATATTTTAGTTTAAAAGATTAAAAAAAACTGCAAAAATCTTGTTTTGAGCTCAAGAATCTTCCTTGTGGTGTGTCTGAAAACAAACTTTTAACTCACAACCAATAATTTCTATGGGTGTAACCCTTGCACCTTTGTCTGGTGCAAGTGCTAGCTATTGTTAGTTCTTGGGGGAACTCTAGTGGAGGCTTCGGTCCTTAAACTGTGATTAAACTTTGTTTTAACAGCTAATGAGAATTCAATTTTCCCC
Source organism: Sequoia sempervirens (assembly GCA_007258455.2). Taxonomy (NCBI): domain Eukaryota; kingdom Viridiplantae; phylum Streptophyta; class Pinopsida; order Cupressales; family Cupressaceae; genus Sequoia; species Sequoia sempervirens. The sequence goes on along the minus strand of VDFB02193867.1, from coordinate 237,375,911 downwards.
AAATTTCTTATGTGCTTCTTAGTTGAGTAGGCAAAGGTGCTCAATTCTTATGCCAAAATATTTATGAAAAATGCAATGATTCTTTATTTTTAATTAATTAATAAATACAGTCAAATGACCGTTTTGTAGGCTGCCTAGACATGCCAACATTTTTGTCCGCCTGTGATTGGTGTTGCATTTTTATCTGAAGGCTGTCAGAAGCTATTGTAGTATTTTGAGACAAGAGAGCGCACGAAAATCGATTCACAGGTGACAGGTTTGCAGGAAGAAGACATGGGTTACAAGGAGTTTTGAAGACAGGCGTCGTGCATGTGAATGGTATGTGGAAGTAAATAATTCACACAGATGTCCCTTTCAATGTCAAATGTGCAGTGTATGAGTTTCCAGCGCTGAGACCTTGTTTTTTAGTTTTGTAAACAATCCTCTACAGTCATCTACAGGTAATTCCATCTCATGACAGAGATTTGCTCTACAATGGCGACACCATCAATCTCTTGTTTACAGAGCACCACCACTTTCTGGTGTTGTAGTGTATTGGGGAACATTTTTCTAAATATCGCTGTCTCAAGGGTTTGCATTAGGTCAAGCTTTCTCATATTATGTACAGCCAAAAACAGGGGAAATATAAGTGGCTGCTCACCACTTTTCTTGTGTAGTATTGGGTACTCTCCTTCATGGAAGAAACTTGTGACAACTTGCCATATTGTATAGTTTTTTTCAGTTTTTTGGTTTTTCTTTAACAGTAAAGAGTGGACATCTACTATTTGCATTTTGCGTTTACACCAAGTTTTTTAAGATATTAATCTGCCTCTTCGATGTAACTTGATCTTTTCAGAGGTCATCTCCAACATTACGAATGATGGACGTAACATACTGGTATGTATGCGTATATGCTTTCTGGGTTTTACTCTATTTGGGTTCTTCTGTTAACAAGATTATTCAAACATGTGTTTAGTATTTATAGTTGAGAATTGAAAGTATTACAAGGAATTTTGAGGGGCTTTGATCAGGACACAAATCTTATTCTCAATGAATCACATGAACGAGTTTACTCCACTACGGTGAGCTGCTCCATGTCGTTTATATTAGTGTCTTTTTAATTAATTATTGCTAAATCTAAGCCTATTTCAAGTTTTTAGATCTGGCCGAATTGAATGAGCCCAAGAGAGATGCAAAGCTAGGTCATTCTCTTACTATTCCCAATTAGAAGTGTATCGCTTTTCCTTGAAGAGTGGGTTGAACTAATTTTCCACTCAGTCCCTTTGTGCTGAATGGGGAAATACTGGAATAGGATGCCTAAAAGTAAACACTAAATCCCAAGAGATAAAATAATTCTTTTAGAGAATATAATTGTCTCCAAAGCTCCCAATTTTCCTGCAGATTAACAATAAAATTGCTAAATTTGTCCCTATAAATTAAAAGATGGATCAACGGTATCCTATATGTCTTGTGTATTGACAACATTATCTTTCATAATTGTCATAATGATCTAAAGATCAAACGTTCTTTCATCTGATTTCTTTGATATATCTTTCAGGCTGGCAGGTTTTCCATTTTTTGTATTTACATTTTTCTTCCAGTTCTTTTTCTTTTAGAGTTGAAGTTGATAGCATATTCTTAAAATCGCCACGTCACTTGCCAGATAAGGCTTAATGAGTTTAAGTTGAAGTTCAGAACTTTAGAGGCCTCCTTAGAAAATTGTAAAGACTATTGCAGCATTGCCTCGACTTCAAAGATTGTAAGAACCATGGCTTATTGATGAAAACTCCTTGAAAAATGTTGCCAATCTGAGCGTGCCACTAACATTTTATGAAGTATAAAGAATTCCTTACATTGTGTAAATTCTCATATTGAAGGAAATCTTAATCAGTTACCTACTATTGAGAATATGGGAAGGAAGAAAAAAGGTGAACTGGAGCCCAGGTTTTGAGTTCACTTTAACATTGAGATCAAATTTTGATGCATTGCAACCCAGCAAAAAGAGAAAAAGTAGAGACTGTATATTCAAGAAAATTTGAAGTGAATAAGAACAGTATCCATCAAAATATGACATTATGCTTTTGGAAAAATAATTAGTTGGCATTGGGCACTAAATTGAAATTTGAATTAACTAACTTATCTTTCACTCCCTGCAAATTACTTGATCACAATCAGCTCAGTTGTGCTGTACCAGATGCAATTGTGTCGAATATAACCTTTGGTCCTAATACAACACTATTACTGTATGTTGCTCCTAAGATGCTATCATTTTTAGATAATTTTATTTCATTATTTTGTTGATGCAAAAGTTCACATAGCGCTGCTTTGGCCATTGGTTATACTGTTATATAGAAATATTCTTTGTTGAGACTGTATACATCATACTCTTCCAATTTGTAGAAGTGCCTCACCCTTTGTCATCAATCTATTTGATTCCAACTTGTAGGCTAAAGTGTTTAAGTGTGGTAATCATAGTTCCTAACTCAAAAAAATTGGAAATCTAGAATTTTGAAATTAATTCAATAAAATTTCTATAGGAATTAAAGAGTATGGACTAAATTGGACATTTTTGTTTTGACTGAAACTCAAATCTGGATGGATTTGACAATTATGATGGTAGTAAAATGTGCAGCTTTCTGAGATAACTAGCTCACAGTTCATTCAAAGCTTTCCATGATTTGCAATTAATTTTTGCAGCACAAGGCTTTTAAGGCCATTTCAGGACCTGAAATTGAACAGCCATATGATTTAATATTCCGTGGGTTCTCACACACTACACAAAAATCAATTACAACAGGTTTGAGATTTTGTTTGTGTGTAGAACTAAAGTTGATAAACTCAAGTGTTTTAGGGTTGAATGTCTTATTCCGGTAGAACGCCAAAATGTGTAGTCTAACTGTCTAGGTACTTCAGAAGTTTCTTTTGAAAGATATGACAAGTTTTAAGTTTTTCTTAATGTTTAGCAAGAGAATCCATTTTGTGTTCTTTGCTGTTGATACCTAATGCCTTGCAATAGGCTGGAGTTCGGCAAGTATAGTTAGGTTAGCCTCTTTCCCATTTTTACTTTCATTGAGCATTACATGTTTGAAGAGTGATGGGGCAAGGACATTTGCTGATGTGAGCAATGCAGCACTTTGGCATCCTCTTTCTTTGTAGAAGTTAGAGCCAATTACAATAGCCTCTATGAGGCCCTGCTCCTCCTGCCATTGCATTTAGTGTTTTATAGCTAGAGTCTACACTGCACTGCTCACACCTCTTGAGATTCATTGAGAGCTTGATACATCCTTGAGCAATTATTCTGTCAATTCTTTAAATCAGTATTGTTTTGACTTAGTTCCGATTGTCCATAGAGGAACCTATTCCCCAACCAACTGTGCCACCAGTTGTGGAAAATCATCTCAAGAATGGTAATAGGATTTACATGAATTAAAAAGATGCTTTGGCACCTTGCCATTCATTAGTTGCCAAAAACCACTAGAAAACATTTGTTTTATAGCTATTGCATGGTTTCTAATACAAATTTGATGTATTTACTAGGCACCATGTCCCTCGCTCCTGGCTACACCCCACAAACAATGTATTAGTATTACTTGAGGAAATTGGTTGTGACCCATCTGCAATTTCATTCAGAACCAGACATGTCGACACTATTTGTTCTCATGTCTCACAGGATGATCCTACTACATATTACGCTGCAAATGTGCTCACTAGTTAACTTACAATGTTCTTTTGGGCAGCATATATCAGCCATAAAGTTTGCAAGCTTGGGAAACCCACAAGGATCTTGTGGAACATTCTATGAAGGTTCTTGCCATGCAAGAATATCATCGGACATTCTAAAAATGGTATGCATCTCATTTTTTTTATAAGGTTTGATAGTAACATTATATATATCATGTTTTGAAAAGGAGGAGACAAAATTGCAAATATTATTGGTTTGCAATTCAAGTTTTCTTTGGTATACCATTAATGATATACATCATAGTTATGCCATTGGTTTGCATATCTTGTTTTATTTGGTTTGATAGAAATATATACAGTATATAGAAAGGAGAGCAAGAAACGTAAATAGTAATGTTATTGTTTTGCAAGTATGTGTTGGCTATGAGGAATGTTCCATCCATGTTTTAGAAGTAGTATTTGGAAAACCAGGTGATGATCCTATGAAGAGTCTAGCAGTGGAGGCCATTTGCAGCCATTGACTCATCAAAACTTTGAAGAATACATAGTCATTTAAGACCAACTAGTGGCACATTTGATTTAAAATCATTGCCAAAGTACTAAAATTTAGATTTCAATATTCTTTTGACTGGTTCATGTTAATTAATTTTGGGCTCTTTGAACTATTGAGCAGCTTCTCAAGCAATAAAACCTTTGTGAAAGTTTTTCAGTAACCAGTCAAGTTGCAAAGATAAATATAAACTAACAAAAATGCAAAGAGGTACTATGTAATAGAATAGCATTTTATGAGAGGAAGAAACAATTCTTTATAAATGTGCATTTCTTTATAGCTGGATCATACATCATTACATTCCCACTCAATTTCTATGCACTTTGATGTGTTTAGAACACAATTATTTTGTGGTGGTACTCCTTGTTGAATTACATTTTGTGTTGTATTAGGCATTTGCTGCCCATTAGGTTTTTTCTGTTGAGATCATAATATTTTTGCAATATGATTGCATGCACATTAAGAGTGATTGGTTTTTCTTTTTAAAGTTTGGTATTCTTAACTGCCGAGTGGTTGATTTATTGAGTTGATTTTTCTAATTTTGATAAAATCACTTTAAAAACACGCTCACATGGACTGTCAAGAATGCAGGGCATACACAAATAGGATTTGCTGAGAAGGCTTTAGAAACTTTCAAACACATGCAATTGGCAATTGTAAAGCTAAATTCGATGATCTTTGCTAGCATATTCCCCGCCTGTGACAGATTAGGAGCCCTACACAGCCTTACACAGCTACTGCTTTTCACGTCTTTTATATTTAATTTCGAAGTTGTATCACTTCATAATTCATGTTCCAAGGAGTTCATTTCATTGACTTTTAGATAAACTCTTTCTTCTTATCAATGTTCTATCCCTAATCCATAGTCCAAGTTGACATGCTTGAAAGCAGAGGTGCTTTGATCTGACTCAGATTTTCTTCATATAACACCTAGTCTACATGCCCACATTGGCATTTTGTCCCATTTGAAAACCTGACTTTTACGTCAAATTCATTTTGCGAACAATCATTACCAAAACTGTTGAGCCAGTCTTTTGGCAGGAACTTCGCTGCCTTGCAGCTCTTGTTATGAAATGGTACAGCTTACACAAAGCTAAATTACTTCAATATCATATTATAGTTTCAGTTGACTGTAACCGAGTCTGCGGCAACTGAATATCAAAATATTTGACGGCCAACAGATTTTCTCTAAAGGCGAACAAACAATGAATTTTACCGGCCCGTCCTCCGGGCTCGTCGAATCCCACGCCTCTTACCGGCTCGTCTTCAAATTTTATTTTTTTCCCAAAAAAGCTCGTCAATCATCACGAAAAGAAATAGCACTCATCTCTCATATACCACCATATCATGATATTAGCGGAATACACGTCTACCTGCCAAACCCTGTTTATTATTGAGAAAGCGAGTCAGTAAATAAATGAAAAGAGACAATTAGTGCGGAGTCGGGGAGGTTTCGATGATGCACAAGATCACATCAATTTAGACGTTTCCGCAGCTTTACAGAAAAAAGAGAAGTAAATATTCGAAATCTGTCTATTCACGGGAGAAGCGAGTAGGGTGGCGGGGCCCGCCTTTCAAAATCAGGGCGCCCGTTCATTGAATCCCTGCAACTTGCTTACTAAACGACACCACCACAAAATATTGTTCATGTGCATCCTATGGCCTTGCACACGGATGCGCACATTTTTTATTAGTCAAATCACACACGTGTATAGCATCCACTTCTACATGTAGCGAATCAAGCTTTACAGCTAGCATATTTTGCTCTATTTTGCTCTTGATTGTACAGCAGCCTATCGACAAAATATATGTAGGACTATAGACCTATTAGATCAAATTGAGAACCCTCGTAAAGAAAATGAACCCCACATTTATTTTCTGATCCCTAAGGAGACTAATCGAAAATATATGTAGGACTATAGACTATTAGTCTTTGCAATAATACTTACAAAATTTTCTCCAAAATTTTGGTTAACATGATCTCTCAAAACTAGAAAGGTTCCTTTGAAGGGGAGAGAGATTTAGGATGCCTTCATCAACTCTTAGGAAGTTATCCATTCAATGGACGAAAGCAAAAAAAAATGGGGAATGATTTTAAAATTGGATATTTCAAAACCTACGATAGAGTTTGGGTTGAACTGGTTTGGACTCTTTTTGCATTTGCATAGCAACATTAGTGAGAATTGAAATTGATGGTGGGGTACACTTTACACGCCCACTAATAGAATGGCGGACCCTGCAACAACGCGTTAATTGTATCTGGTCAATACAAATTTGAATCCCGTCCATAAAAGGCTGCTTCGCTGTTAGTTCACGCAATTTTTAGATGAATGCAGGTCACATTGAGCTCTAACAATGGAGAGCATGGAGGATTACGATTTAACACGTGCAAAGATCGTCTCGCTGGAGGAGATGAATGATCGCCTCACGGGAGAACGGGATGATGCAATTAGAAAGCTCCAAGAGTTGTCGAAGTCGCTGGAGGAGATGAAAGATAGCCTCACGCGAGAACGCGATGATGCCATTATAAAGCTCCAAGAGTTGTCGGAGTCGCTGGAGGAGTTGTCCGAGTCGAGACCACGGATCGAACCCCGTCCCTCCTCCTTGGGTCATCTTCTTTACAAAAGTTATTCTCGAAGGGAGATCAGATCTGCTACTCGCAACTTCTCAGAGAAAGTTGGGGAAGGAGAGTACGGCGCTGTATACAGGGGTGAAATAGATGGGATTGCGGTTGCAGTGAAGGTTAAGAAAGAAGATGGCTCCAGTCTAGATGAGAAAAAATTTCTTGACCAGGTATACACCTACCTCATACTTAAGTTACCAAATTACTTTTTGCCATTACTATCCTTTTTTCTTTATTGCATAGACAAATAAAGATAGAGGGATAGGTAGCCACACAGGGGCAGTAGTTGTAAGCAAGGCCTAAATTTGATGGCACACAGACAAACAACAAAAACTGAAAATTGCAACAGCAAATATAAATTGATGACACAAAAATAAATTAATAATACTTCTATTCATAAATTGAAGTACATTGATTACAACATCCTCAATATAGAGGTCTTCTACTAACTTACAAATTAAACAGTAAGGGATCTCTTTATAGAAATCATAGCCCTTAAAAAAGAATAGTAAAGATAGACTTTCTTTCCATGCAAAGCTTTTAAGGCAACTAGTTTAAAATGTCGCGCCTTTCCATCAATTCATTGGGTTGATTGCTGGCCCCAAAACCAGCAGCACAAGAGTCAATGAAGATAGAACCCGTAGCCAATGGAGGCTCTTCAAGTTGAGATTCTGCAAAACCTTTTGAAAAGGAAGGGAGTATTTTCTCTTCCGACGAAAAAATTTCAACTGCATTGACATCACATCAAATCTTCAATTCCACGCTTGCATCATTATCCAACTTACTCCCCCTTGATGTTAGGTAGACTCACAAACTGAATCTTTGCAATTGACGATGCAATATTACCATCACTCTAGTCTTATAAACCCACCACTTAAGTACACTTCTTTAAAAGTTAAGTACCCATTTACTCATTTAACTTCAACAATCAAAACTAGCTACAGCAAATAATTCCGATCTCCTTTTTAATTCTACAGTCACTTTATTGGTTTGGTGGTGGCTTCCAAAGAAAAATCACCTCTTCACCCCACTGTAATTTATTTCTTTATGTACGTTTCCTTTTCCCTTTGATCGGCTGTGTTCATTAATTCCAATCAAATTTGAGCGAACTGTTATCAGCAATCTCCTTTAATGTCAGACTTTGAACAGCAAAAACTCTGCAATCTTTTCTTTATTTCGGTTGGAGGCAGCTTGAACTACTGCGAATTGTTCTCCTCTTTGTCCTGCTGATACAAAACCTTGAAATCTTTCTGTTTTTTTGCTGTGATTACTTCTTGGCAGTGGCTATGATAGCTCCATGATCCACAAATCTTCACAATCTTTTAGAATCTCTTCTTCAATCTTCAACTTGCCCTGATCTTCTGCTAGCTTCAATTCACCCAGAATCTTTCTGTTCTGATATCACATGTAGATTCTAAAATACAAACAAACAACAAAAACTGAAAATTGCAACAACAAACACAACTTGATAACACAAATTTAATACTTCTATTCATAAATTGGATTACAACATTCTGAATATAGAGGTTTTCTTCTGACTTACAAACTAAACAGCAAGGGGATCTCTTCATCGAGATCACAACCCTTAAAAAAGATGGTAAAGATAAGCCTTTTTTAACATGCAAAGCTTTAAAGCAACTAAAACACTAAAAAAACATAGAAATTATTATATATTAAAAGTTGTCAATAGCACTAAAAAATTAATTTAGAACGTCTCATTAAAAAAACTTCAAGTGCATTGATATCACATCTTATTTTCAATTCCACGCCTGTATCATTATCCAACAAATATAATTAAGATTTTTAAAAAATTGTATCATATAAAAAAATAATTTTAAACATATCAAAAATTATACAAGATTATAGTAAATATATATCTAATATGTAATATATTTTTTTAAACAAAATATATTTTTACATTTAAAAGATAGTTCTAATTAAATAACCATCACAAAAAAAATTTAATCTGATAAAAAAAAATTAACCATCAAATTTAAACTCTGTTTGTGAGATAGAATATTGATGAAACTTGTCTTTCTTACTCAGGATGCCTGCTACTAGTTACCTCATTATAGTGGTGATTGCAGTAAACGGTATTAGTTACCATTCCACTAATTAAAGAAAGAGATGGGGATAAGAAAAAAATTAAGTTTATGGACGGTAATTTAATATTTTTCAATTATATACCTAGCCCTTGTTGAATGGGCTCAATAAATTTAATTTTCCTTAAAAGTTTTGTTGTCTTTTCCTTGAAAGTTCTGTTCTTAGGCATTTTATAATTTAAATGTTATTTTGGCAGATGGAAGTGCTAAGAGGTATTAGACATCCTCATTTGGTGAGGGTCGGGGGATTTTATTTGAAAAGACTATGTATTGTGTCCGAATACATGGTTAATGGAAGTTTGGCAGATTATCTATCTCGCACAAATAACACTTCACCGCTGCTCTGGCATGACAGAGTTCGTATTGCTAGTGAAGTTTGCTCAGCATTACACTACCTTCATAGTTTAAAGCCAAATGGAATTCTTCACTGCAGTTTGAAGCCCAAAAACATTTTGCTAGATAAATTTTATACTAGTAAGATCAGCGATGTAGGCATTACAGGCCTTCTATCTCCAGATTTAGTCATACAAGGCAATAAATACTATATTGATCCATGCTATCTCAGAGATATCGAATTCACAGATAAATCAGATGTTTATAGCTTGGGAATCATTATTCTTCAACTTCTCACAGGCAAAGAGGCTCAAGGATTGGTGAGCAATTTTAAAAAACCACTAGCACGTGAACAACTGGACGACTTGCTAGATCCTTCAGCTGGGAAATGGCCCAGTGATCAAGCTTTTCGACTAGCAAGTCTTGCCCTTGAATGTACAGAATACAAACCAAAAAAGAGGCCTGTTCTTCATCCCACTCTCACTGAAGCTCTCGATGAACTTCAAGTTATTGCCCCAAGAATTGTTCAGCCTGCTCAAGAAAGACAAGTTCCTAGCTTCTTCACATGTCCCATCTCTCAAGTAAGTCTCCTTTTTCTTTTGGTATCCTTACAACTTTCAGACAAATATTTGTTTTTTAGTAATGGATTGGCATATTTTGTAGGAGATCATGGATGATCCTCACGTTACTGCGGATGGCATTAGCTATGAACTGCAGGAAATCAAGACATGGTTTGATCGCGGTAATTGCACCTCACCAAAGACAAACGAGACACTAGATAACACCAATCTCATTCCAAACAGTTGTCTTAAAAATGCCATTCAAGAGTGGAAAAAAGCCAAATAATCCTCTGCCTTAACATCATAGTCTATTGAACATTTTTAAAGGTGTAAAAATATTTATTTAGATTGCTATGATGCATAATAACATTTTTATATTGATAGGATTCATCAAAAGATTAGATGTAATAATTGTAATCGACTTGTATTTATATTTATATGTTCTTCCCCAGTAAGTTGCCTATGAGATTATACTATTTTAATGTTCTTTACTTTTGAATTGTCATTTTTTATTTAAGTTGTATTTTTATTAAAAAATAATCATAAGAGTAATATAAAAGGTAAAAGTTTCTGTGGTGATATTAATGGAATGGTTCTTTGGTCATCATCACACGAATAAATAAACTTTTATTAAAACTAATTTAATTTATTTAAAATTTTATGTCATTGCATCTTATAAATAACCACTTGTCAAATTGATCTTGGTTCAATCTTTATTTATTTAGTGGATTGTTTTATAAAATTGGCATGTTTATATCATTATGAAAATGATTATTAGAAACATACAGTTGCCATTATCTTTTTTCATGATTACTCATAATATTGTTAATGAATATAAATTCATGTACTATGTTTCAAATAATTTATAGAATCCAAATAATATTCACTCACACAATTTTTTAAATTCAAATTGAAAGTATACATTGAATGATCATCAAACAATGTTTTATGATGTGTGGAATTTCAAGTTATATATATTAATCAAATTTATAGAACCTATTATTACATTAAATTAGAATAATTTTAATATAAACTATATAAATATATGTATTAAATATAACATATAAACCTATGATTAATACATGAAACCTAACACTAATACCTATCATCATCATCCCAACTTATATTTGAAATTGATGTACAAATCATGCATCATAATTTTTTATAGTTCAATCAAGTCAAATCATCTCTATTATCATAATATTAAATATATATTAATCCATATGAATAGAGAGAATAGAAAAATAAATGTCATTTTTATCAATCAATTTAATGCTTCTTGATAATTTATAATTAGATGGTAATTAAATTTTAAATAATGCCTTAGGTTGTTTATAAACATAACCTACTTTCCCTGTTAATGAAGGTCAATTATGTTAGGATGAAGATGCAATTTACCTTGAAATCCTATGCACATTTATGTGTCTTCAACACTTTGAAGGTGTACCTGGGTTCCTATGGTGTAATTGAAAGAAATAATTTATAATTTATATTCACTTAGATTCTTGACATTTGTTGTCATATGCATTCATGAAAGAGGTGGAGCCCAATGATGGCAATTACAATTGACTTTGAGGTTATTTAAGGCATATATAGACACCTCAAATTCACCACTAATTTCCATCTTACTAATATTCTACAAATTATTTAAATATCAATTATTTAATCAATTATCCCCATAGTTAACCATTCTACTACCTTCTCATAATTAGTTAATTAAATTATTAACTAATTAATTAATTAATCCTATTCCTAACCCCTAAGGTTAATTAATTTAAAAAACTTAATTAAATAATCTTAGCTCTGAATTCTTCTAACTATCCATGATTAGTTAGTTAATTAAGACCAATTAATCCCTCTTAGAATTTCTTCTAATTTAAGACTCTACTTCTCCATCCTTGTTCTTTTAATCCTATCCATTTAATCCATGTCTAAGCCACTTGTCATCTAACATATGTCCTTTCCTCCCCTCATGCTCCCACATGTGTGAGCATGTTGGATTATCCCACTCCTTTCTTACAGATGTGTGGGCATGCTATCTTGAAGGTATGCTATCTCTCCACCTCAACCCACTCCATGCTCCCACATGTGTAAGAATGTCACTCCCTACTCACACATGTGTGAGCATGCTAACTTGGAGGAATGCTAATATTCTACCTCATCCCTTGACCTTAACTCATTTCCACCTCTTTTCTCACACATGTGTGAGCATATATCACACATATACCACCTTTCTCACATGTGTGAGCATGCTTGGTATTCCACTTGACATGCCACTTTCCCTGTTCTCATTTAATCCTACATCTTGACCAAATCCCATCCTCTGATCTTAGATCTTCCTTTCCCTTGTGACACTTGTCAAAATGATACGACTTCAATCCATGTATCTTAGATCCTAACCATTCATGCAATCTTGTATCTTGGCCCTCCATTTTCCTCTTCAAAAATCTATTAAATGGAGGCTTGCCACCCCATTTCATCATCCATGTTTATGTCAAGTTTATGATATTATTGTTTTGATCAATCTAATCACTTGAACCTCATGCTATCCATTTGAGTGACAATGTGTGAATAGAATTCACATTTGGGTAAGTGCATCGAAATGGTATACAAAAAGGGGGTCAAAAGTGGCCACATTTTCTTCTTCTAAAATTGGCTAAATTTGAACTTGCATGAGTAATTTTAGATTCAACAACATCACCTCACTGTCACTGTTGAGAAAACAAAGTGCACTGTCCTCATACTATCAAGTGAAGCATTGTTGTAAAAGCCCATACTGTCAAATGAAGCATCAAACTGAAATGAAATACTCATACTATAAACTGAAATGCTCAAAATGAAGCATCATAGCTCATACTGTAATGAAATGAAGCATCTTGTCAATTGAAGCATGAATACTGGCAAATGAAGCAAGTATGATAGTTACTGTCAAATGAAGCATGAGAAGCATTGTAAATGAAATACATGACTCTTCATGATGAGAAGCATCAACTGAGAAGCACCAACCACTAAATGAAGCATAAGAAGCATTGTAAATGAAATACATAATACATGACTTCATCTCCCCCTTTTGACAACAATGCCAAAGGACAACAAGGGGCACAATCTGTAGAAGATAAAGGAACTGTGAAAATACTGTGTTACTAGTCACATCAAACACCTAGATAACCTATGGAAAGGAGCTATGAACCAAAACACCAATGAATAATCCTCATGAATTGTTGTCACAGTTAACACCAAAGCATTGTTAGACCATAATATATAAGCCATAATCAAATCATTGCCATAAGAACTACTAAAGTGCAGAAAACTGTCAAAACACACATGCCTCCAAGAGTGAGCATATTCCAAAGAAAGATGTAGAAGTCTCATAAAGCAACAAGTATTAGTATGGAGCATCAAAAACTTGACAAACATCCATTGTATCTTCATGGTGCACAATATCTCAGATAATCACAAACTGATACATGGAAGACATGCAACAGACTGTCATTACTGTAAGAGGTATGCATAAAAAACACACAGTGAAGGCATCAAAGACTATCATATACAAGCTCAAGCCACTGACTGAAATGTTGTTCAACATGATGAATATCTGATCATAAAGAAAATATGAATGGAATGACAACAAAAATGAACCATTCATGAGCTAGGGATAAATAATAAGCTTGAAGCTCCCCCTAAAGTTTTGCAAAGCCGACTTGTGCTATTGAAGAGAGCCAAGGGAGAGAACACCAAGTCTATCCCTTAAACTTTCAAACTCCTCTTTTGCTAATGGATTTGTAAAGATATCAACCACCTGATCACATGATGCCACATAATCCAAAACAACTTCATTTGTTAGAACCTTTTCCCTCAAGAAATGATAGCGGATGGATATATGCTTGGTTCTTGAATGCATCACAAGATTTTTTGAAATATTTTTAGTGCTAGTGTTATCACACAAAATATGAACAGGTTGAGATACTTCCACTTTGATATCTTTTAGTGTTTGAACCATCCAAAAAACCTGAGAACAACATGTAGAAACAACAATGTATTCTGCTTCAATAGTTGACAAAGACACAAAGTCTTATTTCTTGTTATGCCATGCTACCAACCCGCCACCCAAGAAAAATGGTCCTCCAAAAGTGCTCTTTCTTTCATCAATACATCCTTCCCAATCAGCATCAGTGTAAGCAAGCAAAGTAAAATCATCATGTCCTGGATACCACAAGCCATAATCAATAGTACCATTGACATATCTAAGTACACCTTTAACCACATTAAGATGAGATTGCTTGGGAGAGGACTGAAATCTGGCCACCAAGCACACAACATGCATGATGTCAGGGCTTGTGGCAGTCAAGTACAAAAGACTACCTATCATAGACCTAAACATGGTGTGATCTACATTAGGAAAATCAACATCTTGGCCTAATTTGCAGCCAGTTTCCATGGGAGTTCCAACTTGTCTGCTTTCATCCATTTGAAATATTTTGAGCATCTCTTTTGCATATTTCATCTGATAAATAAAGATACCCTTCTCAAGTTGAGAGATCTATAACCCAAGAAAGAAAGAGAGTTCTCCAAGCATGGACATTTCAAACTCAGCTTTCATAATGTTAGGAAAAGCATAACACATATCATCATCATTGCTCCCAAAAATAATATCATCTACATAGACAACAACAACCAGAATATTGTCACCTTTTGTCATGAAGTACAAATTGCTGTCAACACCCCCTTTTGTGAATCCTTGACCTTGCAAATGCTTATCCAACTTGAGTACCATGCTCTAGGGGCTTGTTTTAAGCCATATAATGCCTTTTTCAATCTATAGACATGATCTTCTTTACTTGCACATTCAAATCCTTCAAGTTGCTCCATATAAACTTCTTCCTCAAGCTCACCATTTAAAAAGGTTGTTTTAACATCCATTTGAAACACTTTGAAATTTTTATAAATAGAAAAAGCTAGAAAGATTTTTATAGCTTCAAGTATAGCTACAAGGGCAAAGGTTTCATCAAAATCAATACCCTTAATCTAAGAGTATCCTTTGCAAACAAGTCTTTCCTTATTTCTAACTACATTTCCCTTCCCATTTTGCTCCAATGACATTCTTGTTCTTGGGTCTAGGGACAAGTTCCCATGTCCTATTTTTCTGTATCTACCCTAACTCCTCTTCCATTGCTTTAATCCAGAGTTCATCTTTACTAGCCTCTATATAGGTTTTAGGTTCAAGTTTTGAAATCAAACATAAATGTACATGATCACTTGCACTAGCAAGCTTTCTTCTAGTTTGAACACCAGTAGTTTTATCTCCAATGATTTGTTCTTAAGGATGGTTCCTTTGCACTGTCTTTGAAGGAGTTTTAGCTATTGACTCCAAAGGTTTTTTAGGAGTATTTTCTTTATCTTTTCCCTCTTCTTTTGATTTCACCTCTTTTTCAGGTAGGTGAGCTTCGTCATCATCTTCTTTTTGTTGTTCATATGGCTGCAACATCTCATCAACTTTCACGTTAGTGCTTTCAACCACTCTTTTCAATATTTTATTAAAACATTTGTAAGCTTTACTATGAGTGGAGTAGCCTAAGAAAATACCTTCATCACAACAAGATTCAAAATTACCTAGACTGTCATCATCTCTTTTGATAAAATATTTACTACCAAAGATTTAAAAATACCCAACATTTGCAGATCTGCCATACCATAGTTCATAGGGAGTATAATTAGTTTTTACTCTTAACTGCACTCTGTTCAATGTATAGACTGTTGTATGAACAACTTCTTTCCAGTAGATGTTAGGTAAATTTGCATCTTGAAGCATTTTCCTTGCCATTTCTTTGACTGTCCTATTTTTTTCTCTCTGCTACACTGTTTTGTTGTGGTGACCTAGAGGTTGAATATTGCCTCTTAATGCCATGTTCTTCACAGTAGTCCAAAAATTCTTTTGAAGTGTACTCTCCACCTTTATCTAACCTTAGGCACTTGATTTTTAGATTTGATTCCCTCTCAACCATCTTTCTAAATATCTTGAATCTGTCAAAAGCTTCTGATTTATGTTTTCAAAAGGTTACCCAAGTCATTCTAATATAATCATCAATAAAGAACATAAAATACCTTTCACCATTCAATGATTTTGTCCTTGTAGGACCACATAAATCAAAATGAACAAGTTGTAAGGGTTTATTTGAAGAATACTCTGTAGATTTAAAACTTACTTTTGTTTGCTTACCTAGCTGGCATTCCTTGCATATATTGTTGCTAGGTTTAGAGATGACTGGAATATTCCTTACATTTTGATTCTTGTTGGTCTTAAAAAGATTGTCATAATTTATATGCCCAAGTCTTTTGTGCCAAAGTTTACTCTCTTCAACTTGACTCATGAAACAAACATGTCCATCTTTACTATTGTTTGTGGTATCATGAAGATTATAGATGTTCCCTTTTGTTCTTAAACCAACTGCAATAGTTTTTCCTATTTTCTTACTAATTTCACAACCTTGAGCAGTAAATGTGAATTTGAAGCCATTGTCACAGATTTGACTCACACTGAGAATATTGTGAGTCAAACCTTCTACATAGTAGAGATCATGTAAGGGAGTATCATCATCCAAAAGTATGGTGCCTTTTCCTTTGATCAAAATACATAAATCATTCCCAAATTTGACTGAACCACTAATGTAATCTTCATATTTGACAAACTTGCTCTTATCACCAGTCATGTGGTGAGAGCACCCACTGTCTACAACCCATAGATCTTTCTTTTGGGCATGTAGGGTTGTTTGGACAAGCATTGCTTTAGCCTTTTTGTCAACTTTCTTTGGTTTCCAAACTAATTTTGTTTTTTCAGCACTAGAAGATGTCTTGAGGTGAATGCTAGTTTTGCTTTGTTGTATTGCAAAGGTAGGTTTGCAAAACCTAGCTATATGTCCAATATTCCCACAGTTATAACACTTCAACTTGTTCAAGAACTTGAAAATATTTCCATTTACAAAGAGAGGCCTCCTTCTATACATAACCCCACATTCAGTTGCCTTGTGCCCGTATTGATTGCAATAGAAGCAATAGCCAAAGAAATGCATATTACATCTAAATGGATTACCTCTTTTTTCAATGAGTTTTTCATTTTTACTATCAACATGTTGAAGTTCATCGGAATATGAACATTGTCCTTCTGTAAACCCTAGACCAGTCTTATTGTTGTGGTTTTTCTGTTTATTTAAGAGGTCTGCCAACTTGTTAGTGTTGTCACACATGACAAGTTTTTTTCTCAAAGTAACAATCTCTGCCTCTAGAGCACAACATTCCTTTTCTTTGGTATCTAACTGTTCTTGAGTAACTTCTAAAAGTTTATTGTTTTCCTCAAGTTGAAGTTTCAGGCCTAAGATTTGTTTTTCAAACTCAGTAATTTTGTTAATCAATTTTTTAGTATCTTACTGAGTTTGGTTTTTTTGCACTATGGCTTCCTTTTTGAGTTTCTTGATTTCACTAAGGGCACATTTTGATTTTGATTTGGACTAATTTCTTTCATAGACAAGGTTTCTTCTCCTTCTTCAATGGATCCCTTTGAACCATTGTCTGTTACATTAGCATCTTTGATGAGCAAGCTTTTCTTCTTTTTGAAAACATTTTTCTTTAAATTGAAGTTATTTTGTTTTTTCTTCATATCACTCTCATGGTCTTTGTTAGGGAATTGAGTAGCATAATGCCCAATTTTACCATAGATGAAGCATTTAAATGGTAGCTTCCCTTTATATTTTCCTAACCCTCTTCTCAATTTTCTCACAAGAATGGATTCATTGTTATCTAATTTTTCTAAGTCAAAATTTATGTCATTGTCCTTTTTCACAAACTTAAAGGTAGTTTCTTTGCTAGTGGGATTATCATTGTAGATTCTCATTTCATAGGTAGTAAAGGTGCCATGAAGTTCATCTAAGGTGAATTTGTTTATGTCCCTTTCTTCTACAACAAAAACTTTGGGATCATATTTAGGTGTCAGTGATCTTAACACTCTCTTGACAACAACTGATTCTGCTAAAGTCTCACCGAGACCACAAATTGAATTAACTATTTCTTGAACCCTAAGAGGGTAGTCAACAACCTTCTCTTCCTAATTCATCTTAATACCTTCAAACTTTTCCCTAAAAGTTTGTAACTTAGCCTCTTTAACTTTTTCAGCACCCTCATAAATACTGGATAGTTTATCCCAAATAGACTTAGCAGATTTACAATCCATAATTTTAACAAGAACATCATTATTCAAACCATAGAAAATAATATTTTATGCCCTAGCATCACAATGATAGGCCTTTTTCTCCTCTAGAGTAGAGGGTGCTATAGTGGCAGTGTACTCATTCTCAACTGCATGCCAAACTTCATAGCCTAGAGAATTTATATGTCGTTGCATTCTATATTTCCAAAAAGCATAGCCAATACCATTAAATAATGGTGCTTTGGAAGTACAAAAACCTTCCTAATTTTCCATGGCTAGTACTCCACCAGGAATCCCCTAAGTTGGTTAAACTTTTGGAAAGGGTATGACTCTAATACCACTTGTTGGAGTACAAAAAACACTGAGAAGGGGGGTGAATCAATGTTTTAATAACCAAATTCAATTCAATTTTTTTTCAAAACACAAAAATTCTTTGTGATCATGGAATGTTCAAATTCAAGTATGTTTTCAAATGTGATTGTCAATATCAGATCCTTAGACCATATAAAAAAAATCAAATGTTGCAAGGTACATAAAGGAAACTGCAAGACTAAATTGCATGAATCATGATAACCACAAAGATCACAAAAGAACCATACCAGAGTATTTTCATGAGTGGAAAAACATCATAGGGATAAAAAACACTCAAAAAAAAGCCTCACTGGCTTAATCAAAACCCATTGATTATAGAGCCTCGCTGGCTACTTTTTGTGCCTCACTAGCTACAAAAATATGTCTCATTGGATTTTCAAGTTAACAACTGCCTCACCGGCATAAAGATGTCTCACTGACATTGATCAACAATCAAGATAAAGAGTAAAGGACAAAGGGTTACTCCGTTTCTCTAATACTCATGGAAGTTTTCTGCCTTAACACATTTTGTGTCCTATAGGCTTCATTACATTTGAAACCTAGAAAACACAAAATATATTAACTATTCACTATTCTTTTGTAGCAATTATGTAAAGCACATAATTCAATCTTTTACATATTCAAAGATACATTTTCATCCAACTATTTCAACATAGGGTTTCAAAAGAAACCTCTTTTTAGAACAACATAAAAATAAATTTAAAACAAAAATAACTCTTGTTGTTTCAAGCATTTCATTTCACTATTTAACCAAAGCCCGATCTTGAGCATCTCAAATAAATAGCAAACATTAACCTAGTGAAACACAATACAACCATACCTCGGCCGGTTTTTGCTTGCAACTAAAAGGCACTTACAAATCTCAACTGCATCATTGAATCCACAATTGTCATTGAAGATTTGTTGCTTTCCAAGCTCTGATTCATGCCATTCATTCCCAAGATTCAAACCCTAAGTCCGTTGTTGTATACATCAAACTTCAACTTTGCATTATGCTTGACATACCTTTGCTTTCCACATTATACACCATTACTCTATTGAATTGGTAACCCTAGAAGGGGTTGTAGAAACAATTTCATAAACTACCTTCAAACCTTTCCTCAAGCACCCGTGATATGCTAGGCAGGTTACTAAATGAAACAACCTTAGTAATTTATGCCTTTTATCACTTAGCATATTAAAAACAGAAACATCATTGTATTTGACTTTGATAAATGTTGATGCCTTAGTAAAATGACAATGATAACCAAATATCATCAAACATCAACCAACATTATAATCCCTTATGCCTTTCAAACATGCATCAAGGTGAAAGTCCATATTGACATCAATGCCAAACTCATCCAATGTCAAAGGGATTGACAATAAAAAAAAAAGAATTGTAGTACACTCTAAATCTAGTTTCTAAACTACTAAAGTTTTTCAAAAATAGTTAAGATTAAGAGAATGAAATGTTCTACACACACAAAAGCATTCTTTTATTTATAGTAAAATATAACATAGTGTCTAGTGTGTGCCCCTCTATTTTTTTATTGCATTTAGTATTTTGAAAATCCCATTGGTAGAAATATAATTAAGAGTGAGTACTAAAAGTTGTATGTTTTTTATTGAATATACATATTTTTTATGATTTTTCAAAGTGGATACATCCTAAAAATCACATTATTGAGCATGCACATCACATAAATTACACTAAAATAATTGAAAATGTTTTTGTAATGTGTAAAGAATGAAGTGTAGAACAATCCTATATAATTTTTTAATTTTTTGGTTATAAAGCTTAGAAGATGTGTGTCATTATTGTGGTAATTTTATTAAAAGTCATTATACAATGTGTAAACTTGATGACGTGCAACTTGAGAAATGAGAATGAAGGTAAAAAAACATGTGAAATAGAGGCAAATAAATAGTCAAAACCTATAGGCTTGTTATCCAAACATATTCCAAAGAAAAAAGGGAAATAAATTTTTTTGGCTTAAAAACACACTCGCATTCTATGAAACAAAAAACACACTCATGTTTGTGCTCCACAAACGCAAGCATGTTATGTGGAACACAAAACACGTCCATATTTTGTGCTGAACAAAAAATGGGAAAATTATATGGAACACAAAACTCACGTTTTGTGCTCCACAAAACACGAGCACATTCTATGAAACATGAAATACGCTCACATTTGTCTACTCTCTCCCTCTCTTTCTCTCCCTTTCCCTATCCATCTCTCCCTCTATCATTTTATATCTCTCTCACTATGTCATTATGTCTCTCTCCCTTTCTTCCTCAGTCTCTTTATCCTCCCTCTCTTTATCTCTATCCATCCTTCATTTCTCTCCCTTCCTCTCTCTCCATTCTTATCTCTCTCTCCTCCCCCTTTCCCTCTCCTTCTATCTCTTTCTTACTCTTTCTCACCATTTATTTATGTTTCTCTCCCTCTCCTTTATCTCTACCCCTCTCCCTATCTATCTCTTTATCTCTCTTCTATCTTTTCTCCCTCTCCCTCTCCCCATATCTTTTTATCTCTCACAAGAAATTTATGTTTCTTTTCCTTCCCCTCTCTCTCACATGCTCTTTCTCTCCCCGTCTCTCTATCACTCATTCCCTCTCCTTCTATATTTATCTTTTTATCCTCCCTCTCTCTTTATCTCTATCTCCCTATCTTTATCTCTCTCCTTGTCTCTATCTCTATTGAATTCTCCTTCCATCTCTCTTCAAATTATGTGTTGTGAAACCTTATTATGAACTTCATGACCCAAAACTCACATTCTAACATTGTTAGTTGCACAAGATACCAAAATATAAGAATGTCTTACTCTCATGCTACAACAACCCCAATTAGGTTTGGTCCTACTTTTATTAGTTTTCATTTTGATCAAATGACAATAAGTATACCTTCTCTTTCGACAATTCATGCTCAACTCAACCTTAGATCCTAATACTAGTTTCCATGATACAAACTCCAAATTTGACCATGAGGTCACACTACATGTTTCTCACTCCCAAATGTGTGATATTGATTAGCACCTTGGTAATTATTAGAAATTTTGACAAGGTGGGAACATATCTAGTGTCATTGTTCCACCAAACTCGTAATAATCATTCCAAATTTCTTGAGTTTATTTAAGGCTTTTTGCATATACTTCACAATGATGTCCTAGCCTTAATTTCTTGCCTCAAAGGAAGTAATGACTCCCACTCTAATGTGACTAGTAAAAAAATTTCCATGTACATGTTAGATTTATACTCTCCATATGTCCAATACATATATGGTCACTAGTGAGCTACACATTCTTGATTGATGTATGCTTCATCTTCTATATTTTCCTCATCTTCACATGCCATGAAATATGGTTTTCTTGGTAGGCACCTTGGAACCTCGATCCCCTTTGGCTCGCATATATTCGATCTTGCAAGCTTTAACTTCTTCCAATGTAGGTATATCTACTAGTATCCCACCCCCTTTGCATAAAAAAGAGCCTATAATGAACCAACTTATGCAAATGTGGGACACTTTTAACATTAGCTCACCTTGATATCCACCTCTTCTACTTAACCTCTTATCCCACCATACTACCATTGTAGCCCCCTATTCTTTTAAATCCTTGCTATCCTACTTCCTAATAGCTTCAAGGTGCCTTACTATGAAAAGTACGATGACGAGGTGACCTACAAACATGTGCTCATATTTACAACGTTGTGTAGTGACTATTTTTCAAGACCAATTGCTATCAAAACTCTTCTCATAATTGTTGAAATCCATCACACTAGATTGATTTTTCTCACTTCTCGGTCATTCAATAAATTATTTAGATCAATTAGGAAATTAGTTCTTAAAATAATTTCCAAATAATATAGGCTCCCAAGTCACCTTTAAACTGACCTGGTGCTTTGCAAGCATGGTTTTTATGAAAAAATAATTGATTTTATATTTAGATACCAATCCTTGTCCTCTCACATTCCATACCACTCCCTAGTTTATATATGCAGAAGGTTTTCATAGGAAACCTTTAACCTCTAGTCAAGGATAAAATTTTACTAACAAGATATTCTCCTTTTCCATGACAATGCACAACCCTTTGCAACCATCAACAAAGTGCCAACCAATTAAAGGCACCCACTTCATAGGCTCCTACCACATCTTACATGGATTTTTCTTCACATGATAACTATAAAAAGAATAAAAAAAATCTTGAAAATAATTCTCCTCCTATTGTAAATAACACTCCTACCATAACACCTACTATTGTACTAGCTATTCTTTTTATTTAAAACTCAAAGAAACTGATAATTCATAAAATTATCTAAATCTCTCTATTCAATATTGTACAACTCCGAAACAAAAATTTAATGTAGTTTTTTCCCATTCGATCACTAGACAATGATCAACCCCTTCCACCTTCATATGATCTAAAGGCCTTTTGCTAGTACTATAGAGTCTCTATCTATGATACTGAATGATGCTTGCATCTTAAGAACATAGTGCCATTGAATTCACCCAGATACTAAGAGGGGGGGTGAATTAGTATCTATAAAAAATTAAACCCTTTAGATCTTAAACCCTTCAACAAGTAGATTTATACTTTTAACATAATCAACAAATTATAAATAGATTAGAAGCACTTAATCAAATCAACAGTAATGAAAGATAGGAAAATGAACACACATGCACAAGATAACACTAGATTTAAATGGAAAACCCAAGAAGGGAAAAACCATGTGCAGTGAGAAATCTCACAATATAGGAAGCTCACTGCTTACAAAATTTCAATTTATTTTAAGGCTCGCTACTTAAGGAAGCACACTACTCCCTGATGGACTTGCAAGCTAAGGCGCACAACCTTAGGGAAAGATACAAAGGACTTGTAGTACTAAGGCACACAACCCCAAGGCAAGATACAAATTACAGGGACTTACTGAAGAGGCTCACTATCTGATAGCAGGATACATGAAGATCTGGAAATTAAAATATTTGTCAACAATACACTTTGCTGACTGAGGCGTTAAAGCTCATCTGATCTTTCTTTTCCACAACTCGCTACATCATTCCATATTTTCACACCACCACACACTTTCCCAATTTGTAATTGATTTATTCTTCCATTTATATCCTCTACAAGATCTCAAAATAACAATTAGGTTGGCTAGAAGATAAACAATAACCTTAACAAGTCGGCTACAAAAACATAATGGGGTCTTATCCAAGAGATAGAGAGGACCAAAACTAACTTACTATAACTTTCAATGTGATCCCAAACAACACACACGCTAGTGCACATCAACCCAAGTCAACAACAAGGAAACAAGAAGATGAAACATGTAGCACATTACTAGTCAGCCCAAAAACACACTTTCAACTGAATTTACTCAATGTGGTTCTCAACAAGATAGGTTGGGACCCAAATAAATCTTAACACAACCTCAAATGCTAGCACAAACCCCCAAGAACATAGCACAAGTAAGAGAACAAGCCTTGTTGGCCAAACATCCATAAATTACCCAAAAAACCAACTCAACACAATGCAACACCAAAGAGATCAACCACTAATGTGCAGATCACAAAGATATGTTCCATGAACATCCAACAACACTTCCATATACTTATTTCACATAGTGAATGCAAAAAAAAGCCATCACAAACCAAATAGAAACAAAACACTTCATCCCAGAAGCACATAATAGACAACCATGAGATAGAACATTAACTTGTGGTAAATAACATCACATAAAAATTAAACTGTGAGATTGTACAAAAATTGATCTAGCATGTCCACCAAGCTGTACAAGTAGAAACATCAATGCAAAGAAATCCAAAGCATTTTTCAGACCAATCCTAATAAGCAACAAAACTTCCAATCCACTGCAATTACTAGAAACCTCCCTGACAACATCGGTGGCCAAAAAAGATGGGAGTGCAACATCCACATAACATAAACATTGAATCCCAAATTGAAGACCACATCTTCAAAGGTAGAGGAATGCAAAGCATTCTCCCAAACAGTCTTCAAAGAAACTTTCTCCAACTTGAGGAGACCAAGAATTCCTTGTGACAACACATATTTCCTCAGGAATAGCAAGAGAGAGAATATAACATACTAGAGACCATCAACAACATCTCTCCAACTTTAGCATTACTTCTAATCCTCATTTTAATGCTTTTAATCCTCATCTCAATGCTTCTAATCCTCATCTTAATGCATCATCATGATATCATCTCTTCTATCAACAACCATACACAATACATCTCTACTTATCATCAAATAGGGCATGACATCCAACCATGAACATCAACAACATAAAAGGCATGACATCAAACTATGAACATATCATCATAGAGTATCAACAAAATACAACTATAAGCACCAATGACAACCCAAACTACAAGCATCAATGACAACCCAAACTGAGTGTTGACATCACTGGAAACCAATGCCAAACAATAATCTCACAAACATATGCAAAAATCTCCCCAAGTGTTGACATCAATGACAACCAGTGTCAACAATCTTCAAGCCCTTTGGCATTGATGGAAACACACACCTGCACATTCTCCCCCTTTGACATCAAGGAAAAATGACCAAGGATCTTCATTAAAGCATAAACACATTCTCCCCCTTTGACCAACAAAACTTCTTCAGCCAATTGTACATGCCCCCTATCAGTAGCAACCAACCAACTACCTACTCCCCCTAAGAGGTAGCATATGTCAATCCAGGAGAAAATGGATATGACATGAATTTCTACCCTTGGATGGATGCACCATCTATGCATCTAGTTAGAAAAAGGAGGGGAATTAACCCATAACTTTTGTTGGAGATACTCAAAAGTATCCTTTGAAAGTGCCTCAGTAAAGATATATGTAATATGATGCATAGTATGTACATATTCCAATATGGCTTCTTGTTTTGTAGCCTTTTCGCTTAGAAAGTGATACCAGATAGAAATGTGTCTGGTCCTTTGAATGCATCAACAGATTCTTGGAAATGTTAATTGTATCGATATTATCATACAATATGGGAATGGGTCCATCATATACCACCTTTATGTCCTTCAAAGTCTGCTTCATGCAAAGCACCTAGGTGCAACAAGCTACTATAACAATATACTCAGCTTTTATTGTGGATAAGGACATTGAGTCTAGCTTCTTACTGAACCAAGAGACCAATTTGTCTCCTAAGAAAAATGGACTTCCACTTGTACTTCTTCGATCATCCTCGCATCCTATCCAATCAGCATCAGTATAAGTATTTAAAGAAAAATTATCATTCTTCTTATACCGCAAACCATAATATGAAGTTCCCTTCAAATATTTGAATATTCTTTTTACTACCTTCTCATGAGTTTGCTAAGGATTAGCTTGAAATTTTCCAACCAAACATATTGCATGCATAATATCGGGTCTAGAAGTAGTCAAGTACAATAAAACTCCAATCATAGACCTATAAAGAGTTTGATCAACTTCATGTAACTCATCAATCTTTCTCAAGTGACAATTGGTGACCATAGGAATACTTACAGGTTTGGAATCCTCCATGCCAAACTTATTCAACATATCTCTAACATACTTAGCTTGAGAAATAAAGATACCACCATCTATATGAATAATTTGAAGCCCAAGGAAGAAAGACAACTCACCAATCATAAACATCTCAAACTTTTTCTACATCTCTTTTGCAAACTTCTTACACATTATCATCTCCACCAAAGATGATGTCATCAACATATACAACTATCAAAATCTTATCTTCCTCTACCTTAATGTAAAGATTACTATCTACAGTACCTTTCTTGAATCCTTGCTGAAGTAAATACTTATCTAACTGAGCATACTAAGCTCTAGGAGCTTGTTTTAGTCCATACAAACCTTTCTTGAGTTTGCACACAATGTCTGAATCTTCTAATAGTTGGAAACCATCTAGTTTCTCAATGTAGACTTCTTCCTCTAAATCATCATTCAAGAAGGCTAACTTAACATCCATCTGATAGACTTTGAAATTCTTGTGAGCAACAAAGGCAAGAAACATCCTTATAGCATCCATTTTGGCTATTGGAGCAAAAGTCTCCTCAAAATTAATACCTTCAAATTGTGAATAACCCTTACATACCAATCTTTCTTTGTTCCTCACAACTTCACCATCTTCATTTAGCTTGTTCTGAAACACCCACTTGTTCCTATAACATTCTTATTAGCTAGTATGGGAACCAAATCCCATGTCAAATTCTTTTCTATCTGATTCAATTTCTCTTCCATTGCCTTCATCCAACCTTCATCTTTGCTAGCATCAACAAATTTCTTGGGCTCTACCTTTAAGAGTAAACATAAATTCACTTTCTCACTTGCTTTCACAAGCCTTCTCCTAGTCAATACACTTTCATTCTTATCACCAATGATCTGATCTTTTGAATGCTTCTTCTAAAAATACTTTGTTGGAGTCTTAGGAACTTTTTATGATTCTTGTGTCTTCTCTTCTTTTTCTTTTTCTTCTTCTTCAATGCAGGGAGGTATATCAGATCTACAAACCTTTGGTTCTTATGAGATCTGACATAGATCTTCATCTACTTTCACATTTATTCTTTCAATCATGTTTCCCAATCTCTTGTTGTAGCATCTATAAACCTTGCTTTTAGTTGAGTAACCAAGAAATATATCTTCATCACACCTTGAGTCAAACTTTCCAGGGTCTTATTCATCTCTTCTAATGTAGCATTTGCTGCCAAATATTCTAAAGTATCTAACAATGGGAGGCCTTCCATACCATAGCTCATAAGGGGTCCTAGTGCTATTGACCCTCAACTATATTTTGTTAAAAAAGTAGAGAACAATGTGAACTGCTTCCCTCCAATACATATTAGGTAGATCAACATCTTTCAACATAGTCCTAGCCATCTATTGCATAGTCCTATTCTTCCTTTCCATCACCCCATTCTGCTAAGGGGTTCTAGTAGCAGAAAGGTGTCTCCTAATACCATGATCTTCACAAAACTTTCCAAATTCATTTGAAGTAAATTCACCTCCTCTATTCTATCTTAAGCATTTGATCTTAGCATCCATTTGATTCTCAACTTTTGCTCTGAATATTTTAAACTTATCAAAACTTTTAATTTTTCTCTTAAAAAAGTAACCCAAGTCATTCTAGAGTAGTCATCAATAAGCAACATGAAATACATTTCACCTTGTTGACTCTTTGTTCTTGTAGGTCTACATAGATCAGTGTGAATCAGCTCCAATGGCATTGTAGAAGAACACTCCTTGCTCTTGATATTTTTCTTTGTTTGTTTTCCCATTTGACACTCCTTGCATAATGTGTTTGCAAGATTAGTTATCTTAGGCATATCTCTCACTGCATGAGTAGAACAGATCTTTACCATATTGTTAAAGTTGATGTGTCCCACTCTCTTGTGCCACAACCAACACTCACTAGATTGAGCCAATAAGTAGATTCTTCCATTTTTCTCTTTTAGATGATAGACATTTCCATTTGTCGTAGTACCTTCTAAAACCAATCTTTTAGACCTTGCCTTCTTAATCTCACATCCTTGGGCATGAAATGTAAGGTTGTATCCTTTTCTACACATCTGACTGACATTGAGAAGATTATGCTTCAGTCTTTTGACATAGAGGACATCCTTAGTCCTATTCTTTCCATCAAATGGTATAGCACCCTTTCCACAAATTTGTGCTAACTCATCACCACCAAACTTAACAACTCTACCATTACACTTCTTAAGACTGATGAACCTTCTCTTGTCACTAGTCATGTGGTTAGAGCAACCACTATCAATCATCCAAGCATTTGTTTCTTCCTTTGCATGAAAGGAAATCCACACAGCCATTGATCTTTCATTATCTTTATCAGCCTACAAGGTACAAGACTTCTTGCATTCTTCAATATCACCCTTTTTTTTTTCACAACCATGAATAAGGTTTCATCATTTGAATCATTATCTTCATCTTCTAAATAAAAAATTATCTCCTTGGAATAGAGACTCATTTTGAACTTCTCTCTTTTGTTGCCATCTTCTAATTCTTTAAAAGGACATTTAGAAGCAAAATGACCAATCCTACCACAATTGAAACACTTGAAAGGTAAATCACCTTTGTATTTTTCGGTGCCTTTCTTCAATATTCTCACAAATTTTTCTTCTACCTCATCAAATTCATCATTCTAATTAGTTGTTTCATCATCTATCTTTACCAGTTTTGAATGCTACTTCCTTCTTTGGAGCATCTTTGTCAAACTCTCTCATTTCAAAGGTTGTGAGAGCACAAAAAAATCATCTATTGAATACTTATCCAAGTTCTTATACCCCTGAATAGTAGATACCTTATGACTATAAGCTTTAGGGAGAGATCTCAAAACATTCTTCACAATCTCATCTTCTTTCACTTCTCCACCAATACCTCTGATGCCAGTAACTACTTCATCCACCTAGAGCATATAACTATCAATATCTTCATCCTCTGTCATCCTCAGGGTCTCAAATATGCTCTTGAAGATTTGCATCTTCGCTTGCTTCACTTTATTATCTCCTTAAATGCTGCTTATCTTTTCCCATACGTCCTTGGAAAAACTACAACTCATCACCTTCAGAAGTTCCGAATCAGCTAACCCACACGTGATAGCATTATTTTCCTTGGAATTATTCTGATACAACCTAATCTCAACAAGATTTGTTGGAGGAGTAGTAGGAGTTGTATAACCATCCTTGATAGATTGCTAAACACAAAAACTTAGAGAGTTTAGATGGCCTTCCATTCTTTCCAGAAGGTGTAATTTGTCCCATCAAACCTAGGACCCTTGTAAGATCCATCATGTGCCATACCGAACCTTTCTCAAGTAGTTAAGCTTCTTAAGAGGAACTTAGCTCTGATACCAATTGTTGAACTTACCCAGATACTTGGGGGGGGGGGGTGAATCAATATCTATAAGAACTTAAACCCTTCAACAACATGCAGATTTAGAAAAATCAAATATATTGTAAAGAAAAATACTATAACTCCCAAATATGAATAGCTTTAAACTAGGTCACATCTTGATCATATATATGTATGAAGAATTATATCAAATTCGTTCACATGCATCGCTTCACAAACGTTACCCATGTGTGTCTATAAATCATCTACACATGCTCTCAAATCATCAGAAAAGTTTGTGGACCCTCTTGTCTAACTCATGTGACCTAGGCATCATGCCCTTCTCATCACATCGTGCTTATATTGGATAAATTTTCAATATTAACATCATACTCATATAGAGTACCAAATTCTAATATACATGAATCAAAGGTAAACAATAATTAACTCAATAGAGATATTCGCAAGGTGAGAAAAAATTGCATATGTGTTACATCTTCACCTAAGAAAAGTGCAATACTATACCAATGGTGGTGTATAATTGGAGTATTAAACAATCAATAATATGTAAACATAATCTATGAAGTCTTTGACTAACATCATTCCACACATGGCTATTCAAAAGATGAAATCATGATTTGGGTGCTTTTCCACCCAACCATGAGGTTTCCATGGAGTTATTCCTACCTAAAGATCTACTGACCCTACATGAAGTGCCTAGCTACCTTGAAATATTTTGATGCATGTCTGTAACATCTACATGCATATATAAATATATAATATAACAATTTCTTATTTACAAGATGTGGCAGAGAATTATATCAAATAAAGTTTGCTAGGCTAATCATCTTTTTCAATGATCTGGGCTTTGGCCAAAGTATTTGAAAACATTGGAATCTTCCCAAAAAGAGGAAGTCCTTCTCTATTGTTCCACATTTGACACCCATCCCGAAGAGTAAAAACCTTTGTCACTCAAATTCAAGAATATCAAGCATATACAAGAAGACACTCTTTAGCACATCTTGCATGAATGAAAATAATACATTAAATTCAATCATATAGAACAATTTAAGTCTTCTCATGATTATCCACACAATGCATATCATATCATCATCATATGTAGCAACATATATGCCACTCATCACAAAGTTGTAAGACAAAATTCAATCATGATATTAATACAAGATTTTTATGTTCTCCATAATCTACTCCCTCGAACATTCTATCATAGTTCATGGCGAACTTGATAGGTTACAACACTTAACACAACATAGAACCAACGATGTCAAACATTTGGAATAGTCACCAGGAGATTTAAAATAAATCTCAAAAGAGAGAAGAATCATTAAATTCAACATTAAGTCACAAAATGTTGACAATTTCAACAATAAATCAAGTACGATCAAGGGTTGTGAAATCAATCGTCAAAAGAGTTGGTGACTAAACCAATCATAAGAAAAACCCAAAATACAAATGTTGGTATTTATGTCATAAGAAATATTCTTATCAATAAATCAAAATAAATCACCAATTCAGAACACTTCACATAACTGAGTGACTATCAATAGTCACATGGAGGGAGTAAATGGCTACACGACACCTTTTGTCTTAGGTGCACTAGATTAAACTTATATTTATTAAAATTACCAATTTACACATATTACACCTAATTAAACATATAAAAATGACACATGTCCAAAAAACAAGAAAAGAGACAAAAAATTATATTATTTCATAAAGTTTAGAGTACATATGTCGATAACATGTCAGATCATATAGAAACACATCCCTTACAATAGACCACATGGTTGAGTACAAGATTACACAATGATCCATAACAAGGATCTTCTTGACATGATTCTTCTGGCTTTTAACTCCTTTGACCACAACAAGGGTGAAAACATTGTTGGAGTGTGTTTCCACCTGGCCATGAATTGATTCACTTCCTTGGAATTCTTCCTAAAAGGAGAATACCTGACCCAGAACAAGGAAGACTAGCAATGCATCTACATCTACTGGAGTAATGTAATAGTGAGGCATGATACATCTACATCTAATGATATCATGAATTCTAAATACAAGCTAGGAACACTCTAGAATGCATATTTTAGTCACATAAGCAACATAATGGTTCATCTTCAATGCTATTGGTCAAAATTTTCTTATAATTACAAGACATGGACTTAGCATGATATTAAAATGATTGTATTTTCAACACAATTAAAATGCACACAAGAATTTGCAAATATAACTAAATTTGTGCTTCTTAATTCATAGAAATATAGGGATTTTCAGCAATGTATGAATGTGAAAATATTAATTTAAGAAGGTATATCACATGTATGTATATATAGATACATATATAGACATTATAAGTATTTATGTGTATATATTCTTATAAGATCAAACACACTTATGATCTATGATAACTTCATTGATTTAAAGAAAGCATCCATGCATAGATAACCATTCCAACAACTACATGGCAATAAGAGAAGATTTTCTCATAAGAATTCAAACACATTCCCCTATCAAGTTATACATTTCTATATTCAAGTATCAACTTCATTATATTCAATAATGCTTCATCTAAACTAGATACTTAGACATTGGAAAATAATCCAACTATGGTTATATTTAGACTTTTGATTAATTATCTATTGAATATCATTGACTCTTCTTGTCTATAATTCTCTAAATTTCTTTAAACCAAATTTTTTTCTACAAATTCCATTCTTAATGATATGTGATTCAAGAACAATTATTAAGATGAGTACTTTCAAACATTAGCATGATAGTCCAACTCAAACGTATAATATTGAAATTCAAGCATTACTCATTATTTGTTCCTTCCCATGCAATATTTTTGATCCTTCCTAAGTAATATACAAGAAAAATATTTTGGAGATAACAAGAGTATTGATATTACCAAAAGGATTGCAGCTATAGTCCACTATAAATAGCTATGGATTGATTGGACATAAGAACAAGGTTCATTGGACATCTGCTACGCCCTTAATATTAGTGTACATCGAGTTATGAATAGTCGGCTTGTGGCTATCTTAACTCCTAATTAAGTAATGTTATCATTATTATATTATTATTTATTTAGTTAAGTCAGACTAGGGCTTATATAGGGTTTTCTAAGTCGGCCTAGGTGATATCCTGTGCATAAATAGGTAAATATAGGAGGTTGTGAGTCTTATTTCATCATCATATTGTGAATTGTGTTCTCATTGGAGATATTTGGAGGTTTCCTCCCTCAAATTAGCTTGTAATTCTTAGTTATTATAAAGTATTTGTAGCATATTTAATATCATCTTCTTCTATTGTGCAAGTTATTTCATTACAAGTGGTATCAGAGCATGATCTTGGCACCGTAGAGGTAAGGCATTTTCTCAATATTCGAGGCGATTTTGGGAAGATCACATCTTTCATATTTTAGTGATTTTTTTTTTTTATAATGGTTTTTGAAGAACATATTAAAGAAGATACAACCTAGATTTTAGAGGAATTGGAGTAGAATTGAGAGAATTATTGCAGAATTAGGGTTTCTGTACAATTTTTTTGGAAGGTGCTTATCTCTCAAATCCTGCATAATTAGAGCCTAATTTTTAGTAGGTTTTTGGAGAAATAATAGAGGATAATACAATCCAAATTTTAGAGAAATTTAAGTAGAAATAAGAGAGTTATTATAAAATTAGGGTTTCCAAAAAAATCACTCTCAAGGGTGCAAATCTGCTCATTTATTGGAGTGTTTTTTGCGTAAGTTGTATTTTGGTACTATTACGTTATAGTAAAAGTTTCAAAAAATTTAAAGTTTCATTTGTATGATTTATTTCAAAATTATTGGTTTCCATCATGACGGTGCCTACAACAAGGGGAAAAAAGAATGTTGTCACACCAAGGAAAACCCCTGATAAGGATGGAGTAATAATAGAGGATATTAAATCCAATGAGGAAATCAGTAAGATCAAGGAAGACATTTCCTCAATGAAGATGGGTATGTGTGACCTAAGAGGACATATATCAGACATACAAAGTATGTTAAGCGCCTATATGAATGAACCAAGAAAGGAGTTCTCAAGCAACCAAGGTGAAACTTCCAGGTTAGCTAATATTGAACCAAATGTTAATACTCCTATGGGATCCAGGAATTTGATTCCAAAGGTGGATATGCGCAAGTTCGATGGCAAGGATCCTCTAACATGGATAAACCAAATGGATAATTCTTTTGAAGTACATCAAGTCCCAAATGGACAAAAGGTTACGATGGATTCCTTATATCTAGAACCAGATCAATTCATTTGGTATCGTTGGCTTTGTACTCATTGAAGGAAAAAGTGTCTCACTGTCTCATGGTTAGTTTTTATAGAGGAACTCCAAGCACGATATAGCAATAGTGTGATAGACAACTTCTTCATCCAACTTGCTAAACTTCAACAAACAAGATCCATTCAGGATTATATTGAACGATTCCAAAATCTATCCTTAAGAGTGGATACAATTACAAAGGATAACTTGAATGATTTATTCTTGGGTGGTCTCAAGGATCACATTTAACATGAGGTACACATGTTTAGTCCTAGCTCTATAAATGAGTCTTTATCTTAGCACACAAAGTAGAGGAGAAGTATTTGATTCCTAAGAGGCAAGGGGCTAATGTGACAAGAGAGAAATGATATTCAACACCTTCTCTTCCTCAACCTACTAGGTTGACTACACAACAAATTTAGGAGAAAAGAGAAAAAAGGGTTGTGTTTCAATTTTGATAGCAAATACAGTTGAGGGTATAAATGTAGTGAAAAGAAATTGTTTTATATTGAAGTTCCAAGTGAGGAAAAAGAGGAGGAACCCATATTAGAGGATGAAAGGGAGTCAAATGAGGAATCACATGATTCCCAACCAATTATTTCTTGTCATGCACTCTTAGGTTTTAGTGCTCCAAAAAATCTCAAGGTAGTGGGTTTCTTAAAGAAGTAGAAAGTAACAGTGTTGATTGACTCTAGTAGTACTCATAATTTCATCAACAAAAAGTTAGCTACCCGTCTAAATTGCTTTATATACCTAGCTCCAAAGTTTCAAGTTTTGATTGCGGATGGTGGTACTGTTAGTTGTTCGGGGAAGTGTCATAGCATTAAACCATCAATGGGAGATTATCACCTTGATAGCCCAATGTATGCAATATCGATGGGTGCAACAGACGTTATTTTGGGAGTACAATGGTTTACTACTTTGGGAACAATTGAGAAGAACTTCCAAGAACTAGTCATGAGATTTCAATCAAAAGGAAAGATAGTAGAGCTAAGA
Organism: Sequoia sempervirens; assembly: GCA_007258455.2. Taxonomy (NCBI): domain Eukaryota; kingdom Viridiplantae; phylum Streptophyta; class Pinopsida; order Cupressales; family Cupressaceae; genus Sequoia; species Sequoia sempervirens. The sequence goes on along the minus strand of VDFB02193867.1, from coordinate 237,341,355 downwards.
GGATTGACTTAGGAAAGGTCCCCACAAATGGTAAGCTCTAATCAAATGCAAAAATTTCTTAAGAAAGGAGTTGATGGATTTGTGGCCCAATTATGTTCATTAGAAGTCTCTCAGTCTAAGGATCCCACCCATCCAGATTTACAAGCAATAATTGATCGTCACTCTGTGGTTTTAGGAGATATGCCTAAGGGACTTACTCCTAAGAGGGATCATGATCATGACATACATCTAGTTCCAGGGAGCCAACCACCCAACATCAAACCTTATAGGTACCCACATATACAAAATAGTGAGATACAAAAGATTGTTGAAGAGATGCTAGAGCAAGAATTATCAGGCATAGCCAAAGTGCTTACTCCTCACCTGTGGTGATGGTGAATAAGAAGGCTAAAACTTGGTGCATGTTCCTAGACTACAAAGTGCTCAACTTGTACACCATCAAAGATAAGTTTCCTATTCTAGTCATTGATGATTTGCTAGATGAATTGGATGGAGCTATGTATTTTACAAAGTTAAATATTAGATCTGGTTATCATCAAATTTGAATTAAGGAAGAAGATATTTGTAAGACAATGTTTAGGACTCATGAGGGTCATTATGAGTTCTTGGTCGTGCCATTTGGTCTTACAAATGCACCATCTACATTTCAAAGTTTGATGAATTCTTTTTTTAAGAAATTTTTGAGGAAGTTTGTATTAGTGTTCTTTGATGATATATTGATTTATAGCAAGACATGTGAAGAACACTTGTATCATGTAGATCAAGCATTACAAGTTCTTGAAGATCATCAACTCTATGCTAAGCCATCCAAGTGCACTTTTGGTTTCAAGGAGGCGGAGTACTTGGGACACATAGTTTCACATGAAGGGGTAAAGGTGGATCCTAACAAAATTAAGGCTATCATGGAATGGCCTATTCCGAAAACCATTAAGAAATTGAGGGTTTCTTGGGATTGACGAGATACTACAGAAGATTTGTAAAGAATTATGATTGTATAGCAATACCCCTCACCTCTTTATTGAAGAAGGATTATTTTCATTGGAATGAGTCTGTTAATGTAGCATTTGAGATATTGAAGGAGGCTATGTATACAACTCCAGTGCTTGCCACTCCTGAATTCACTAAGGAATTCATTGTGGAATGTGATGCTTCAGGAAATGGGATAGGAGCAGTTCTCATACAAGAGGGTCAACCAATTTATTTTGAGAGTGTGAGATAAGAGGGATTCACTGCACACGAGTCTATTCATTGTCAAGAGATCACTAGGGAACCAACTGCCCTTATCCACCTCAACATGAAGAAATTGTGAAAGAGATGGGTATATGTTAACCTTTACAAGGAACTACTTAAAAGTCTAAGAGAGTGAAACTTCTAAATTCCTGCCTCAGACAGAGGAGCTCTTGGCCAAAGGGCGGAAGCACAGATTCAAGATTCCACAACGATGCGCTATCGTCCAAATAATGCATTGGCATCCTAAGCAACAAAAAGCTTAAGAACTCAAGCGGGTAGGACAAGGTCTCACTTACTAGCTCGAGTCAGAGGTATGTTAGACGAAATAACCAGATAGAAGATAGAAACTTAGAACAAAGTATAAGGAGAACTCAGAGAAAACTTTACCTTCCACCAGATGTTCGAGTCTTCACTTCAAGCTCCACTTTGCAACCTACACACAAAAGAACGAGGGGAAAAGGTTGGGGTTGTATAGGGGTTTGTCTCAGTCAGACCCCTATTTTGGTGCTCCCACCTCCACGGACAGCCAAGTTGGAAAGGAGTGTTAAGGAAGTAAACAAAGCATGTGGTGAAAACAAAACCTACTTGAGGAGTAGAACCCACACCACAAAGTAGCAAATGAACAAGTAGGAGAGAAGAGTAAAAGAGAGAGAGAGAGAGCGTTACCCACAGGCCTAAACCCTCTCCAGAGCGCATAGATGCACCGCAAAGCGCTTGCTTGAGAGCTGTAGTTGTTGGAAGGACCTCAGTCTGGCATGGCTTCACTTGTGAGAATGCTGCTATCAAGAAATGAAGAGAACTCAGGAAATGAGAGTGTAGAGAGAGCTTCACTGAATAGCTTGAACCCCCAAATGAGAGCCAAGGAGGGCTTTTTGTTGCATGCAAGGGTGGAAAAGAGTCGTTACATCCGAATTCTAACTACTAGGACATGTTTCGTGAGAGTCAAGATTTGAGATTCCCCATTTCAAGCTCAGAAGACCGCAAGGACACTAGTGAGCTGTGCAAGCGTCCAAGGCCTATATTTTTGGGAAATGTGTCATCAGGCTTTCGTTGCTCTGCCATTAGTCCACATGGAGTCAAAATCATGAGATTATGACTCATGGGATTTTTCTCATTAATGCCCTAAGGTGTCATAAATGCTAGAAAAAAGTGCAAAAATGTGGAATTCCTCTTAGGTGCAATTTTGTGATATTACATTTTTCCCCCACTTTAGTAGGCTCGATTTTGGAAAAAATCAGCCACACTAAAGTAGAGAAGAAAAATTTCACCTCAAAATTTGAATTTTACGGATTTGCATGCTAGGAAAAGGGGCCTCAAAGGCCACCAAGGTCGAGCTAACTGATACTGAAGGTGCCCCCAGCAACCGAGCTTAACAAGCAGCGACAAGGCGGTTGTAAAAAATCGCTCAAAACTTTAGCTTGTAAAACTCAAATTTTAGGTCACTTTCAAAAATTGGAAGAAGCTACCATGGCGAGAAGAATGGTCAAGAAAAAGGTTGATTCAGAAGAAAAATATGGTCAAGATGTGACTATATGCCCCCTCCTGAGTTTTCCCCCAGCCTGGTGGGGTAAATTCAAGAGAAACCGGGGAGCCACAAACTCTAGGAAAAATGGGCCCCAGGGGGCCTATATATACCTAAGTGGGCCCCTAGAAGGGTTATTTTCACTATTCACTGCAAGCAAATTGTTGAATTTTGTGAGAGAAAAGTCAACAAAATTCCAAGCAGGAGGGAGTACGAGGCGCCTAGATTAGAGCAGCTATGCAACAACATTGTCGAGGGTCACAAGGTGAACCGAGTAGGCCTCTAAACCTCGTTATTTAAGACCCTTTTTTAGCATTTTTATTCATTGAGGTGTGCATGCATCCATTTTGGGTGCTCGTGTTTGAAATGTGTGTTGATGCCTTCATTTTGCGCCCACATCCCTATTCTGTACTGGTGTCTCAAGGATGCGATGTCATCCTCGAGGCGTCCATGGCGGACAAGGACATATGTGCAACGTGCAAACGTCTGTGCGACACATATAAGTCTTAAAAAAAAATTCTTTCAAATCAAGATTCCATGTTCTAACGTAGATTTTTTTTCACTTTTTGCAGGAGTATCCAGAGATTCACGAGCATCTTGGAGGGCGGGCTTACCGACTAGTTCGAGAGCAGAGGGGCCGTCTCACCATGGACAAGGTCACCCACCTTGAGCAGGTTGGTCTCTGGCATGCATTCACCATGCTAGAGATGCACTACCACGAGTGAATGCTTACAACGCTGATGGAGTGGTGGGATGCCACCACGTCATCTTTCTATTTACCTATTGGGGAGATGACCACCACCTTGGAGGATGCCTATCAGATCCTCGATCTACCCATCTGCGGATGAAGGGTGGCCATTGATGATACCCGATTGGCACTGGAGCGGGCGAAGGGAGTTTGTTACTGCTCAAGATGGATAGATGGCGGCGATGGCATGGGCCACATTTACACACACTGGTATGACCAAGTGTGAACCGTTGCACCACTGTTGTGCTGGGTGATGGTCGTGATTGTCACTGTCACTTTTCGAATCATAATAAACAAGCGAGGCTCTCACCTTCACGGGGGCCTCGTCCACACTATCAAAGAGATGGTGAGCATAGGATGGTTTTTTCTTGGGGGTGCAACATGCTAGTGCACCTCTACCAAGAGTTAGGCCGGTACGTTCACTATGAGTACTGCAATCTGATAGCGTACACACTTTTGTAGGTGTGGGCTTTCACCCACATCATGTGCAGGAGGTCGGTCAATTTTCCCCAACGACAGCCATATCGCGTCCCCATGGACCACTAGTATGACATGGCAGGCTAGTGGAGGTTCGACAATTTACAGTTTTAGAGGTTATAGTTCGATACTCTTATTGCGGATGGGGTCAAATGGAGACCCTACCGATTCTTCAAATCGGTAGATGATAGCAAGTACCTGAGGAACCTGCAACGGGACTGTTTTCTAGTAGGTCGCCATGATCATATCATCGTGCCATACTACTGGAGTCGAGTCATGAGACAACATGGCCATGTACAGACTATTCCTCCAGACGTGCCCACATACACTAGGGCTTATAGGAGTGTGACCAAACCCAGGGATCTCCCCTACCCCACCATCACCGATTTTGTTCCCTCGAATGATGATGAGCCAGACCATGATTTTCTGCCCAACGACGACGATGGATAATGTCAAGATTGTTGTGGATTTTAGAGGGTGGTGGGCTAGGCACCGTCCTCCTGTGTTTGGTGAGGGTGCCCCAGGGGGGGTATGGGTCCATAGGGGGACGTGCCACCTCCACCTCCACAAGATAGACGAAGAGGTTGGTAGCGAGCCGACGAGGAGGAGGAGAGGCCACAGGAGGAGGAGGCAATGCCACAGAGGCCGAGGTGACAAAGGAGGTCAAATCCCCCAACAGCTACTCTTATCTCATTGGCACCACCAGCACCTACGGTCACAGCAACGACAGCCTTGGAGGCTCCAAGAGTGGCTACCAATGTCAACGGTGTGGGTCCTAGTGCCACTCCTCACCCTGATCCCACATGGCAGCTAGGGGACCTAGGTATACAGATCATGTTGGTTATGTTTCAGTACTTTTTATTTTTCTATTTATGATTATACATATATGCCATGTGATATTGATTTATCTCTTTCCTTTTATGGTTGTAGAGGATGCACAGGGATGGGTTGGGCTAATGGCTCAGTGTATTTTAGAGGTGGCTCCTGACGTTCCCATCTAGGGGACGATCCTTAAGGCTTTCTGGCCAGTGTCTATAGGGTGACATGGCCACATTTTTGAGCCAATTGCACACCTAAGGACTACTTATGAGGAGCATGGAGTAGAGATTGTCCAACTAACTATGGAGCTCACTATTGTCCAGGGACTACGTGACCAGCTGTCGGGGGAGCTACGGATGGCACTTGACGAGTAATACGCGACAGTGAGGAGGGTCGAAGCCACTAAGCAGGTGCGTGACGCCCTTCAAAGCCACCTCAAGGACCTCGACAGGCAGCTGACAGCTATGATCCTGACAGATGTTCAGCAGCTGTAGCAGGAGTTGACACATGCATAGATGACTCTATGCTCGTTGCAGGGAGAGATTAGGGGGATATAGATGGCTCTAAGCGCATCATGCTCACATCGATCCCATTCTATGACCACCGTGTAGCCTCTCCCTAGACCACAACAACAGTAGCTAGAGCCGGAGGGCTCATGGAGCCACACGCTGCAGCCATAGGGGCTTGTGATTTTGTATATCATTTTTGTAGCGAGAGATACACATATATTTCTATAGATCTTTTGTATAGACATATATTCAGTAGCCACTCATTTTTTTGATAGTAGTGGCCCAATACATGTATATGGAATTTGATACACACACACACACACATATACTGCTTTTGGCATCATGGCATTGTATATTTTGATATATATGCTTTTTATTTTCACGTATGTTGATGCTATGGATATCACATGCTCATATGGATGTATTTTTACATTAGATGCTAACATGATTTAATAAACACACATGGTTGTATGTTAATTAAATACAATGATGATCTAATTGCCTTAAAAGATGTAATGTGATACATGGATACATAGCATAGTGAAACACATGTATGTATATTACACACACACACGTGGTCATATCATAACACAATTTTTTTTCATAATTTGTTAATGAGCAATGTCAATATGTGTAGCACTGCTACCCTTTCACAGAGAGAACACCACACGTATGACGCATGGGACACTACGCATAGTATCGACGAAGATGCATTGCATTAACGAGTTATTTTAGATGCATGCCATCCATAGATGATAATCCATAGGCACCTAAACCATACACAGAGACAACAATGTAAGGACCTAACCAGTTAGGACTAAATTTCCCTCTTTTATCAGACAGCGCATTCACCTTTCTCTTATTCTTGCAAAGAACCAGGTCTCCTAGTTTAAAGGTCCTAAGCAACACATTTTGATTATATTGTTTTGATAATGACCGTTGACAAGCTTTAAGATGATCGAGGGCCTATAATCGGCCCTCATCAAGCATCTCTAGCTGATGCAAATGATTAGCTCAATAGTTTTCATCGTCAATTAACCCTTTAAGGGAAACCCGTAGAGACGAAATTTCCAATTCCAAAGGCATGATAGCTTTAGCATCGTACATGAGGTTGTAAGGCGTTGTTCCCATCGCCGTATAGAAACTCGTGCAGTAGGCCCACAAAGCATACATTAATTGAATATGCCAATCCTTACCATGTTTCTTAACTATTTTACAAAGAATGAGCTCAAGATTTTTGTTAGACGCTTCCACTTGGCCATTGGATTGTGAATAGTATGGTGTAGAAAATCTAAGTTGAATGTGAAATAAAATCTCTCTAAGAATTACTTTACTTCCTTATTCTTGAATGGCGTACCATTGTCAGAAACAAGTGTAGCAGGCAATCCAAAATGAGAAATGATTTTGTTGAGAAGAAAACTACAGATAGCCTTAGCGTTCGTGGATCGGAGTGGAATAGCTTCGACCCATTTCGTGAAGTAATCGGTGGCGGTAATGATAAAGGTATGTCCCTTGGAAGAAGAAGGTAATATCTTTTCGATAATATCCAACCCCCATTTTGTGAATGGCCAAGGAGAGGTCTGATTTTGTAACTATGAGGAAAATGCGTGAATGAGACGACTGTGTTGTTGATATTGAAGGAACTTTTTAACAAAATTGAAGGAATATTGCTCCATCATTTTCCAATAGTACCCCATGTGTATCAACTTCCTTACCAGGGATTTACCTCCAAAGTGTCCACCCCTAGAGCCTGAATGGGCTTTTCTAAGGGGGAGGGGTATTTTCGCTTTACTGAGGCATCATAGAAGCAAGCTGTTATAAGATTTTTGATAGAGAACATCGAATAAAATGACATGACGTGTTGAAAGTTTTTGTACACGAGTGTGATCATTCTTTGTCGCATCATCGGGAAAGTTCCCAGTCTTTAAGTAGTTATAGATATTAGAGAACCATTCTCTCGAGTCTACGTGAGAACACAAAAGGGTCTTGGATTCAGGTTGATCAAAAATTACTGGGGTTCGCAGGACCTGAACCACAAAGTGGTATTCTTTCATATCCTCTTCCAAAGGTACCAAGGAAGTAGCGCTTGCCATGGCATCAACATGTCTATTCTCCCTTCTAGGGATGTTGTCTATCATGAAAGAGGAGAACCGATTAAGCAAGAACAAAGAAGGGTCTCGATATCGAGACAACTTATCTTGTTTAGCTTGATAGATCCCCGTAATATAATTCACAATAAGCTCAGAATCACCTAGTATGCGAAGATGCTTTATCTTAAGTGCAATCAACGTAATCCAACAATAAGAGCTTTGTACTCAGCGATGTTGTTAGTGCAAGGAAAATCCAATTGAAAGGATAGAGGGACCGGTTTTCCATCGAGGGATATTAAGATCACGTCCACTCCAAAACCAGTCTGACACCTCGATCCATCGAAATACATCTTCCGTTCAAGATTGTGGTTTATTGCAAAAATATTCTCATCAGGGAATAAATCCAACCCTGGGAAGGAGCGAGATGAGGGAGCATTTTCCAATTGATCGAAAATTGCTTGACCTTTTATTGATTTTTGAGTAACGAACTTTATATCAAACTTAGAAAGCAACATAACCCATTTCACTAACCTCCCATCGAGGTTGACACTAGAGAATAGATGCTTCAAAAGGTCAGTCTTTACAATGACATGTGTTTCAACATGGAGAATATAGTGCCTCAACTTCTGTGTAGCAAAGACAAGAGCGAAGCATTATTTCTCCATGGAGGAATAATGAATTTCATAATCGACTAGGACACAGATAATGTAGTAGACCACTCTCTCTTTCCCGACATAATCATACTGAGCCAGCAAAGCTACCAAAGCATAGGGTGATGCTGCAAGATAAAGCAAAAAGGGTCTATCTTGCATAACTGACATCAATACAAGAGGATTGGCCAAATAGGCTTCGATTGACTCAAAATCTTTCTAGAACTCTTCATCCCATGTGAAACAAACATCTTCTTCAATAAACGAGTGAAAGGAAGGGTACGATCAGCCAACTGAGATATAAATCTATGAATCGCCTAAATTTTCCCTTGTAAACTTTGTAGTTTAGTAATATTGAACTAGGTAGAGGCATGTTAACAATGGCATAAATCTTATTTGTGTCAACTTCAATTCCATGGTGAGAAACTATAAATCCCAAAAGCTTGCCAGCATCTATACCGAAGACGCACTTATGGGGATTGAGTCCCATCTTATAGAGTCGAAACCTTTCAAAGATAAGATGAAGGTTCTTTACATGATCTTGACGAGTTATTGACTTCGCTAAGATGACATCAACATAGTCTTCTAAGATCTTGTGGATAAAATCATGAAATATAAGGGTCATCGCCCATTGGTAAGTTTCTCCCACATTCTTTAACCCAAAGGGCATGACCACATAACAGAAGGTACCCCAAGGGGTAGTGAAGGCTGTCTTGTACTGATCTTCCGGGTTAATACAAATCTGATTGTAACCCGAGAAGCCATCCATAAAAGATAACAATGCATGGCCTACAGTCGAATCTACAATCATGTCTATATTAGGTAATGGAAAATAATCCTTAAGAGAAGCCTTATTAAGATCTCAAAATTCGATGCATATATGAATATGACCATCAGGTTTACTAACAACAATGATATTCGAGATCCAAGGGGAATAGTCGATTGGACGGATAAAGCCTACTTTCAACAACTTTTCTATCTCAGTCTAAACCATCAAAGCCACCCTGAGATTGAACTTCCAAATTTTTAGTTTAACCGGCTTGGCGTCGGGACATAAGATGATATTGTGAACCACTATGGACTCATCAATACCGGGCATGTACTCATTTGTCCAAGCGAAGATATCAGGATGAGAATGTAGGAGATTGGAATGTTCATCTGCTTCCTCTGAAGAGAGACATCTCCCAATCTTAATCACTTTTTTAGAGGACTTAGCATCCATAGAGATTTTAGTAGTATCCCCTTTAAGGAGGGAACTACGATCTTCAAGATGGGATATCGAAACATCATCAATAACATTAGATAGAGGGTTTTCCTTGTCAATACTCAAGACAAATTCACCAAAATATGCTTGTTTATGCAAGCAATACGGGAATCATCTCTTGCGATGAAAAGGAGGCAAGGGGGAATAGGTACCTAGGAATTCCTCAAGTGCTTCATCTGAAGAGAAGACATCTAAGGGGATTTTCTCGGCTTACTCCCTTTCCTCTATCAATTCGAGATGGACCAAACTCAGCGGTTCAGCTGAAATCATGTTAACACTCCACCAAGGTTTCTGCTTAGATTGTTTTATAGAGCATCCCAAACCGAGATAGTGCTTGTGTGACTTAAACTGGATAGGGACTTGGATTCCTTGCTCGATACACCCTAGGCCTTTCTTCCCATGACCATATCGAGAAGCAAGCTCATATCCAAAACCGTAATGAGTTTGCAATACCTCGGGAGGTGGAGGCTCTATGTAGAGTGCTTCATTCCACCAATCAATGTCAAATGTTTCCACGGGAGAACTCCCACCTTCTTCACTAGGCTTGCAAACATTAACCCCCTTCATAGGAGTGGGATTACCCTCTTCAGTAGAGGAAGGAGTGATATCTTGAATAGGGTCACACTTCTCTTTCTCAAAGGGAGTATCATCCTTCTCTAGATTAGAAGTACACAGAAACTCTATACAAGAGGGGTTCGCCTTGTATTCTGCGATAAAGAACTCGGATAATTCAAAGGAGCCCCAATCATCATCAAGGAAAACATTTGATTGAGAAAGAGAAGGGGAAGATGGGGGAGACTTAGGATCTTCTGCTTTAGGTGGTTCATCTTTAACAATACTCGCTTTGGGAATAACTTCCACAGAGGGTGTTAACGAAGAACACACCATAGCATCAGCAGTTAAGGATGGAATACAATTCTTGAGAGTGGATACGACTGAAGCATGACTGGCAGCCACTAGCTTACAAAGGTGAACATCTTCTAGATTTTCTTTAACCATAACCACCTGATTCTTTGCGATGTATTTTAAGGAATGGTGTAAAGTAAAGGTTACAGTGCCCATAGCATGAATCCAGGGTCTCCCCAAGAGAATATTGTGAGTTAAAGGGCCAAGCATCACATAAACCAAGGTAGGTAAGGTAATGGGACCCAGCTGTAAAGGTAGTATTATCATGCCTAGAGCTTGACGGCCAACATTATCGAACCCATGAATATACAAGGAAGAAGTCGTTAAAGAAGATGAATCAACTTTAATCTTAGGTAATAGGTTGATACCACAAACAATAGTACGTCTAATACCAATATTATTAACATTAATTATAATCATCAAGGTATTCGCTTGCTTTTGCACATCCGAAGGCGGGAGTTCTTGCAGATGGAATGCAATATTTAGTGAATTTGCTCGAATATGAGCCAACAACACATTAACATCTGTGGGCCTAGTGGAGGAAAGTAAGAGAATCTTTTGCAAGGATTCTTGAAGCATCTCCTGATAAACTAGAGTGATTTGAAGCAAATCCCAAAGTGATATCTTAGCCGGAGTAATACAAAGCTGCTCGACAAGATCATAATCACTTGGTGCTTTGATTGCAGGTTTAGGTGTTGCAGGAAGGCTTGGTTGAGAAGGTGGTAAAGAATTAGGAACTTGAGTAGGTTGAGATTTAGGAACATAAGGTTGTTGATCCAAGTTATGTTTGTTTCTTCTTGTGTTATATGTGTGCCCAACAACATTATATGAAGGGGAATCTAAGCTTTCACGAACTTGAGTATAGGTCTGATGAATTACTACGACATGAGATCCCATAGACAGAATAATCCTCCCTAGAGGAGGAGTCAACTGGTGTCATGCAAATGACAAGTTTCTTAGGGCTCAAAGGAGCCATAGAGACCACCACTACATTTACCGACTCCTTGACCAACAAAGAGGAAGCTTGCTCGAGAGATTTACAAATAGGGGAGGGCACTTCTAAGAAGTCATCTAGTGTGTCATCCAGCATATCGAAATATTCCTTAGAGAAGGTATTATCATAAACGTGAAAACATTGTAAAAATAGATCTGATATGTTCATGTCGGGTTCACCAAAATGTGAGATAAGAGGGATTCGCTCCACACGGGTCTATTCGTTCTCAAGAGATCACTAGGGAACGAACTACCCTTATCCACCTTAGCATGAAGAAATTGTGAAAGAGATGGGTATATGTTAACCTTTACAGGGAACTACTTAATAGTCCAAGAGAGTGAAACTTCTAAATTCTTGCCTCAAACAAAGGAGCTCTTGGCCAAAGGACGGAAGCGTGGATTCAGGATGCCAGCATGACGCGTTGTCGTCCAAATAATGTACTGGTTTCCTAAGCAACAAAAAGCTTAAGAACTCAAGTGGGAAGGACAAGGTCTCACTTAATAGATTGGGTCGCAGGTGTGTTGGACGAAATAACCAAACAAAAGATAGAAACTTAGAATAAAGTACAAGGAGAACTCGGAGAAAACTTTACCTTCCACAGGATGTTCGAGTCTTCACTCCAAGCTCTACTTTGCAACCTCAAAACACAAAAGAACGAGGGGAAAAGGTCGGGGCTGTATAGGGGTATACCTCAGTCAAACCCCCATTTTGGTGTCCCCACCTCCACAGACAGCCAAGTTGGAAAGGAGTGTAAAGGAAGTAAACAAAGCGTGTGGTGAAATCAAAACATGCTTCAGGAGTAGAACCTGCACCACGAAGTAGCAAATGAACAAGTAGGAGAGAAGAGTAAGAGAGAGAGAGAGAGAGAGAGTTATCCACTGGCTTAGACCCTCTCTAGACTGCACAGACACACCACAGAGCAGTTGCTTGAGAGTTGTAGCTATTGTAAGGACCTCAATCTGGAATGGCTTCACTTGTGAGAGTGCTGCTATCAATAAATGAAGAGAACTCAGAAAATGAGAGTGTAGAGAGAGCTTCACTGAATAGCTTGAACCCCCAAATGAGAGCCAAGGAGGGATTTTTGTTGCATGCAAGGGCGACAAAGAGACATTACATCTGAATTGTGATTGCTAGGACACATGTCGTGAGAGTCAAGATTCGAGATTCCTCATTTCAAGCTTGAAAAACTGCAAGGATGCTAGCATGTCGCATGCCGCGCGGGCCTCCAAGGCCTAGATTTTTGGGAAACGTGTCATTAGGCTTCTATTGCTCTACCATTAGTCCACATGGAGTCAAAATCGTGAGATTCTGACTCTTGGGATTTTTTTCATTAATGCCCTAAGGTGTCATAAATGCTAGGCAAAAGTGCAAAAATGTGGAATTGCTCTTAGGGCACAATTCTGCCACATTATAGAGAGTTGTCAATTAAACGGTAAGAATCAACTCAAACCAATTTATGAGAAGGAGATGATATCTATTCTTTATGTAGTAAAACAATGGAGGCCTTATCTAATGTGTAGACACTTCAAGGTTAAGACAAATCATGATAGCCTAAAATTTTTTTTGGAACGAAGATTATCTTCTGAAGAGCAACAAAAATGGGTCACTAAGATGTTGGGATATGACTTTGAGATTGAATATAAGAAAGAGAAGGAAAATGTTGTGGCACATGCACTTTATAGGAAGGATGAGAGAGATGGAGCCTTATTGTGTGCCATTTCAATACTACAAGCAAATTGGGTGGTTGAAGCCAAAGTAGAGTGGTACAATGATTTTCTACAAGTAATCTCATTCAATAGTTAAAGAGTGATCCTAGTAGTTAAAATAAGTTATGTTGGAAGGGAGATGCTTTATGGTATAAAGAGTGATTGTATCTTTATAAGGATTCCACTCTTAAACACAAGATTCTCATAGAACTTCATCAATCTCCAGTTGGGGGTCATTTAGGATTTTTGAAGACATACCATCAAGTCAAGCAAGACTCTTTTTGGGAAGGGCTAAAAGGTGATGTTCAAAAATTTGTGGCCGAATGTTTGGTCTGTCAAAGAAATAAAGGGGAGACAATTAAGACACCAGGTCTCTTTCTCCCTTTAGTTATTCCTAGCCAATGTTGGGAAGAGGTATCTATGGACTTCATCACATGACTTCCAAAATCTAAGGGTCATAATGTTATCATGGTAGTAGTAGATCGCCTCACTAAATATGCACATTTCATTGCATTATCACATCCTTTTACAACAAGTACAGTGGCAAAATATTTTTTGGAGAACATACAAAAACTACACTATACACCTAAGGTTATTGTTAATGATCATGATCCTAACTTCACTAGTCACTTTTGGAAATATTTATTCTCATGTTTGGGTACTCAATTGACTCACATTTCTTCATACCATCTTCAATCTGATGGGAAAATTGAGGTTGTTAATAAGTGTTCGGAAGGATACCTATGTTGTTTCACTTCAGATTTAAACAATCTCAATGGGTAGATTGGCTACCACTGACAGAATGGTGGTATAACACTTCCTTTCATATTTCATCAAAAATGTCTCCATTTATGGCACTATACGGATATGAGCCCCCTTCATTCACATCATCATTGAAGGTGTCACCAAGAGTTTAAGAAGTGGAGGAGCACTTGCTTCATCAACACCAAGTACTCTCGGCACTTAAGGAGAATTCAGCCATGACACAAAATCAAATGAAGCAACAAGCATACCAACACCACAGTGAAAGAAGTTTTGAAGTCAGGGATTGAGTCTTCTTGAGATTGCAACCTTATAAGAAAATCCCACTGAAGCAAAAAAAAAAGAATAATAAGTTATATCCAAAATATTATGAACCATACCAAATCATGGAAAAGATAGGTAGTGTCGCCTACAAGTTGGAGTTGCCACCTAAAACAAAGATACATCCAATTTTTCATGTTTCTTGCTTGAAGAAGGTAATTGGGCACAATATCCCTACTTAGACATTATTACCAGAGCTTGATGCAAAAGGAAGAATCATCTTGGAACTAGAGTGCATTCACCAAATACACACAAAGAAGCTAAGGACTAGAACACTCACGGAGTATCTCATCCAATGGAAGAATTTTCCAATTGAAGATGCTACATGGGAAGATGAGGAGTTCATTCAGAAGAATCCACACTTGATTCGCATTGAGGACAATGCTTCTTTGAAGAGGGGGGCATGATCTGACCTTAATATTAGTGTACATTGGGTTATGAATAGTCGGCATGTGACTATCTTAACTCCTAATTAAGTCATATTATCATTATTATATTAGTATTTAGATAGTTAGGTTGGCCTAGGGCTTATATAGGGTTGTCTAAGTCAGCCTAGGTGATTTCCTAGGAATAAATAGGTATATATAGGAGGTTGTGAGTCTTATTTTATCATCATATTGTGAATTTTGTTCTCATTGGAGATATTTGGAGGTTTTCCCCTCAAAGTGGCTTGTTATTCTAAGTTATTATCAAGTATTTAAAGCATATTTCATATCATCTTCTTCTATTATGTGTAATGTCCTGGATTTAAATTAAAAAGGGCCGACCTATCTTTGAAATAGTGTTTGTTAACACTAAATTATTAAATAAATAAAATAATAAATATTTTTGTTGTGGCCGACCCATTTGGTGCTAGCGCCAATTAAATTTGAATTTTAATATTTCCTTGTGGCCGACCTCCTTGGGTTTGGCATATCGATTAGTATTTAATTGCAGTGCCTTCATGTTTTGGCATCATGAATTTGGATAGTTTATTCTTCCATTATCGCAGGGGGACATAGTTCAACCGGCGAGCACCTAAGGGTTGCAATCATTGAAAGAAGGCCATTATTGTCTGAGCTTTGCTCTAGCCATACTCTGACCTCCTCACCCAGTCATACTCTCCCAGGCAGATATTGTGACTCACATTCATCATTCGTAGCTGCTCAAGGATACAATGAAGGGTTAAGATATCTAATTTCATCGTAGCACTAGCGCCATACTTTCGGGAACCCATTTGTTCCACCATCCGGGATACATAACCAGCAATACTTGTCCACTAAGAATTGGTGATCGGGAGCATAGGAGATTCGAAGGAGACTCATTATTTTTCCCGTAAGAGTATTACCTCCAGTTTGGGCACGGATCACTTCCACGAAGTGAAGGTTCTGTGGGATGTGTCATTACATGCATAACATCATTGGTGGGGGTAGAGACAAGTATAAGGCGATCGCCATCAATCAGTAATGGGTTTCCTTCTACCAAGTTATCAAAATGTAATATGCCAACATCCCATTCGCGATCTGGCCTGTAGTTGTTGCGATAATTTCATGATCTCCATTTTGTCTATGTTTTGTGATTACAAATCTGGATAGTACTATTTCTTATCAATATTCTGAGTTGCTTAATTTTGGAGTGTTGAATATCTAGTTGTGCAAAGTAATAAATTTCTTGAGTTTAGAAATCCAGTCTATGTTCAAATTAGGGTTAGACTTTTATTATTTAAACTGTGCATAGATCATTACAGTGGTATCAGAGCCTCAAACCTTGCCAGCTTGAGGGTATTTTATGTAGTTGAGTTAAAGAGATCAGTGCGCCATTGAGAGGGAAAGAAAGAAAGCAGTAGGAGAGTCTTCCAGAATAGGAGACTGAGGTAAGAAGATGGGAGACAAAGATGAACAACTCGAGAATTTCTTAAAAAATATGGCCTCGGTGTAGGAGCAAATGGCCAAGCAGCAAGAGCAAACGACCCAAATGATACAATTAATGATGCAGTCCATGAATGACAAGAACAACAATGGCAGATCAATTTCAAACAATGGCTTGGAAGGAAGTCATTCCAACAATTCTAAGACTCAAAGTAATAAAGTTTTGTGCCCCACACAACCCACGTTTCTACCCAAGCACAAACAAAATAATGGAGGTGAAGAACAGAGTCTAGCAGAAGGAGATATCAATGCAAGTATGAAAGCTTATATGCAGATTGATCCTGAGATAAGGCACTAGCTTCCATTCATTCAATTTCACAATATAAAGAATGGATTGAAGGGAAGCCAAGCTACTTACCACCCCAACAGGGATCTGCAGCATAGGGTGAGTAAGTTGACACTTGCAACTTTTGATGGCTCATGGAAGGTGACTGCACAAGCATGGATACAAAATTTAGATACATATTTTTCTCTCAGTCCCATGACCGAAGAAGCAATCAAATTTTCCATTCTACATTTGGAGGGTTTAGCGCATGAGTGGTGGAACCATGGCATTGTGACCTAAGGGTTTGGACAAGTATCTACATATGCAAATCTCACACATAAGCTGACAGAGAGATTTGATAGGAAAGATCCTGAAGCATACTTCCAAGAGTTAACAAGACTCAAGCAAACAAGCACCATGGGCAATTATGTTTCATAATTTCAAAGGCTTGCGGTAATGATAGTTGATGTTTCAGAAAAGAGGCTCAGGTTCTTTTTCATTGAAGGCCTATTAGATTCTTTTCATGGCTTGGTGAGAGCTTTGGAGCCAACAACATTGGAGGAAGCTATTCGAAGGGCTTTGAGCCTTGAAGATTCCACCAAGAAAGGGAAGACCATTTCCAAGAGTACATCAGTAGGACAACCAAAGAAGCCTTTCATTAAGGCTAATCCACCACCAAGGGGTCCTCCTCCAAGACCACATGACATGTCAAGGAACGAACTTCGTAAGAAGGGTTTATGCTACTATTGCAAAGAAAAGTGGAATGAATGTCACAGATGCCAAGGGAGGGGTCAAGTTTACTACATTGAGGTGGTTTTCGATGATGAAGCAAAAACCGAAGAAGGGAGCAATGAGGTCACTAATGAGGGAGAACAAGAGGTCATAATAGGAGGCCCCAAAGGAGGTACTCTTGCCGCACTTTCAGGGGCACCACGATACCATTCCCTCTGTGTTCGAGGAGTTCTCCGAGGGTAGAAAGTGATAGTTCTGATTGATAGTGGAGCTACTCATAATCTCATTGATACAAAGACAGTTTCCAAGTTGCATTTGGGGACAACAGATTTTGAATGGTTTGATGTGGAAGTTGTTGGAGGAAAAATTCTTTCTTGCACTTGACAGATTCAACAAATGGAGTTGAGCTTAGGAGGACACAAGATGAGGGATGATTTCTATGTTGTGGATATCGGTGACACAAACATGGTTCTAGAGGTTTAGTGGCTACATTCGTTAGGATAATACACCACCAATTACCAAACTATGGAGCTGAAACTCAAGTAGAAGGGAAAAGAGGTTGTCCTCAAAGGTCTCTCCCGGAATGGTCCTATGGTGGTTGAAAAAAAAAGGATGGAGCAGACTTTTCATAGAGGTGAAGTAGCATGGGAAGAAAAGTACTTGATCACTGACACTAGTCCATCGAAAGAAGAAAGATCTTTTCCCATTGACATACATGCCATTTTGAACAAAAAGTGCAAGGTCTTCCACGAGATTCCATCAGGTTGCCTCCAGATAGGGGGCTTCAGCATGTGATAGAGCTTGAAGAAGGAGCCAAACCAGTCATCACTACTCCATATCGTCATCCGAGGGTGTACAAGGAAGAGATCGAGAAGGCTATTAAGGAGTTGTTGGATATGGAGCACATTCATCCAAGCTCGAGTCCTTTTGCTCCATCGGTGGTGTTGGTCAAAAAGAAGGATGGGACACTCAGGATGTGTATCGATTATAGAGCTCTCAACAAAAAGACAATCAAGAACTGCTACCCTATTCCCAAGATCGATGAATTGATAGATGAGCTACATGGAGCAATGTACTTCTCCAAGATCGATCTATGGTCGGGATACCATCAGATTATAGTTAGGGATGTTGATGTGCATAAGACATCTTTCAAGAGTCATTATGGGCATTATGAGTTTTTGGTGATGTCATTTGGGTTAACCAATGCCCCCACTACATTCAAGTCTTGTATGAATTAGGTATTCATTCTTCAGTTGAGGAAATTTGTGTTGGTTTTCTTCGATGATATCTTGATTTACAGTAATACTTGGGAAGATCATTTGAAACATTTAGAGGAGGTGCTTGGCATTCTTGAGAAAAAATTGTTTTATGCTAAGATGTCAAAATGTGAGTTTGGGATGACTGAGATTTTGTACTTAGGCCATAAGATCAGTGCTCATGGGGTTAGTGTTGATGAGGAGAAGATCAAGGCTATTCGGGAATGGGTTAGACCCAAGAATTTGACATAGTTGAGAGGATTCATGGGTCTTTGCAACTACTATAGAAGATTTGTAAAAGGCTTCTCTCGGCTTGCAGCACCCTTGACCAACTTGACTAAGAAAGGATATTTCTCTTGGAGTCCCACAACACAACAAACATTTGATAAGCTCAAGGAGGTAATGAGTTCATGTCCTGTTTTGGCTATTCTAGATTTCTCATCCCATTTTATACTTGAGTGTGATGCTTCAGGGGAAGGTATGGGAGCAATGTTGATGCAAAATAAGCACCCCATAGTGTATGAGACAAGGAAACTCACAAATGCAAAGAAGGCTTTCTCCATCTATGATAAGGAGATTTTGGTGATCATGCATGCCCTTGCTAAGTTCATACAATACCTGGTTTGTGGGAAATTTGTAGTGAAGATAGATCATAACAACTTGAAGTACTTCCCCAATCAACGAGATTTGAATGATAAACAACATAAATGGGTAAGCAAACTCCAAGCTTATGATTTTGATATTGAATATGTGAAAGGAAAGAACAATGTGGTAGTCGATGCACTCTCTAGGAAGCCTTATATTTGTGCCATGACTAATGTATCTACTAATTGTAAGATAGGCATTATAGCTGAGTATGCTAGAGATTCATTTGCTAACGACATCTTGGAAGGAAATAAAACCGATGACAGGTACAAGGTGGTGGAAGAGCTCATCCTCTACAAATATCGGATCTATCTTGTGCCTCAATCCAAGTTCAAGAATAGGATTATAAAAGCTCGCCATGATACTCCTCTCGCTGGACATCCAGGATTATACAAGATTTACAAGCAAGTAAGAGAAATTTTTGCTTGGAAGGGGCTAAAAAATGATATATTGCAGCACGTAAGGGAATGTTTGGTGTGCCAACAAAATAAAATTGAACATGTGTTACCAGTTGGTTTGTTGTAGCTTTTTCCCATCCCAAATAAAAAATGGGAAAGCATTTCGATGGATTTCATCACTGGACTCCCTAAGGTAAAAGGTAAAGATTGTATTTATGTTGTGGTGGATAGGCTCACTAAATATGCTCATTTCTATGCCATTACTTAAGAATTTAAGGCTCCCCAAGTTGCAGATCTATTGTTTAGAGAAGTTTTTAGACTCCATGAGTTGCCAAGAAACATTGTGAGTGACCAAGACAACAGGTTTCTAAGTTTGTTTTGGCAAGAACTCTTTCGTTTAGCTCTCATGGAATTAACTCCCAATGCCAGCTATCACCCCCAAACAAATGGACAAACAGAGATTGTGAATAAGTGGATTGAAGGATATTTGAGAAACTATGTGATGGGGCAGCAATCAACGTGGGTGAAATGGCTACACCTTGGAGAATTTTGCTCCAACACCACACATCACATGTCCATTGGGATGTCACCTTTCAAAGCACTCTATGGTTATGAGGCTACCTCCATGAATCTGATTCTTGTAGATAGTAGAATCCCAAGTGCTAGAGACATGGTACAACAAAGTGTGGACATCATGAATTCCTTAAAGAAAAATTTGCAGCATGCCCAAAATCATCAAAAGTTATATGCAGATCAAAGAAGGACTGAGAGGGTCTTTGAGGTTGACAACATGGTATATTTAAGATTGCAACCATACAGGTAGTCATCTCTCAAGGGGAACAGAGCTGAAAATTTGAAACCAAGATTCTACAGGCCATTCAGGGTCACAAGGAAGATTGGAGAGGTTGCATATGAACTCGAGTTGCCTCCAGAGAGCAAAATTCATAACATTTTTCATGTATCATGTTTGAAGAAGGCGTTGGGGCAGCAGATCATGCCATCAATGGAGTTTCCACCCCTCGATGACGAAGGAAAACTAATTCTCAAGCCTGAAATGGTGTTGGACGTAAGAGAAACGACTAAGGAACAAGGTCATTCCAGACTATTTGGTGAAATGGAACAATTTTCCTGCCGAAGATGCTACCCAGGAAGGAGTGGAGATCTTTGAGCATCCTAACATGACGTTGCTTGAGGACAAGCAACAATCTGGAGGGGGGAATATAATGTCCTGAATTTAAATAATGAAAGGGCCGAACTATCTCTGAAATAGTGTTTGTTAACACTAAATTATTAAATAAATTAATTAATAAATATTTTTGTTGTGGCTGACCCATTTGGTGTTGGTGCCAATTAAATTTAAATTTTAATATTTCCTTGTGGCCGACCTCCTTGGGTTTGGCGTATTGATTAGTATTTAATTGCAGTGCCTTCATGTTTTTGGCATCATGAATTTGGATAGTTTATTTTGCCATTATCGCAGGGGGGCGTAGTTCAACTAGCAGGCACCTAAGGGTTGCAATCATTGAAAGAAGGTGATTATTGGCCGAGCTTCGCTCTAGCCATACTCCGGCCTCCTCACCCAATCAGAATCTCTTGGGCAGAGATCGCGACTCACATTCATCATTCACAGCTGCTCAAGGATACAACGAAGGGTCAAGATATCTGATTTCGTCGTAGCACTGGTGCCATACTTCTGGGAACCCATTTGTTTCACCAGTTGGGATACATAACCAGTGATACCTTTCCACTGAGAATTGGCGATTGGGAGCATAGGAGATCTGAAGGAGACTCATTCTTTTTCCCGTGACAGTGTTACCTCCAGTCTGGGCGCAAATCACTTCCATGAAGTGAAGGTTCTGTGGGACGTGTCATTACATGCAGAACATCATTGGTGGGGTAGAGACAAGTATAAGGTGATCGTCCTCAATCAGTAATGGGTTTCCTTCTACCAAGTTATCAGAATGTAATATGCTAGCATCCCATTCGTGATCTAGCCTATAGCTATTGCGATAATTGCATGATCTCCATTTTTTCTATGTTCTATGATTACAAATCTAGATAGTATTATTTCCTATCAATATTCTTAGTTGCTTAATTGTGGAGTGTTGAATATCTGGTTGTGCAAAGTAATAAATTGCTTAAGTTTAGAAATCTAGTCTGTGTTCAGATCGGGGTTAGAATTTTATTATTTAAACTGTGCATAGATCATTACATTGTGCAAGTTATTTCATTACAACATCACATCAAAAGCTAAAGCCACACAATAATAATGAATTCTATTCATTACTTACAATTTCCAAAATGCCAAACTTTATATCTTGATGGAAGCTATAAGCTAAAACCAATTATTTTTCCCTATCCCTTTACTATCAATATCACTAAATTTTCTTAACATTCAAATTTCATTAAACCACCCACTCCATGGTATATTATGTAAAACTTAAATAATGCCTATTTGTTAACATATCAAAGGATATATATATATATATATATATATGAATAGAATGTAGTTTAATTAAAACTCTAGTCTAGAGTACTTAATGAATAATAAAACAGCAAAACATGCATGCACAATACAACACAAGATACAAGTTATCCAAGATATCATAAAATTGGCCCTCTACAAGAGCAAAAATTATTTTGTATCTTTAGAAAATGTAGCATTCACAACAATTGAAACTTGGGTGTGTACAAGCATTCAAAAAATTTACAATCTTAATACTGAAATTGTCAATCATAAACTATTTGTTTATCTAACAAAATACATCAAATAAATAATACTTTGCCAATTTCTCTAGACTGTAGACTTAGATAAAAACCATTTTGTTGCAAATTAAGAATCATGATCATATATATTCTTTGTAAGATTGGCATCCATATGGTTAAAAATAGATGTATTTTATGGGTTCCTATACTTATTGTGGATCCACAAACACAACATCAAAAAGGATTCTAAATAGAGGGAGTAGTTTCTTTATCAGATGTAGTAGTTACATCTACCCTGGTAAACGTGTATGTAGAATGGGTAAGCATAGACAAGGCACGTGAACTGCTAGACATAATGCCTCAAAGAATCATGATCTAAATGTTTATCTTTTAGTCTCTTTTATTGTTGTCCACTGTTCATGGAATCAATGTCGTTGCTGCTTTGGAGAGTACAATGGTTTTTAATTCCTGCAAACTCTGCCCATTTTTATGGTCGACATCCTAGACAACACTAAGGGAGAGGAGTCGTTCGTGGGTATAGACTTGGACAGCCTAGGGCCCACCGTTGGACAATTTTTATGCCAATAAAAATTTCAAATATGCTTTTAAATATGATATGACAGATTCATATTAAATTCAAAATATGTCCTATCATAGGTATACTTTTTTATTGCCACCTTGTCAATAGTAGGTGAATGCAAGTTGACATTTATTTGCCACCTTCACAATATTAAGTGAATGCATCGTGATAATCTTATTTCCACAATATAAATAATATTTTCCACCTTCCCAATAAAAGGTTATTGTAAAGGGATATTTTATTATCCAAAATATAAGTCTTATTGCATTAAAAGTGAGTTGGCATGCACTCAAAGTGAGTTGACATGTACAAAAGACATTGGCAAGTGGTTTAATTCAAAATATATTTTAACAAAATACATTTCAACATGTTCCATTTCTCATCTTCTTTTTACAAAGTACTGGTTCCCGGTTGTCCATATTAACCAATCTTTTTCTGAATTTTCCTGCAAAATTGAAAAAAATAAACTCTCAGGCTCACTATGCTTTGCAATTTTTCATTAAAACACTTAATTATTAGACTATTATTTACAAATCAACACAAAAAACAATAATCATAAAAAAAATTAAAACTGGTTAGAATTCAAAAAAATATTAATATCATTTCAAATCACCAACAAAAAATCCTACATACCCATGAAGCTATCACTTCTACCATTAATCCATCGAATGCAGATCAAATTCCCTCCCATAATTCAAATTAATCCACTTGCTACCAATTCAAATTCTATAAACCTATTTATGCAACCAATGCTTAGATGTGCGATGCAAGTTATAACTGAAGAAATTCAAATTTCTCACTTTCTACTGCATACTCCTGAGCGACGATGACCTCCTTCAAATCGATGCAGTCTCCTCCTTCAGCTTCTACAGTAATTCTCAATACCCACCTTCACAATAATACAAACTGCATTCCATTTACTACTGTGTAAAATTGCCTTCTCCATTTACATTTAAATGAATCAAAACCTTGTTAATTTTCATAGCCATACTTTATGTTGTCATCGCCCAGTCTCCCTTTAAGCTTACTATTATGGTTGAAATATTTCCAACCCTTTCCAATAAAACATTACGATACATACATATATATTGCACAGATACATATCTACGTATGTTTCCTATAGCCCTGTCCATTTTCATGAAACTTACACATTTATTTATATCTGCAATATATATATATATATATATATATATATATATATATATATATATATATATATAGTTGGCTTGTTAATTCTAAATTCGAGCTACATTATTTGGCACTAAATATTATAGACAAATAGAAAATTATAAAAAGAACTATTAGGAAAACACTTAAGAACCACAGGAAAATGATAGACGATCAAAAACCAACATTAGATAGATCATAGGATGGACTATCAAGAGGACGTATTTTGACCATTTCCTAGGATAGGAAATACTCACAAAAGCCTCTGTTGCTGCTCACATTTATTTTGTTGAACGCAGTGCAAATGAAGAACCTCGTTCAAGTGAAAAAATTGCTCAAACACCTTGTGTAGATACTGATAGAATTTCACGCAAGCATGAATATGCTCCAAACTCAAATCTATACATGCATTTCACTTGAACTGGGTTCTTCACTTTGAATGTTGCTTGAATCTATAGATGCATTTCAATTGAATTGTGTTCTTCATTTGAACTGGGTTCTTCATTTGCACTGCATTCAACAAAAGAAATATATATACTGCATACTGAAATTTATATAATACTGTACAATTCATCAGCAGTATGGTTCAAATTTATCCAACCCTTTTTAATACAACATTGTGATATATATATATATGTATACAAATATATATATATATATATACAAAGATACATAGATACGTATATTACTTATAGCCTTGTTCATTTACATTCAATTTAGGTATCTATCTCTACATATATATATATATATATATATATATATTTTGCAGGGATATATGGATATGTATGTCACCCATATCCTTCTTCATTTACATTCAACCTAATTAGACGTATGCTTTGGTTGTTCAATTAAAGTGACTGTAAATATCGGCCCCTATCCCTTACAACCAACTGTGATAATGGCTAACTCCTACTTATGTTACAAAAAAAAATTAAAAGGCATGACACACACACACACACACATATATATTTAAATATATAAACAAAATGTACAAATATATGTATATCAAATTATATTTATTTCCAATTTATATGTTGTATGAAGTTATATTTCAGTATGTTGTTTGAGAAATGGTTATAACATAAGTAGGAGTCAACCATCATCACAGTTAGCTGTAAGGCAGAGGGGTCGATATTTACAATCACTTTAATTGAACAACAAACAAAGCATACATCTAATTAGGTTGAATGTACATATGCATATATGTATATGCACGCGTTGATGTATACGTCGGATCAAAACACTCTTGCCCTATAGTGCATGCAATCAGAAGTTGTATAAAATCCATGGCAAATACCATGACTTATAAATTCTTGGAAAATGCCATGAATTTTATACCACTTCACTGCATTCTCTGTAGGGAAAAAAAGCTCCCCCATTTCTTTGTTTGTTCTTCAATTAAATTACATGTTTCCTATAGCAGGCTGTCACATACCATACCCACCATATGTCATATGTCCAAAACTGTACCCACGATCAGCTCCTATGCCCACACATAGCTCCTCTCCCTTATGTGTATGTTTTTTTTGTTCTTCAATTTAACTAACTATAAATGATGACCCCTCTCCCTTATAGCCAACTATGATAGCATATGACTCCTACTTATGTTATAACCATTTATGAAAGAGCATAAATAACTTGAAACAACAGTAAGATATGTATATATACATATACATATATGTACACACACACACACACACACACACATATATATATTGCAGAGATAGATAAATACATAAGTTTCCTATAGATAAAATAAAAGTTACATACTACCAGCTCAACGGTCAAGGCACGTGGCATAAAAAAATAAGCCAACTTAGACGCTGATGACGTGGACCCCTCGCTCAAAGTTATCCTACCCACCATCAACTTAATTAGATGACATGGACCCCCTCACTCAAAGTTACCTTACGTTGATGATGTGCTTGAATATTTATTGTAGAGATAGATAAATACATAAGTTTCCTATACCTTTCTTCATTTACATTCAACTTAATTAGATGTATACTTTGTTTGTTCTTCAATTAAAGTGACTGTATGGTAACCATTTCTCAAACAACATTATGAAACATTTACATAACTTGAAACAGCGGTATGATAGAAATATTTCAAACCCTTTCCTGTGTCATAATGTTGTTTGAAGATATACATATTTGTATCATACTGTTGTTTCAAGTTCATATATATTTGTATCATAATGTTGTTTGAAGTTTATATATAATGGTATCATAATGTTGTATGAGTAAGGGTTTAACATGATCACCGAAATGTTTATAAGAGGTAGAGTTGGTGATATGATAGTATAGCATGCATTGCTTGTTTCATTGCACACATACCCTTCATCATTTGAAATCAACTCAATTAGATGCATGGTTAGTTTGTTCTCCAATTACACTCAATATTACATGTATGAATTTGTTGTTCAGTTGGTATCATTATTTTCATTGTACTAGTTATAAGTGTATGTTGTTTACTAATCACTGTGTTGGTTCAATGCAAAGGAAGAAAAAAGTGACAACAAATACCAGGCGACCTTTAACAAAGAGACTTGTACCAAAGTAGAGGCGGACAACTATGCTTTTCCAGTTCACCAGCTAACTGAAGAACCAAGTGTTGGTATGTGGTGACTGATCATGCTATACTGTATAGCCCATAGTATACTATACACCCTGGCCCCCTGTCCTTGCCAAGGTTTGGGGCTGGGTTGGGCCCCTGGCGGGGGTTCGAGGGCGGCAGCGCCCGATAAAAATTTTCTTCCTAATTTTTCGCGTGATCACCGAAAAAGGGAAAAATCAAAAGAAAAAGAAATTTTCGATTTTGTAGAACCCTAAAATTTGGAAGCTTCTAAGCTGGTAAAA
>VDFB02193867.1:237291198-237314743 GCA_007258455.2 Sequoia sempervirens | reverse complement strand
AATTTTTCCATTAAATTGTTCTACCTTTTTTCCCAGGAAAAAAAAACTCCATCTGTAAATATTAGTTACCTTGCAGTGTGAAAATAATTCCTCCCGTGAAAAGTTCATTATGCCCTTATTTTATTGTGCACATTCGGAAAAATAAAATATTCCTTCAATAGTGAATATTTCATTCACTTACAAGGCGAAATAAAAATATTTCCCCTGCCATTTAAAATCTTGCATTTTATAGGGAAAGCAAAAGGATTTTGCTGTGAATTTCCCTTACTCTTTCCACTTTTCCTTTGCATTAAAAATCTTAAATGATTTCTTTTAATCTTTGTACTCATATTTAAAAATCAATGAAAACATTGACTTACTAACTGGGCATTAAAATTATTCTCCAGCGTTTTCACTTTTGTATTTTGTTTAAAATACTTTGTTCGTGAATCTTTCTTTACCATTTATAATTTTTCCCACACCTTTTATTTTGCATTTTATACCATAAAATATGAGAACCCCAAATATGACCATGGGGAAATATTTCAAACTTTTACCTCCAATGTTTTATCTTTGAAATGATATCGAGCCCACTAAATTCACCCCGTGCACCTTTATTGATTTTATTTAGCAAAGGTCTTCATTCAAAATTTCATCGGGCAACCAATTTAATTGACTTTAAGTCAAGCCAGTTAGGAATATTTTGGGCCCACCAAGCCTTCTTTACTCCAACCCATCGTCCATCACACAAGCCCTAGCTACATTGTATCTGGTTCTCCTTCAGCAAGCATGACAGAGGCTTCATCAATGGATTGGTCCCATTTAGTTGGCATGAAGGTTGCTCCATGGTCATTCATTTGTGAACCCTTTTCAACAGGTCCGCTTTGTACATACCTAGAGCTTTCTATCATCAAGGACATCATTCATGAGATTTATCCATAGTTCAGGAACCTTAGCGTGGTGATTATCCTACCAACAACATTTAACATTTTGTGTCCTTTATGCATGCACTCCACCATACAGTTTCCAAATCTTTAGAATACATTGCCTCTGTATTCAATCCATGTCCTACCAACAACATTTAACATTATGTGTCCTCTACGCATGCACTCCACCATACAGTTTCCAAGTCTTCAGAATACGTTGCCTCTGCGTTCAATCCATGTCTATCCATATAAAGTGTTTGAAATTTTTTATCCATATCTGAAATGCACCCCAAATCTTCTCAAGAAAATACCACCATGTTTTTAGGAAACCCTACAATATTTGTCCAATAAGAAATATTCTTCTCCCAATGGCGTTCAAACTGTGAAAAATTTCCTCTTTAAACTATCAAAATGCCTTCTTGTGGTGCGGTGGTTGTTTGTTGCGCCACACTTCCACTGATATGTTTCTTGCGACACTAACTTGCATCGATATGACATTTCAAGTGCAATATTAAATGGATGCTTTCAACTGTTGTTGGTACGATGGCACCATGACTTGTCATGGTTGAACCCTAAATGCCTGGTAGTGGCACCAAAACAAGATCCCTATCGAAATCACACTAGTTTTCATTCCTTTTTTGCATTCGAGCTATGTAGAAGCCTACCAGTTTCTGTTTTGGATCCCTCCTTCATAGTTGGCTCATACTCGTGCCCCATGTGTAGCCAAAGATGTTTCCATGTTTTAATTCATTCGTTGCTTCAAAGTAGCTTCATGGTGCCTACATGTCTAAACAATTCCCATCAGCTCCATGCTTAGACTAATCTCATTTTGAGGTTTGAGCGGCAACCACAAGATATAGATATATTTGCCTGTATAGAGATATGCCTTTCCAATATTGTGTAGTTGTTCAAACAATCTAGCCAGATTAAATAGTGTTGTGACTTTTATCCCAAAATGCCTTTCTGCAAAAGACCATAAGATCTTCACAAATTTATCAAACTTTCCTTTCTTAAAAAGCCAATAATCAACATTTTGTAGGTGGCGAATTCAACCAGAATGCTTGATTTGGACACATGGTCAAAGAGTCTCCATTTCCCTTTTCATATCGCACAAAAGTATACTCCGTTTACTCTACTCAGTAGCCACATTTAGGACTTCTAGCTTTACAACCCCTCTCTTCAATGCATGATACTACTAGTTTAATTTTGTTTATATGTCACCACATTATCAAGAAGCGTGAACAAGGATTAATTTGATGAAATTTTTTCCTTTTCAGCATTAAGTGGCTGCTCAAACTATTTAGAAAAATTGAATAATGTTGTGACTATATCCCACAGTAACTTAAGTGAAACACCATCCTTCAGGCTTTCTTACGGCAATTATTTTGTTGCAGAATGCTCATCCCCTACAATATTCTATTACAAAATAGATCCTCTTTGCTTGCCATTACCTCTTGAAACTTGAAAAATGCAGCTTTGCTCTTCAAGATGCTCCATGCAACCTAGTGTATCTACCAATCCATTTTCATTACAATCAATATTTGTCCTCCATTGTATCAACATCTGAAACTTGTCCATTCACAACTAAGTAATGACCTTGGTTTTTATTTTTCCGCAATGCTTTCATGATCAAAAGGAAACATTTCAACCTCATACTTGTGCAAAGCATGTTGAGTCCCCACGTGGGCCCAGATAAAAAAAAAATCATTTTCAAAAAAAATTATGCTCAATTGACCTGAAACAACTTTTGAATGCACTTGAGGTGAAAAGATAAATTGGTTTATCACAAAAATTTGTTTTCTAGCATATTTGAACAATGAGCAAAACTGGCCAAGTGGGCTCTGGAATTGCCCTAGAAAATCAGTCAAATGTTTTCCTGGAGCTATGAAAATTCATAGGAATTCAGAAATTTGACCTAAGAATGGAGTCCAAAAGATGATTCAGAAAAACAAGTCATGAGGTGAAATTTATTCAATTGCAAAGTTGATCAATCAAACTTTTCTGCAACTATGCCTGTTCAAAACCAATTAAAACTCAAAAAGTTACCACTTCGAAAAAATACCAAATTAAATCCTAAGGGGCTACCACTAGAAAAATAAGGTCATTTAGGTATATTGAGCATGTGTGCAAGATGGATTGCATTCAATCGTCAATATTCATGAGATATTAGGGGTCAAAGTTGACCACCTTGAAACATTGTCAGAAATGCAGATGTAAAACTGAATAAAATGCATTTGCTTTTGATCTCAAAAAAATAGCAAATCAAATCCCAGGGCTCTGAAATTGGATCAGAGAGTACATTAATGTAGGGAGAATGGAGAGAAAAAATCCATTTGTCATGACAATCATCTAGTTGCAAAATATAAGTTCGAACGGGAGACCACTTTGTAGAACTAATAATTCACAAACAACAAAAAAGTGTCAAAACCCTCCAACTTCGCTTTTCAAAACCCTGTCAAAACTCATCATGGGAAGCTGAAAATTGACATGCACACTCACATATGTCACATGAGTGTTTCCACAAATTGGTTTGGCTTGAAAATCAACAGGCTCCAAATTATGACCTTCCAAAGTAGGTCACATGGGTGGATTTTTTCAAGTGCACTGTTGAGTGTGCATAGGGAAAATTTTCAATATGGGCACTTCAAATTTGCAAAATTTGAAGGTGCCACCATGTAGGAAAGTTGTTTGGAGTACATTGTTGACTATTGCTTGTGCTTTGGTCTAATATATTTTAAGCTTCTAAATTACATTCCAACAAGGTTTTTGTATGTCAAGGTGCAAACAAGAACTTTCCTATGGTTGATCCCACAAAGCTGGTTTACAATTTTGGGGAGATTCTGATTTTTGCTGAAATGATATATTTTTAGAAAATATAATTATTTAAGCCTTTAAAAGTTTCATTTAAAGCATTCCAATTGAAGAGGGTTTGATCAAACTACCTTAGATCAAACCCCCTTGGATAGAACCCCACTAGTTTTAAACTATACCTATAATGGAGTCTTCTTTACACCTATCAAAATGTTGATAAAAAACAACTTTTGATTTAACTTTTGGGAGATCAAATGAATTCATTTAAAATTTATTTTTTGTAAGTATGTAGTCCTTATTATAAGCTTCACAAAAAGTATAATTTTAAATAAATTAAATTTTATTATTATATTTATTTTTTATTTCTTGTGAATGTAGGTTTTTCACCGAAAATCAAACTCTTTGTTCTGTACATGTGGAAAAATAGAAGATTGTCAAAAAAAAAAATTGAAAAAATATGAGTGCACCAAATATTGAAGTCCTTGATCCAACAAAAAAAGAATTTTGATACATACAAAAGTTGCGCGCTATAATGGTCACGCCATGTCCTAATTGTAATTGGTTTGACTTCAAACTTGAGCCAAAAGAAAAATATTCAATTAAAAACTATCTAAATCCAAGTGGAAGCACTAGATATCGGAGTTACAAATCTAAATTCGAAAAAATTAGAATTATATCTTTCATGGAAAAAATTTATATGTTATACGGTGAGCATCACTTTTTAAAAATGTTGTTTTCTGAAGAAAACTAGTTTTCGAGGGAGATGGAAAAAGAAGTGCAATTTAATTCCAAAATTTTTGAAAAAAATATATTTAGAATCTATAGACAAAATGTCATGAAACTCTAGTTTGCATCATCTTCAAATTCCTCACAGTTTAGCCGCTATAGGTGCTCAAAAGTGAAGATTTAGTTAAAAAAAAGTATTTCAGTGTCTAGTTTGGCCAAAAATTGTAAACCACTATTGTGGGATCACCCCTATCTGTTTGTAGAGTCAAATTTCATTACACTAGATACAATTTCATCCTGGTTATCAATACCTTGATGCATCGTCTCTATGTTTTATATCAAAAATAAGGAATGATGAAAAATCCCAATCCCAAGATATGAGCAAATCATCATGCATCATGCATCACCATCTCTAATAAAGTCTCGATGGATTATACACTTGTTATATTTTATCATCAAAATCAATGGTCAAATCATTCATCTTATTTCTTCTATCTTCTCTCTGCGCTAGCATAGTATCATTACAGTCATCAAAAACATCATCAAATGCATCCATCCTGCATCCAAAAATCATCAACATGCATACATATCATTATCATAGCATAAAAATACATCACACTATCATGAACATCTGTATTATCCATATATCCATATGCATACATCATCATCTCATAAAAATTCATAAAAAAATACACAAAAAGAAATGCATCCATATCATTTGCATAAGCATAATATCTACATATATCCATCCTAGAACATGTCATGAAAAGATATTGAAAAAGAAGTGCATCCATCCATTATATCACATATCTTATATATCATCACATATCGCATAAACATGAATAAAAGGAAACACGTCCATTCATTACATTACATCCATACATGATCATAATATATAAACATGTCACATCACATCATATCAAAATGTATCCATACATTCATAAAGCATAAAATAAAATAACACATCATGAATCCATATCATAGTGTATATATATCAAAAAATGATTCTCATGGTACAATATATGAATCAATATATGTATATCTATCAAAAGTATAATATCCATGAGGCTATCAAAAATGATCCCATGAATGTATATGTGTATAAATAATTGGACGAGTAATCAAAAAAGTGTATGTACACTAGCTAGCCCTGATGGTTGCTCAGCTCACTAGCCTGTCTATCTAATGGTTGATCCTTAGCCCAGGGATGTGCTCCACTCCTCTATGAAAAATTGGGCTTCCTCATCACCTGAGGGACATCATGATGATAATTGATATGATAATATGTAGCCTCGGTCACTGCCTCTCTATATAGTCAAGCCGAAATTGTCTGTCCCTGTGATGCAGCTATCATAGCCTGTAACTATTGTCACTGCCCGACCTCTTGTGCCAACTACATATCTAAGGTTTGTCTGAGCTGATGCTTCTAATCCCTCTCTGTTGTGAGTGCTAGTACCTATTGTCAAGCCTGATCTCACTCAGCTATAACCACCTACAACTACTACTGCAACTGTTGTATCTAAACATCATGGGGATCTGGCCCCGATGGTGGTTGCTCCTATATTGGTGGCTATTGAGGTGGTTGTTGATGCAATGGTGGTGCACCTAGGACTTATCCATCCTAATGTTGGCCATCTTGGCCATCCAATCCTCTACCCAAACCATCTAGACCTCTATCCCATCCTCTTCCCTATCCATCCTTTGTTTGGCCTCGACCTCTGTCTACTCCCCTCCCTCTCGGCTTCCCTCGTGGAGGTATACTTGCTAGATCTGTCAGTTTGGGAGGGGGCACGAACCATGCATCATATGTAGGCATCATCTATGCATCTTTCTGTCCATGATCATAGGCCCATGGCCCCACAACCAACTTTTTGAATCCCTCAACAACCTCATGGGTTGGAATAGTATGCCCCCAAGTCACCTCTTGCACTGATCTAGAAAAAATGGTTGTCTATGCATCGTCGGGCCTGTCCTTCCTCTCGCCAATTTGACTAGAAACTCTATCGGGAAAGTACCTCTCTATCATAGTGTTCTCTTGACCCTCATATATTGGGTCAGTCGAGTAAAGAATAATTGATATACATCATCATACCATGTTGGTATCTAAAGCCATGATCGCCATTTGAACATCGCCATCTCATCAATCACTCTTCGCAAGTACGAGGTATCAAGGTGCCCTATGTGCTAAAGAGTGATGGCACTTTTGTAGCTCTAGACGATCGGATCAGCTGGCTCCACATTTTCCATGTGGACAATCGGTCGAAGCATGACAATATGCTCCCATGCTCATATGTTTAGAAGGGTGATCACAGTATACAAATTCATGCATATCATGGTAAAGGGATGCTAGCATCACTAGTCCCCATACAGACTCAGTCCTCTGAAAAAGCATCTTGTGTCATGCTAGCCCCTAGCTGTTGGTATGTGGCGACTGATCATGCTATACTGTATAGCCCATGGTATACTGTACACCCTGGCCCCCCGTCCTCGCCAGGGTCCGGGGGCGGGCTAGGCCCCGGGCAGGGGTTCGGGGGCGGCAGCCCCTGAAAAGTCGAAGCGGGTTCAGGGCCATAGCCCCGAAAATTCTTCCTACTTTTCACGCGTGATCACCGGTAAAAAGGAAAAATCAAAAAAGAAAAATCTGATTTTGTAGAACCCTAAAATCTGGAAGCTTCTAAGCTTGGTAAAAAGGGGGTTCGGATGGGTATTTTCAGTATGATGAAAAACACGATTATTCGCAAAATTGTAATAGGGTTTTTACTAGATAATAAAAGTATTGGATGGTTGCGGTTTGGTGGATGTAGCCCGGATTGGGTGAACCACGTTAAATTCTTTGTGTTATGATTTATTTTGTGTATGTTTTAGTTTCTTTGTTTATTATATAAAATCTGCATTTAATTGTTAGATCTGCCATCTCTAACCCTAACACCAAGTAGTGAGGAAGAGGTAGAAATTGTTGTGGAGTAGCCAACCGAATCTGTACTCCAAGCTAACCTAGCTATATCAACCAAAAAGGTTGCACCAAGGCGGGAATGGACCCAGGCTGACATGGACCTTGCCCTTGAAGATGTCGAAGACAATAGGTGGTCAACTAGAGGTGCAACCAAAAAGTGGGGTATTCCTACCACAACATTGTCAAATTGGTTGGGTGATGTGACCACTAGTAGAAGGAAAGGGCCCCCAACAGTCCTAACTGAGGATGAAGAGTCATTGATCATCGATTGGTGCAAGGAGATGGTTGTTGTTAGCCATGGTTTGGAGATTGTCAATCTCAAAATAGAAGTGGCCCAAATATGTGAAACAAGGAATAATCCCCTTAAGAATGGGCTTCCTGGTAAATCTTGGTGGACAAGATTCAAATGAAGGCATCCCGATCTATGCTTGAGAACAACCCAAGGACAAGATAGAGACCATGTTATAAATCTTAGGCATATAGTTGTAAGTGATTTCTATGACACTTTGGAGAAGGAATATGCAGGAGGGAATTATGAACCGCAGAGGATTTGGAATTGTGACAAGACATGGCTGCAAGCTGGTTGGAACGGTAATATGAAGGTGCTTTGCAACAAAGGCACCAGAAGTGTTGCTTACATTATCCCAAAGAGCTGGAAGTGGATCACTATTCTAGCATGTGTAAACGTTGTAGGTCAAAAACTTCCAGGTTTTTATTTTTTCAAGAGCAAAAATCATGTGGAAAACTACATAGCCAACTGTGAGGCAGGAGCATTGATGGATGTTCAACCTCACACATGGATGACCAAAGAGCTTTTTATCAAATGGCTCAAGTTCTTTACTATGCAAGTACTTGGGGGTTGCTCACCCACCCATAGACACCTCTTGATATTTGATGGCCATGGCAACCATGTAGCCTTCTCTACCATTATCGAAGCAAGGGTGCTTGGTATTGACTTGCTCACCCTACCAGCCCACACATCACACAAGCTACAGCCTCTTGATGTGAGTGTTTTCTCATTTTTCAAGTCTAACTTCAAAAAGGAAAGAACAGATGGGAGCATTAGACATTCAAATCTGGAGATAAGAAGGGAAGAATTGACTACACTTGGCAGCGTAGCTTTTCAAAAGTCATTGACTGTTTCAAACATAACAGCTAGCTTCAAGAGGACATGTATTTGGCCCTTTGATCGAAATCCTTTGGAGTAGGACATGAGGGTTAGCAAGACTTTCCAGTTTGTTGCCCCCGAGGAAGCATCAGTTGTTGCAAACATTCTAAGCCTATCCATCAATGGTTTGGCAGTGAATGAGGGTGAGTGTAATGATGGAACTACAAAAGTTGGAGATCAACAAAATGGGATGCATGGTTAGTATGTTCTACAATTACCCATCTTCATTTCCAATCAACTCAATTATATGGTTTGTTTGTTCTTCAATTACTCTCAAACTTACATGTTTGAATTTGTTGTTTCAAATTCCAATGAACCACTTGAAGCAATAGTATTGGGAGACCAAAATACTATTGGAGAAATATCTCTTTCCCTACCAACTACACCCCAGCAGCCCTCCTGGGTCTTAGATGGTGCTGCTAATCTTGGTATGGATATGCATGTGGAGGAAGAACAAAGTCTTACAATGCTATCTCCATCGCACAACATGGGTCCAAATACGTTAGTACATTTCTATGTTGATTGGGGAGATAGTGATGATGAGCAGTTAGGAGATGGATTGGATGCTACAGATAGTGAGATGCCAGAAACAAATAATGTTGATTTGATTGAGTCTTTGGGAGGCCAACCAACTTCATGCATCTCACAATTCTTGAAGCTACCGGTTCATGTAGTGAAAGACAATTCTAATAAGGTAGTTGACCGTGGGATCAAATTGTAAAGAGGATTCCAACTCCTAACTACTGATGACTACATGGCATTGCTAAGTGAGTAAGAGGAAAGGAAGAAGGAACTAGAAGAACTGAAATTGAGGAAGAAGCAACAACTTGCAAAGTGCAAGATAAAAATGATTGAAGAATTGGAGGTGAAAAATCTTATGAGAATTGAAAAGGAAAAGCAACGACTAGCAGTAGAGGTTGAAAAGGAGCTACAAAAGGACAAAAAAAGGGAGGAGCAAAGGAGAGAAAAGCAAGTTGTAAAAATGGAAAAAGATTTGGAGAAGGCACAAGCAAATGCTGCAAAGGAGAGGTGACTCAACAGCCCTCTAAATCCCTTGTCTGACCGCCATAGGATCTTCACAGATTTCGTGTCTATTCAATGCCCCCAATATTGTCCATCACATACCCAAGCTACCAACCAAACATTTCAGAGTTGGAGTCCTTCTCATTCACAATCCTATACACTCTCACCTAGCCCAAGCATTACCCAACCATTTCAGAGTTGGAGTCCTCGTTTAGAGTCCTATCAACCCTCACCCACCCCAAGCATAATCAAACCAACTCAATCTTGGAGTCCTTCTCCATCACAGGCCACATCCAACTCACAAAATAGCTTGGCATCAAATTTCAATTTTCCTGCACTTTTCGATTGATTTGAATGTTTGGTTGCTACATTTTTGTTGTGAAGTTTTTGATGGATTCAAAACGATGTTTGAAATTTTTGTTTTGAATTTTTGTAACTTGAAACAACAATATGGATTGAATACAAACAACATATTCCAAATCATGTTACTATCTCTGCAATAGGAAACATATGTATCTATCCATCTCTGCATATGCATATGCATCATATGCATGCATATCCATATATGCACATGCATATGTATATACATATGCATGTGCATATGGATATGTATGCACATGCATATGTATATACATATGCATGTGCATATGGATATGTATGTGCATATGTATGCATACATATGCATATACATATGCACATACATATGCTGACTCCTATTTATGTTAATACCATTTTTCAAACAACATACTGAAATATAACTCCATACAACATATGCATATGCGGATGTATATGCATATATGTATATGACATATATGCATATACATATACATATCAAAAAATGATACAAAGTGTAACAACAAATTCATACATGTAAGATTGAGTGTAATTGATGAACAAACTAACCATGTATCTAATTGAGCTGATTGGAAATGAACAAGGATCTTTGTGCAATGAAACAAAAAATGCATGTTATACTATCACATCCCCAATTATAATTGACACAAATCAAACAATGATACAATGTGTAACAACAAATTCAGACATGTAAGATTTAATGCCCCATCGCGTGAACCCCAAAGGACAACTAAGACAACAATTACAACACTTTTTTTTTAAAGAGTAAACATACATGAAATGTACATTAAGTTACAATACACGACATTCAATTAAATAGATACACTAGCAACCTATTTCCTCTGGGGTACACGTGAAGACATTACATCACCTAAACCCATAACATAACGATAACGAACGAATTCCAAGTTTACAATAATAAAGCGTGATATAGCATTCATTTACAAATCCATACATCCATTATAATTCCATCATTAAGAAGCATCCACATGTGAAAACTCAACATAAACAAGACTAACTTAATTCCAATAACCATAAACATATTATCTTCACATGAATACAATGGAGCATATTTCCACAGATACAACACATCAAAATAACAGCTACCACGAGTCAATAACCACAAGGTTTACAAAAGTAAAATCATACATTACATTGTTCAATAACATAAATATACATCATTGTTTCCCAACACAACGTGGAGTAGTACATCAAATACACGAGTATAACTAGACTGAATAATATACAATTGAATATATGATGATCCCTGGAACACTCTGCATATGAACAACACCACACTACACGAATGCTGACAGGGAACCCAACGGGGTGCATAGCACATTCCACCCGACCACATGGACCCGAAGGCCCACCCCCCGTGCTAGGAGCTAACAAGAAAGACCCACGATCCTAGACAGTCAAGTAGAACAACCACAAGACCCAACCACAAAAAAACAACCAGAACATAACAAACAACAACATCAACAACTACTACAAGATGACTACTTCCAGAGACATTCTAAGATAATGGCAAGGGGTGTTATGGGAGAGTGTCATCGCACCACCTTATTATGGGTTATCCTGGCTGCCTCTCAACAGGTGTCGGCCCCCATCTAAGGTTATCCTAGCTGCCCCTTACTGGGCATCAGCCCCATAGGGTGACACATGCAGGACCACTAGCCTCTCATGAGGATGAGGTAGTGGTCTTGTTGACCACAGCCTTCTCAACCCACCCTTAGTCTGTGAAAGCACTAACGGCATGGACGAGGTATTTGAATTATCTTTAGTTAATGTTAACCTACCCATCCCTCTAGTTTGTTTTATTAGGTTTTCGCTCGTTTAACCAACCCTTCTATGGGTTATCCAAGTTGTCCCTTTGTGCACTGACCCCCATGAAGAGCCACTCTCCCTGATAGCCCTAAAACAAAACTCATAACACAAAGGGGTGTACCAAACACAAAGTCTTAAAACCACAATAACCAAAATCATGTGTGAGGCAAAACCTTCTTGCTCAAAGCCATAACCCAAGGCAAGAAAACCATGAAACAAGGTACACCCATAAAAACACAAAAAAAAAAACCAACAATCCACAAGGGACTAACTGTGGAAAATTCAACATAAATCCAATTTTCCCCACTGCCTTTGGAAGACTAGAAAAGTCAACTACTCGTAACTTCCCATTGAGGGTACCCACACATATCGGGTTCCCGACCAACTCAAAACATGACTATGTATAAAACCAAAACATAAAGTCCCTTAATTCAAAAATTAACATAAGAAAGAAATCCACATCAAGGAACCATATAACAAAATCAACCTTTAATCTTTCTGTCATAAACAAAATAATAATTAAAAGATCATTTTAAATAATTCTATTTGTATATCCATAATAAAATTAGTAGATTCAATCTTTTAAATTCTCTAATACATTCAAAGCAATAATCCTACAAGAAGAAAATTTCGAAGCATCACATCATTCTATTTACACATCCACAGTGAAGAATCTTTTCAATAACCAAGAACTCTATATAACGAAGTACACGCTTTAACATAAACTATTTATTTATTTATTTTTATTTATAATTCCTAAAATATATAGATTTACACACACACACATATATACCATCATAGACAATTTATATATATAGTATATATGATATATAAATGTATATTTATAAACATATTTAAATTAAGTTACTGTTGTTATATAACATAATTACAATTATTTCCAATGCATCGACTGGTTGTTTCAAACATGGCATAAAACCCATACAAATCAACTTTTTCTTTCACAAAAGTTAACCCCCCTTTAGTGATTTATCACCCAATATAGAAGACAAAATACACGTGGATTTAAAATCCCTAATCATAAAGATGCAACATGTCTTCATATTTTCGAATACCAACCGAACCAATACAAGTAAGAACATATTAAAACCACTTCTCTCCACGACTCCACACATGTCTCACACACTAAATTCATATACCATTCGCTATCATAATAGAAGGTAGCAAAGGAATTTTTAAAAGACCACAACTTGAAACCACTTTGTTGAAGGCTCACACACATCTTCCTCACACTTCAAATCATAAAATAAATCTTAATGATATCCTTTGAAAACTCATACCAAATTTTTTGACTCTATGAACATAGCTCAAATAAACTCCGACATTCTTGTTACACAACCCGTGCCTTAAAAATAGTAGTGATGCAAACCACAAATTCACTAAAAGTTCATGTCTCCATCAGAAACGGGCAATACTAAACACTACACACAAAGCTGAAAGAGCACATAAAGCTTCTCATGTGTAAAGGCCTTTTCAACTTCAACTTTGGCATAAATTACTAAAGATATCAAGAATTCAGACTAAAAGAAGAACGCATATAGCGAATGGAGAGAGAGAGTGAGAGGGTGTGGCAAAAAGCATGTAGATAACCAACAACCATGTCAAACTCAATTCACATTCATGGCAGGAGGGTGCTCACAAGGGAAATTCCACCTCTGATATAATTGGTCCAAAGTTAAAATACCAGCAATCAAACAAAAAGGTACCACATTTAATCAAATTGAAATCATGAAGCCCATCACATAGGTCGAAACCCCTAAACAGTGCACTGAGGAAGATCATAGGCGTGGCCAAAGCAAAGCTTAGATCTTGGTGGGAAAGAAATAACATATAAGTGTCTGTTCCAATAATTGGCTATCGAATTCAATGCCAAAGTTAATCAAAGAGAGAGCAAACATGATGCTATAACTAGAAACAATATCTTTCTACAGACGGATTTCTACAACATAGATTATAATGGTTTGCTACTTTGATCCGGAAGGCATGGTAGAGTGGAGAATGCCAAAGGTATCGAATAAACTATGAGGCTACAAGTGTACATGGATGGAAATGTAAATGCCATAAGAGATGCAACCATATATAGAATTAAAAATCGAGGTGGCTGGAAACCAACACTACATAATGGGGTAATGTAACCAGAGCTATCGAACTCCAAGAGAACAATAAAAAAACCAAGAAAAAGACTGAGAGAAAAATAATTTGACGCCAGACAAACCAATTGGATCCATTGAAAAATGAAACGCATACAATGAAAATGACCAACCTGGATCCGATGTTTGCAAACAGAGATGACGTGCACAGATGATCTCCCCTTCCTAGTCCTTCAAAAGTTCATTCTCCTCCACAACAATTTTTTTTCCCAAAATCCCCCAAAATAAAATCTGTATCTTCTTTTACAGAGAAAGAAAGAATCAATTTGTAGAGCAAATTCCGTTGAAAAAAACTCAAAATTAGAAAATTAACTTCTTTCTTTTCTTTTCCCAATTTTATTAAAAAGAACCTCTTTAGTTTTTGAAGGAAAAATCCATCAAGGATAGCAAGTTTCCTTTTGCCTTTTTAGTTTTGAAAAGTGCATATACATGCATTCGTCCTTTCCACTCTTTCCACGATTTTTCCATCCATTTGAAATCTTATCGCTTACATTTGATTTAAAACTCATTTTTATCTCCTCATTCAATTAATTAAAATCTCTTTATATTAATATTTATCTTTAATTAATATTTAACAATTAAAACATTAAATCATATTATTACATTTACAAAATAATTATTTATAAATACAATTAATATTCTATTACAATTCATTTATCTATTCGTCATTTAATTTAATAACAATATATAATTACCGAACCTTTATAACTTGACGAATTTAATTTAATAGTTAAATTAACAACATTCACCTAATTATTTAATAATTTAATTAAATCAATGCCACTTAAGAATGTTGTAAAAATGATTATTGAAATGACATTAATAATCTCAACAAGGGAAAACATCAATTATAACAAATCATTAAAATGACACAGACAATGATTAAAATAAACTATAAACAAAACAATACCAAAATAGAGACAGAGTCATAGACAAACGACACCGTCCGACACAACGACGGGTGACAGACTTGGATGGGGAAACTTTCTTGTCAACTCCGTTTTCAACTTCATACCCATTGGGCTTGTAGGGCACACTCAGACTTGACAACGCAGGGGGAGTCGATGCCAAGTACCTGCATGCTGCATCAAACCAATGTCAAGTAACATATAAATCTTCAGTCACAAGCACACCGTGAAAGGTAATCGCGGCGTAGCAGGGCGCTCGTGAACGAGCGATGCTACACTGTCCTTTCACCAAGACTCAACCAGAAAACACATAACCATAAATATCCGGGAATAAACATTAAGCAATAACATCACAACATAGTACCACATGAAAATAATAAGCATATCCAGATAAAGACAAACACCAAGTGCCACCATATCATCAATCACCATAAAACAGTATCATGAGCATTTGAGCAGATTAAACTACCAACCACACAAGTCAAACTGGTGAAACAATCACCATCAAGGTCTCAAGTCCATAACACAACATAAAAGAGTATTAGAAAAGTAACAGCTACACAAAGGGTATTACATAAGATTGATGGTAATTGATGAACAAACTAACCATGCATCTATTTGAGCTAATTGGAAATGAATAAGGGTCTTTGTGCAATGAAACAAAAAATGCATGTTATACTATCACATCCCCAATTATAATTGACACAAATCAAACAATGATTCAATGTGTAACAACAAATTCAGACATGTAAGATTGACTGTAATTGATGAACAAACTAACCATGCATCTATTTGAGTTGATTGCAAATGAACAAAGGTCTTTGTGTAAGGAAACAAAAAATGCATGTTATACTATCACATCCCCAATTATAATTCACACAAATCAAACAATGATACAATGTGTAACAACAAATTTAGATATGTAAGATTGACTGTAATTGATGAATAAACTAACCATGCATCTATTTGAGGTGATTGCAAATGAACAAGGGTCTTTGTGCAAGGAAACAAAAAATGCATGTTATCCTATCACATCCCCTATTATAATTGACACAAATCAAACAATGATACAAAGTGTAACAACAAATTGCGACATATAAGATTGAGTGTAACTGATGAACAAATTAACCATGCATCTATTTGAGTGTATGAGAAATGGTTATAACATAAGTAGGAGTCAATCATCATCACAATTAGCTGTAAGGGAGAGGGGTCGATATTTACAATCACTTTTATTGAAGAACAAACAAAGCATACATCTAATTAGGTTGAATGTACATATGCATATGTATATGTAAATGTATCTATGCATATGCAATGCATTTTCGATGGAGAGTGCAACGAATGGAAGGTACGATGCAATTTTTTTATGGAGTGTAATGTTGTTGCTGCTTATGCTTATGCATTGTTCCTTCCTTCGTTCCACTCTCCATCTAAAAGAACTTCACTTTTGTTTATTGCATATGCATATATACATATACATATACATATGCATATGCATATTGTCATGCCCACCATTTTACACTCAAAACAAGAACACAACCTTTTTTTTTTTGAATAAACACGCAAAAAAAACCACACTTTGTTAACCTAGTTCACACACAACACAAATACCACACACATTAGGCAAGGTAAAACGATCAACCTTGTGGTTGATACGTCGCCCAAGGGTGGGGTGTGAGAAAAAAAAAATGTATTCAATTTGTTACCTAATTCTAGGCAATGGTATAACTATGTTAAGTCAAGGGGTATTTTTTTTAATGTGTCCTATTTCCTCATGATAATATTTTGAAACATTAAAACCTTGAGAAGTAATTGTTGATTGGCAACCTTTGACTAAATGGAATAGATTCCATGCGCCCCATTATCACCTCTAAGTCTAGTCTCGAGTTTTCTTAGATTATATCTTCGACTGATCAGATGAAACTAATGCCATTGATTCTTGTATTCAACATTCAAAACATTTTCTTATCATTAACTATCTTATCAGAACATTAATATTTATTTTGTCCTCCTCAATATTTTCCTTCCCTATAAAAAAAAATATAATGTTGTTGACGCAACGTAATTATTCATGAATAATATTAATGTCATTTACTTACATGGTAGTAATGTTGTGACTATTTACCATGTAACATGAATTGTATCGCTAATTTCTTTTACTTTTAATAACACATACTAGCATCCCTCTTGCTCATTAATATTAAATGTGTCTCAATTTTAATATTAGTTGTTTTGAATTATTTA
The DNA here is from genome assembly GCA_007258455.2 of Sequoia sempervirens. Lineage (NCBI taxonomy): Eukaryota > Viridiplantae > Streptophyta > Pinopsida > Cupressales > Cupressaceae > Sequoia > Sequoia sempervirens. The sequence continues at coordinate 237,297,650 of VDFB02193867.1, read as the reverse complement.
ATTATAGTTTATTGCCTTTCTTCCATACTTAACGTGTATTTATGATTCAATATTTCATATTGCATTTATGATACATAGAGTGTTATCATGTAATTATCTACAAAGTAGTGTAGGTATTAACATTACTATTCACAAGACTCGCAAATTGTATTATTCATTATATAAAAATAACTTTTACTATAACTATGAGATACACAAATCAACTCACCACACATTATTAGTCCTTCCAATATTAATATTGATATTAGCATTATTATTGGAGTCACTTGCTATTGACATCACTATTATTTAAATTTTGATATTAACATTATTATATTATTAATTTTAGTATCTATATACTTGCTATTGACATCACTATTATTTAAATTTTGATATTGACATTATTATAATATTAATTTTAGTATCTATATAATAATTTTATTGTTATTCGTGAACACCATTTTGACATTATCATTTACTTAATACATTACATACTCAAGTAAATATCATAAGAAAAAGAAAAAATTCTAATTAATATATATGTCTCATATTCTCAAATATAATCCAAAATATATGAAATTAATATAAATTAACCCAACTTTAATAAAAATAATAATTAATAGTATTACTTTATTTAATTTATTCATATCAATTTAATATTAATTCATATGTATATATTTATAATTATTACCTCAATATATCTTTTTACTTATTTCCTTACTTGTTTATACACCTAATTAATTTTATAATTAAAAATTCTAAAATTACATAATGACAATTGTAAAAGTAATTCATCTTTATTCTTTTAATATATATATATATATATATATATTCTTTTATCTCTTAAATAAAAGCTGCAGTAACTATTTATGTTTTTTTTGTTTGCTTTTATTATATTCCAATATATATATTTTAATTTCCATGAATAAACCAAAGGAAAAAGATTTAATTTAAAAAGCTAAATTCTCATTCTTTCCTTCATCGTGGAAAATGGAAGGAGCCTTAAAAGGCAAAAAAAAAAGTGAATGAGGGATAAGGATGTGAATGAGTGGAAACACGGAGAAAGGAGGCTTTGAGAGTTTTGCTAAAACGTGAAAAGAATAAAACTGCTGTTAAATAATAATATTTTGCTAAGCCCTAAAATGTTGGGCACGTAATTTTTCTTCAACACCTTGCATAGCCCTAACTCAAACTTGAAGGGAGTGAGTTATTTAATTATTCATTGTTTGCTTCCCTGCATACAGAAACGTGTTCCTCTGCTGTTTTTTTTATCTGTATAGTATACTATGGATTTCCTCTTGAGCTGAAAGCCTATTTAAGCAAATTTATTTGTTTACTAGAGGAGTTAAGTGCATTCCAGCAAGAACCCCTCTTTTTCATGTTATATTTTTTTTCCTTTGGCTTGTCTGGCCTGATCCATATATGCCCCTATAGGATTTTGGTGGGCGTCAATATGGGGCATAGTATCTGTTACTCTGCTACTGGTACTATGGGGAAGTGAAAACAGGATACGGAAAGAGTCTGCTAAACCACAGAAGTACTATTTATCTTTTAAATAATGTTGTGGTAGTCTGAAATCTGCAGTATTCAAAACCAAGCATATGGTTCAAGTGATTCATTTTGTATATGAAAATATTCATATTCGTGACTGAGAGAAGTATTTCATTTTCTAGAATTAGTTTATTTGCATTATACATATTTGGGATGGTGATGCAATCTTCCATTTATAAAACCCCTTAAATCTACCCAAGAGAATACCCAGCTTATAATGCCCCAACTAATAATATACTAAAATTTTCCCCTTTTCCTACTACATGTTTACCCAGATCGGGTAACACCATTCTCTCTCTCAATTCCAGATAAGTTAATTCTTTAAAATTTTCATCAATGCACATGCAAGGTTTCTGATTGAAGGGTATCTACACCACTGGACAATTAAATAAATTTGTTACACAGATATGTAGAGTCTTACAATTTCAGATATGCAAATAAAATAGACTCCATAAATCAGACTATTTTCTTGCAACCACCAACATGCTAAAGAGGGAAAGTAATCACTCCACTAGAAGCCTCCAAGTTACCCTTAATTCTGCTACACCTCCAGGTTAGTGGAAAAACTTCATGACTTCAAGCAAAACCAAATACTCAAAAATTTAAACAGCAAACAAGTTAATGGTGAGGGGCATGCTCTCCACCCATCCTTCTTGGCATCGTCAAGCCAACAGTGGCTCTAGCCAACCCCGAGCTAATAGGATCCACAAAACCCTGGGTGAAATGGTCATAGGTATAACATTCACTCAACACAGCAAGAGGAAACTGCCACATTCAAATGGGACGAAAGCACCCAGAAACAACAACAGGAAATCACAAAATTCTGCGGCCTAGCTAGGATTTAGCTGAATAAAATATGCGGAAATATTTAGAGGATTTAAGACAATGAACAAAACCTACCTTTCCTGGAATTCATGCAGCCATGGACTCAGACCTCTTCTTTTTCCAAACCAGCCGTGCAAAAAACCCCTCTTCTCTCCCCCTTTCAGCATATATCTTCCCCCCACAAATAAAACCCTAACCTCCTCCTAACTTTTTCGACCGGTCATTAGGTTGGGACCTCAAAACTGATTAAATAACACATTTGTTTTTATTTTTCACCCTAGAAAACTGAGTTTCAAATTAGAATCTGGGTTGCACTATAAAAGTCCACTTTAAACACCAAGGAAACACTTGAACATCTACACCGACACCTAAGTATAAACACAAGTGAAATTTATTGTTCAAATAATTAGCTCACCAAATGACATAAAATTTAGTTCAACGTTAACACAAACAAGCACGTCACTTCACAATGTGAAGTAGGTTGACTAGGGTCTTGTGGATTCTCTCGTCCTCCCATTGACTCTTATACACACCTGCTTATATATTTCAAGTGTCACTTCACCATGATACAAATAATTAAATTGATATATTCTTGGCTACTTAGAAATTCATTAAAAAAAATAAAAATCAAATTTACATACCCTTCATGTTTTGGTGGTGTCATTGGGATGCTCCCAATTTGTTGAAGGTTAAAATACACAAATCTTGACACTCAATGTTACCAAGCTTCCTTCATCATTCTCATTATTAAAATGAATAAAATATAATCACTTAAATTCAATATAACTAGGTAGACTATAATCACATTTAAAGGTCACTCAAGTACTTAATTGATATACTCAATTGATATTTACTCATTTATTTCTAAGAATGATCCAATTAGAGCTACCCTGGGGTAAAGTTGGATCTACTAAAATAAATCTGCTAACAATATTTCACATTACAATCCCTTGGGTTAATAATATAACTAGATATGCCTTTTTAAATCAAAACTTATTTCATATCAAATTGAAGAACAACTAGTGCATCACATGCAAATTTCTGAATTCTAGAGGTATCATAAATGATTACATAAAATGAACTATAATCGAAGTAACAACTCAATATATTTAAGGAATATTTTCAATGAAAGTATGCTAAGAGTTGAAATAAGGTCAAACAATTCATCATTAAGGTGATAGGAATTTTTTTATCATATGAATTCAATAATGATCAATAGCAAGTGTAAGAATGAATTGCCCTTTCAACTACAATTGCAAGAGTAAACAATCATAAGGGAATTTGTAACTATCTTAAAGTAATAAGTCTTTATAACACCTACAACAATCCATAATGGCACTATTTAATATAATATATGGACATTAGATGCATCCCTATTTCATCAATTAAGAGTATAAGGCTTAATAACAAGACCTACGAATCTCCATTGCAATAACCAACACCAATACATCCACAAAATTTCACTATGAAACTAACTCATTCAACCCTTAATGGAGCACATGCTAAAGAGTAAAAAAATGTCAATAATCACATAAAGTTTAGTCTTACACATATGTATATGTATATGTATGCATATATGTATATACATATGCATATGCATATGTATATACATATATGCATACATATACATATACATATGCATATATGCATAAGCATATGCATATACATATACATATGCATATATGCATAAGCATATGCGTATACATATACATATCAAATGATGCTACAAAGTGTAACAACAAATTCGTACATGTAAGACTGAGTGTAATTGATGAACATAAGCATATGCATATGTATATGTATATGTATGCATATATGCATAAGCATATGTGTATACATATACATATCAAATGATGCTACAAAGTGTAACAACAAATTCGTACATGTAAGACTGAGTGTAATTGATGAACAAACTAACCATGCATGTTGAGTTGATTGCAAATGAACAAGGGTCTTATGTTATACATGTAAGATTGAGGTGTCTTATGTTAATAGGAATGAGCCCTTATTTTGTAGTAAGATTAAGAGGGATATACATTGGAAGAAGCCTTATTTGTACAAGATATACAAAGAAACCATTAATGTCATCATCAATAGTAATTTGGTATATCTTGGACAGATTAGACTTCTTTCAACATATGTCCACTATTGTAACTCTTATATCCTCGAGGTGATGAAAGGCATGTTTGCAATGAAGCAAAAAGTGCATTTTATAGTATAACATCCCCAATTCATACTATTAGAAATAATTGAATGATACAAACTGAAACAACAAATTCATACTTGTAAGAGTGAGTGTGAATGAAGAACAAACTAAGCATGCATCTAATAGAGTTGATTGCAAAGGATCAAGGGTATGTGTGCAATGAAACAAGCAATGCATGTTATACTATCAACATTGCCCTACCCACCAGTTGCCCATTGCCCTTAAACAAACTATACATATGTGCATACATATACATATACATATGCACATATACATTTACATATACACACATATATATGTGTGTGTGTGTGTGTGTGTGTGTGTATACATATACATATGCAACATTGTATGGTAATTAAAGAACAAACTAACCATGCATCTAATAGAGTTGAAGAACAAACAAACCATACATATGACTATTGTTAATTGTATCTGTATTCAACAATTCTTTAGGGAAAATTGAGTGTAATAGATGAACAAACTAACCATGCATCTAATTGAGTTGATTGCAAATGAACTAGGGCATTTGTGCAATGGAACAAGAAATGCATGTTATACTATCACATCCCCAATTCTAATTGACAAAAATCAAACAATATAAATTAAATTATGCATCGAATTCATATAAATGTAAATGAACAAGGCTATATGAAAATCAATTTGTATATATCTGCCATATGTAATTGTAAACCTGCAATTTGCATATATATAATGGCAGTATTAGAACATTATCATACACTCCATAGTTGAGGGTGCCATGAACCTATCTTTTGGACAAAGTATGTATGTATGTATGATTGGTTTCAACAAATAAATATAGTCATCATACTAAAGTACAATGTATGTATGTTACATATAAATTCCTTAAGTATGGCTAACTGCATGACCTTCATACATAGATATGAACTACCATATGTATTATTGTATGTATGTATAGTATACACACATACATACATGTATGTGCGTATAGTATACACACATACATGTATGTATCTGTGCATGTATGTGTGTTTAGAATATCTATGTTTGTATGTGTATATTAATTGACATATATGTATGCATGTATGTATAGTATACAAACATACATACATATGACATAATATGTAAGTATGTATGTGTATGTATCATATACACACATACATACATACATAAATAATTATTATGTATGTGTATATACATACATACATAATATTTTAATGTTTATTATAATATTAAGTTGTTCAATATTATATCAATATATGTTATTAATAATATTAAAATGTTTAGTCAATTAAAAAACTAAAATGATTACTAATTTGACTAGGAAAATCCTATAAATGATTAGTCAATTAAAAAACTAAAATGATTAGTAAATTGACTACGAAAATCCTATAAATGAATATGAAATATTCCCAAAAACCCCACAATTCAGGCATAGATGATGGACAAGGAAGAGTGGATGATGGGGGTCGGGAATTATTGAGTGAGGGGTTCATGACAATAGTGGAAACAGTTGGCAAAAACATAGGTGCATGAAACCCTTAACAGTCAAGTTGTACAAACCCATGAATGGTATGTATATGTATACACACAGTCGGCCAAAAATATAGGTGCATTAAACCCTTAACCAACTATAAATGATCGACTGTGTGTATATATACACACAAACACACACACATATGTGTGTGTGTGTATTTGAATATATACACAGTTGGCCATATTTTACCTACAAGAATGTCTTTATAGTGAAGAGTATATGAACTTCCACTACTACCACTATACATATACAAATTACCATGATCCCACAATAGTGGTTTACAATTTTTGGCCAAACTGGACACTGATTTTTTTTTAACTAAATCTTCACATTTGGGCACCTATAGCGGTTAAACCATGAGAATTTGAAGATGAT
>VDFB02193867.1:237253382-237288954 GCA_007258455.2 Sequoia sempervirens | reverse complement strand
CTTTCAAGAGAGAGAGGGGGGGAGTGGGAGAAAGATAGAGGGTAGGGGGTACAAGGGTTTAGGGTTATAGGGTTAAGGGTTTAAGGGTTAGGTTTATTTTTTTATTTGCATTGATTTATGTTTTATATATGTGTACAGTAATTTTATAATTAGATAATACTTAATTTTAAAATTTACATAATTGCCCATGGAACAATTTGATGGAACAAATTATATAAGTTGTATATAAGATTCTTGAACTTAAGAATTCCATGAAACAAATATAAGTTGTATATAATTGTAATTTAGGAAAAATGATTTTAAAAAAATTCACTACGTTTCAAATAAGGATTGAAAGCATATATATGGGTTTAGATGCAACCAAAAAAAGTGAGAGATGATGCTATCAAAGATTCTTGAACTTAAGAATTTTCCATGGAACAAATATGTACATATAATTGTAATTTCTAGGAAAAATGATTTTAAAAAACTTCACTACATTTCAAATAAGGATTGAAAGCATATATATGGGTTTACATGCAACCAAAAAAAGTGAGAGATGATGCTTTCAAAGATTCTTGAACTTAAGAATTTTCCATGGAACAAATATGTACATATAATTGTAATTTACACAAAATGATTTACATCTATGTACAAGTTACTATAAGTTCTCATTTGAACATGTATAGGGTTACAAGTGAACTTGAAAACCATGGATATAATCTAAGTCAAAGATTTTGGTTCAGCCCGCTCTTCAATAACATGTAGAATTTTTTGATGATCATCACTATCTAGTCTCCATTTTCTTCAGCCACATGCATGTGGAACTGCATGAAGATGTAGAGCGGTAGCAATTATTAAGTGACTATATTGATATACCTTGTTATGAGGTTGATAGTCAACAAAATGAATCCCATGCTGAACAACTTTGACTTGTTTTAGATATGTCCCTTGCACTACAACAGAACCTGCATGGTAAACATGAACCTAAGGTAAGACATATGAACATGTGTAACATTTTCGTGTTGAAGGTTTGTACATTATATATTTAATGTTTATAATGTAATGTGCACATGTGAATACAATGCATATAAAATTTAAATTCAAACTCACCTATGGGAAATGACATTCAATCACTTGTTTCAAGTTATGTTAGCTTATTCCTCTCTTCTGTGCAACGCAATAAATAATAGTTAACACCTTCGATGTTTCCAGGCTCTGCTCTGACTGCAAAAACATCTCCTGTACACCAAATTTACACAAAAAAATTCTAAAAAAATTAGAAATGTCTCTAAAGATCATTAACTGGATATATATAATATTTAAATTATTGAAAACTTACACATGTACCTTTTCTAACCAATCCTGAAATATGGTCATAATCAATTGAAATCAAAGGAATGTCTTCAATTCTTTCTTCCTCATTTTCATCATATGTTTCTGAAACAACTAGTGGCATCGTATCCCATTTACCAACATATCCAAGTTCTTGATTGTTGCATGCATAATTAGAGTTTCCCTTAATGCAATCAATGAAAAAACAAGAGTAATCCCTTGTGTCTAATATCCATCCATGGCGACTATCTAAAATCCTAACACAATGCAAAGATCTTATTTTTTCTACCCTCTTGCATCCATGCATCGATCTTCTATCCACACCTAGATACATATGTACAACAAAAAACTTATGTGAACAAATATGTATATATATATATATATTTTAAATTTAAATAAATTCAAATTTTTGATTTAATGTAATTTATGCATGCAGATATCTCCCAAAACACTTTCTAGAGATGTATTAGGTTTGTTCTTGAAGATATTATTAGACCACATTTGATGCAAAGTGTTTCACACCATTCAACAACATCATGTGCATTGTCTAGACAATCTTCTGGATAACTCATTTGATGCTTTCTTAAAGTTCGTTTGATGCAAGCTCCTGCTCCATCATACTCACCCTTTCCATGCCCACTCTAAAAAAAACTCCAAACATGTGGTATTTTGTAGATTTTATGATATCTACAAAGTGCATAGAATGGTCGTGAAGATTTGAATTGTGCCGCACATCCATCTGACCATACAAAATGATTTTCAAATTTGACACCCCTACTTCTCAAATTCTCAAAAAATATTGTAAAGCAATGTTGGACAAAAAGTGTGTCATGCTCTTTATCATCACTAATATAAAAGTGATATTCTTTCTTAATGGCTCGTTCTTCATTTATACTCTCAACACCATCCAATTCTGATTGTGCATGTCGATAACACACATGAACCATAATTGTGATCTGCTTTGAAAAGTAATACTCTGATTGAATCTCCTTTTGATGTACAAAGGAGTAATTTTTTGCAAAGTCAACTACTGATAGAACTATTCCACGCGGGAAAGTGTCTCTCAATGTTTGGAATTTTTGTGCTTGCCACTTAGCAAAAAGGAATGTTGTATGTATGGTCGTATCAATTTTTGAAAATCTTCCATAAATTTTCCAATGGGAATCTCCTCTTCTACATAGTTCAACCTTGTGGATTCTTTCCCAAAATTTGTTTACAACTTTACATACTTGTACTTGTGTGAGTAAAATATGTGAATAACTAATAAACCACACAATCAATGAAACATTACATCAAAGAGAATCCAAATAACAATCTATGAGAAATTGAAACAAATAAACTCTCTAAAAATAGTAATTACCTCTTGCAATTTACTGTCTTTTTTAGGTCAGTATCCTCAATTCTTGAAGGAAATTTAGCCAAATTTCCACATGTCTCACAAATTCCTTTCATGCAATTTATTTGAGGTCCATTTTCATGATCACATAATATAGAGTTTATGAACCAACTTTCCTATTTAGGAGGTGAATTTTGAAACCCACATCTTTCTTCTCTCTTCTTTCGAAACACCTAATCGTAGAGATCAAATTCAATATGATAACGACAACAACAAGTTTCAAAAAACTTGTTTATCTTCACATAATATGGCTTTAACCTTTGAAACATTATTTTTCCAATCTTTATATGAGGATATGCATTACAAAAGTTCATATACATCTCAAATTGTGTTATGTCTAGCCAATGTTTGATATTATTTTCATAAATACTAGGTCCAATCCTGTGTCTCATAACATCTCTAGTATTTTATGATGGACGAGTCTGATCATGCCAAAAACCTGAGACCAAGTTCCTAACAACATCTTCAATCCTGTCAGAACGGGGAGCTCTACACATAATTGCCCAATTGCCTTCTAAACTCTCATCCAACAACTTTCTCTTTTTCTCATATTTTATCAATGTGGTTCTACTATAACCAATTTCAATTGAAAGTGCATTCATTTTTCTTTTCCTTGCTATATCTTGATGTACAATAGATGTCAACATCACCCTTCTTGTAGTGGCCTTATCCACTGATCGAGATCCTTTCCCAATGGAATCTAAACCCTTTTTAACATTTTGAACAATATCCTTTTGTAATCTCATCTGTTTCTTCTTATTTGATGTCAAATGTACACCCAACAATTGTAATGACTCTTTGAGCTCATCACAAAGAAGTAAACGTGATAGCAATTGGGTTTTTTCAAGTGCATCAAGATGATTGAAATGATGATTGATCATTCCATTTACAGATTTAGTCATTGACCTCTTTCTCTTATTATAAGGTTGGTTGGCATAATATTTTAGTTTCTCCATATCCATTTCAAGTAAATGATCTAAATTTCTATGAGAAATTTGTTTCCTCACCTTCTCAGCTAGTTTTATATGCTCATCCATACTAGTAGGAGGAAGTGATCCCAACCCCTCTCCAACATGCATTGTTTGAACTTGTGCCTCCTCCCTATCTTCAAGGACCATGCATTCTTGAGCGGATTCATTTGATCCAATGTCTAGATTTGGCTCGACTTGAGCATGAAAAATTCCTGCTTGTTGAGCCCTTCCTACATGTCACAAAATATTTTGCAAACAAAAGTGAGAGATGATGTTATATAAGTGAAGTTTATGTATGCAAGCAAACAAACTGATAAGACATGATGCTATAAGTGAGAGAAGTTTATGCTAGTTTTATATGCTCATCCATACCAGTAGAAGGAAGTGATCTTGACCCCTCTCCAACAAGCATTGTTTGAACTTGGGTCTCCTCCCTAACTTCAAGGTCCATGTGTTCTTCAACGGATTTGTTTGATCCAATATCTAGATTTGGCTTGACCCCAGCTTGAGGAATCCCTAGAGCATAAAACATAAAAATAATGAGAACATTGAAGTGATGAAAAGAAAAGACCAAAGACACAAAACAACTACATGCACATGTATGAAAACAAATCCATAAATGCATAGCCAAGGATAGGATACACATAGGTCAAATTCCATGCCAAGCATCAAAGTTTGAGGATTATGCATACAAGTGACTTAGAACTTTTAGGCTAGTGATATAGCAAAGGAAACCCTTAGAGTATAACAAGGTGATCCAAAGAACCCCAACAAAATTGGGCTATAAGATGTTTCAAGGTTTCAAATAAATTTCCAATATCATGCTAAGATGAAAAAAGTTAATAATTTATGGGACATAAAACACAACCCAAATAATCATCTAAAACCAAACACAAATATTGAAACAAAAAGAATTGGCTTAAGGAATTGGAGTCAAGGATCATATAAACATTGCAACTTGCATGACCAAGATGACTTGAGGACATTTAAAAGTATTTATAGTCATTCAAGTGCAATAAAACTTGAAAGTTTGAAAAAGCACAAAATAAGTTCAAAATGAAGAAGAAAAGAAAATTGTGTAGATGCAATACTCAACAATGATAATGTGATGACAAAACATTAAACAAAGGTATTGGTAAAAGATAAGTGTAAGGTTTGTAGGGAAGGATTTTATGTACAATATTTTAGTTTAAGAGTACATTTTAAGTTGGAGTATTGTAAGTTAAAAAATGGTCATACATTAAACATTTCTAATTTTAATAAGAAAGCCAATGCAAAATGTATGCACATACAAATTTATGTTTAGGTGTACTAACCAAATTATTGGGTGGAGTAATACACATTATGGATTCCATCCCATAAAATGAATACTCATGTTTTTTCAAAGTAAAAGTCCTAAACACACACTTGAGAGTGACAGAGAGAAGAAACAAGCATGTACCTTGTTTCTTTCTATGATAATTTTCCAAGTTTTGTTCACGCCTCTTTTGTTCTTCTTTTGACAATTTTCGTTGAGACGCATTTTTTCTTTTTCTTTGTTGTCCCGTTTTCTTCTTCAACTTAAAGATGACTCAAAACAAATCCTCTACCAACTTAGTTAAATTCTCCTCCAAATTTTGCCTTGATTGATAAAAATGAAAAGTTGTCAAGCTCCAATATTTGCCTCCTTGATAAATGTGCAAAAACTTCTCCAAAATTTGCACTCCAAAGTGATATAAATGAGAATTAATCTTGCAATTTGATATCCAGAATAATGAAAAATAAGCTTCTATTTATATGCATATGGGATGGGAAAAAAATTATTCTAGTGTACATGGAATAACTAGATCCTAGTTTAAATGAATCAAGTAGTAAACAAACAAATTATTTCATTGTGGAGTTTGTTGTTATTTAATTCATAGGTATGCACAACATATCTAGTAATTTTAGAATTTTGTTAAAGTGTCAAAAATGTATATTAGAGGTATAATTTGAATTGAATTTTCTTAATTATATTTGAATTGAATTTCAAGTTACTTGTCAAAAATGTATAATAGCTCGGTATAATTTGAATTAAATTTTCTTAATTAAATTTGAATTGAATTTCAAGTTACTTGTCAAAAATGCATAATCTAGAGGTATAATTTGAATTGAATTTTCTTAGCCGATAAGGGCATGGTTCGGTGGTCAAGTCGCTTGGTTGTAGTGACGGCCACCAGGGTTCAAACCCTCGCTGGGTCAAAGTGCTCGCAGGCCTTGTGCCTTCGCTGGGCCTTTGTGCTCGCGGGTTTGGTTGTTTCTTGTGGTTTGTTGTACCCGGTTCATAGCTCCGGTCAAAAAAGCGTTTACCCCTAATAATATGGGTGCATTGCACCTTTAAAAAAATTCTTAATTATATTTGAATTAAATTTCCAGTTACTTTTCAAAAAGATTATATCTTGTTCTCAACTCAATGGTTCATGTTGCTTAAGTCATTTTTAAAAAAATATTTATTGTGATCAACATGAATGAACTTAATTATAAAGTGGCATTTATTTCCCTAAAATTCTACTAGAGATCAAATGTATATTGAATATAAGGAAATGTAAGTTGTAAGAGATCATAAAATAAGAAAACATTTATGTATATTGAATATTTAAAGCAAATGCATATATATATTATGTGTAAACATGTTTAAACCATAAGCAAATACATGTACATACATGTAAAGGGATTCAATGTATAAACATAACACATATTATAAGCAAAGAGGAAAATGTATGTATATATCATATAAGAAAATATATGTACATATCATATAAGCAAAAAGTAAATTAAAGATCATCAAATGTCGAATACTAAAGATCAACAAATAAGCAAATGCATGTATATCATATAAGCAAATGTAAGTTAGAGATCATCAAATCTTGAATACTAAAGATCATCATATAAGCAAATACATGTGGTAAAGATCATAAATCTAGTGTGTAGGGCCTAATATGAATGTCTACTCCTAGTCGAATGACCATCTGAATGAGAACGGTCCTGCTCTGATGGATTGCTGAGCCCTGCAAATAAAATTGTGTACAGGATGTGTTAAATACATATAATTTATATTAAATAAATTTTATGAAAGTTATTTTAAATGAACTTGTATTTTTAAATATCAATCTAGATCTATGCATACATAAATATTGCATGTACATATACACGTGTGATTATATAAAAATGTAAAACTCACCTATCCACTGACAGCAGATTCATCCAAAAAGTCACGTCGATCATGCACACGATCTGGACCAAGGCTAGGAGTGATATGAGGTATGTCCACCTGTAACAACATATATACATATATATATCAACTTACATGAATATCTAGTTTAAAAAAAATTAAAAATAATGAAAAAAGAATTGAAACATGCACATGCACACATACATGCACATCATCTGATATCAGATGACCTAAGTCCTTTGCAAGGGTTGCCTCCACCATATCCACCACACAGTCAAGTGACGAATCAACATCTGCATCCATCTGATTTATCCCATGTCATGCCATAAATGATGAATGTAGAGGACTATGAAGGTGAGATGGCATCGATGATGATGAACCCGAACCAATCAACATATCAGTAAAACCCATAGTCTGTGCAGCTGTCGAATGATTTGTAGGTGGATCTTGGAGTGCACTAGTGCTGGGCTGAGAGTGATGGGATCCTGGAACTGAACGACCTCTGCATCTCAAATGATCTCTAACATGCTCTATATCGATCCCATTGTTTAATGTAATGTGGGCATATGCCTCCAACAAGTCCTCAGCCAAACAATGCAGAGTCATGCATGCCATATCTCTTATAAGTGCATCAAGCTGTGTAGGAGTAGGGATGCCAACCATTGTAAAAGGATCCATGGTGGTCCACTGTGCTAAAAATGGCGTGGATCGAGAATGTCTGGACATCAAATACTTACCTACATGATCATCAGATATCCTAGTGGTGGCAGCCGCAATGTCACCTACAGTGTCAATTGCTTCCTTTTGGGAAGCAATGACAACCTCATCTGCTATGGGGGCTAGAGCTGGGGTGAGAGCAGGAGACCTCTCACCAACCAATACCCTAAACATTGGGGGTGGTCTATCTGCTCGACAATAGGTGGGCCTATTAGCAATCCTACCACACCCCTGACCAACATATGGCGGAATGTCCAGGTAGTTGACTTTGAGGCCCAAATGGACCTCAACATACAACTGCTGAACAAAATACAATGGAATTTGGTCATTGTTTGGGTATAGACCATGTGATGTGAGAAATCGTGGGTAGATCAATGAGGCCATAGCATGATTGACACATCTAGTGACCTGGTATCCCCTAACTTTACGCACATTTTGATAAAATGGAAAACAAGTGGCTTTTATCATTTCTTTGGTCACACTATCATGTATTTGTTTAAGGGGAATGTCACCATGTACTTCTTCTCGCATGTGAGAAAGAATAGTAGCTACTCTATCTGGGGAATATGCACTAGTCCTCTCAAGTTCATGTTTTAGTTTTTCTAGACTATGCAATATTAACATGCATGGTTCACTATATATCCCCGGTTTTGCACCCTGTGCTAATGAATCTCTCAATTTTTTAATCTCATTAGTGTTATTTCCAAACAAATTTTCTGCAGGTGGAACATCTTCATTTTCCATGTTATATATGTATGTACACCTAAAGGAGCAATGAGACCTTGGTAAATAATATATCTAGATATAGAGAATACATTTATCTAAAATAGTTCTAATAATTCATCTACTCATCAATAATATTTTCATACCATTCAAAATTTAAAAAGAATTGGAAGACAACTATAATATATAACATAGCATCCTAAAATGGTTCAAATTTTAAATGAAACAATGAAAGAAAGAATAAGAAAACAAAAATTAGTGTAAAATTATTTGAAAATAATTGGGGATAAAAATATCTAATCTAATAGTTGTTAACATAAATGAACTTCAAAACATGATTATGTAAGTGAAAAAAAAGTTCTATTGCCTTCATTGAACCTAAATTTATCTAGTTAAGATATGTCTAAAATTAAGAATTCACACTAGAATACCAATATTTCATAAGAATCTCATAAAGAGGATGAATTTAATGGAAGATAATATAAAATCCTCCATATGAGGATAAATTTTATCATTACATTATTAGTGAATCATCTCAATTATATAGCCAAGAACATCAAAAAATTATAGATTGGAAAGCAAAATAATCATACATTTATCATATTTTTATATGTATAAAGTTTAGATACCATCAAACTATTTAAACTTATAGATTGCATAAAGCTATAAATTGAATCGTTATAACTAATTTATTAAGAATCAAATCTAATAAAGTTTTACTTCATATTGCATACTTGTTATAAATATCTCACTAATCCAACCATACATTTTATATATATTAAAAAATATATAATTTAACAATTTATACAACTTATAATTATGATAAAGACAAGAATCTTAATCTATACCATTATTTTGAGTTTGATTTAATAGAAATTGAAAAAAATTACAATCATAAAGAAAACAATGAATAAACTAAGGACCACTTGAACAATGGTGAATTAGTGCCTAAAGATTGGCCTAAAAAATTACAATAATCAACATTCTCATCACAAATTATATATGAAAACTAAGGATCATTTGGTTATATATATTTTCATAGATTTAAAATTTGAAAATTTATTACTAGAACATGTTCATTACAATTAGATTTTTAAATAATATTGTAATAATTTATTATGTCTTTGAAATTTGTTTTGTGGATTTTAATGTTGTTTTTTAAATTTAAGTTAGAGTAAGTAGAATCTAATGAGATACCTTAAAAAGATTCAAATTTTATAATTTAAATCTCCCTCTTATAAATATAGTTTTTTCTAGTCTTACAATTTCTTGTGTCATCTATTCAATTATTTTAGCTATGGATTTAGCCACAATCTTGTAGGAGGTATTAAGAAGAGTAATTAGTATCCACCCTCAGATAAAAAAAATATTTTTCCTTTAGGAATTAATTTATCAACCCTTGATTAATAGAATTTAAATGATGGATCCCTTTGATAAAGCTACTTTTTATACCTCATAGAGTCCTCCTTGATGAATGGACATATTGTTTTAAGGAATTGTGTAGCTAAACCATCTATTCCAAGACTTTTTGAGTATTCAAATCCTTCAAGGAAATATCAACCTCCTCAAGGGTGAATAAATTATCTAAATGTGCCTATTTTTTGAGACCAATTATTTTGGGTATGCAAGTGCCAATCAATTCCTCAACTATATCTTGAAGTGGATCTCCTTCAACTAGATCAATTAAAAATTATTTGTAATGTTGGAGGAAAATGGATTTAATATCATTAGAGTTGTCATGGAACTACCTCTCTTGATCAACGATAGATATTATCCACTCTTGAGAATGTAAATATGTTCGAGATAACTAAAAAATAATTTGTATCCCTTATATCCTTTCATCCAATGTAGCCTATCTCTTAATTGAGATCCTCTACCACAATTAAGTTCAAATCTTCTAAGTTTTATTTCAACGGAAGCAACCACTCATTGTAGAAAAGTTATTAGTAAGTGCTAAAGCCAAAACAAGTTTATTTTTTTCTATTTGGATCCATATTTTTTTTCCATTCTAGATCTCTTTCTAGCCATATTCTTATTGTAAGATCATAGTAAGGTAGTGTGCAATAGATTTAATTGCATCATTCCACAATTGTATCCACTTACCATTTTGTTGAGGTCTAGGAACATCAACCAAAGGGATATTAGGGAAGCAAGGTGATCAATTTGATTGAGGTGGGAAGTGTTGAGCTTGAAGGATAGATTATTAGGTATGAGGAATAAGAAGTTTGAAAAGTTTAAAGAATTGGGAGGTGATATGTGAGATATGTTTAATAGAATCTACTTAAATAAGGGTGTTTTGTGGAGAGGGGACAATGGAAAGAGAAATAACTAAGTAAAATCTATCAATACAACTAAGTTTCCCTTAGTTCACCATCTCTTTAGTTGGTCCAAGTGAACTAGTGATGAGTATAAGAATATTTTTTGTCTAAAATGGGATCTAAACCCCTCATGGTATTTCTAGTTAGGATGTAGGTGTAGACACCTAAATTTGGACACTTAATTTATCCAAATTTATCCCTTTTCATCTAAACATTCCCTTATCCGCATTAATTAAGTAATATCACTATTATTTAATTAATACCTCTATAGTTCTTCTAATCCCTAAGGTATCTAGTTAAATAATTAAATACCTCCCCCTTTCATCAAATGAATTAAATAAATATGAAATTTATTTAATTCCTCACATGTCACATCCCTTTCTTAATCCTAATTATTCTCCTAATCTCATCATTAGGATGTGCACATGCCTAATCCTTGATTAGGATGTCTCACATCCTCCAACTTTTGCAAGTTGGCCTCTAATCTCTCTTAGCCACCTAACCCTCCTCTAATCCTTCACTAACTAGCCTAATCAACCTCTCAAGGAATTTTTAATTCCTTTTATCCTTCCAAGGAATATTAAATTTATTTTTCTATTCCCCATGTGATCTTTGACTTGTCACATCAAGCCACATGTGAACTCTTCCTAATCTCCCACTTGTCTCTAATCTGTCATTAATTTGTCTAATCAGGTACTTGCAAAACCTTAATCACTTAATTAGGTCAACCTAATCTCCATGTCATGTGTCCTAAGTCAACCCTATTAAATGATTTTTCTTTTTGGAGAAGGCACCCCTTTCCCCATGTGAATTTTCAATTCACATTTAATCCCCCAATGCATTTCAAGGAACTTTAAATTCCTTCTCTCATTCCCATGTGGATATTTGAGAAATTTTTAATTCCTCACATGTCCTCTCACCCACATGGGGACAAGGACCTCCTTTATGAGGAAATCTTGTCCAATGGTACTATGTAGTACCTCCATGTCATGTACTCTCCTTCCAACTCATGTACATATCATCCTTTTCAAGCCACTTCACATGCCACATGTCAAGATGTGAGGGCCTATGAGTTCACAACTAACCTTAGCCCTACATCTTGATCTTGGTGGCTCAATCGCAATCGTCCATTTCCCTAGAGAGTCCAAAATTCTCTATAAATACCCCCTCTTTTCTCTCATTTTTGGAGGAGATCATTTATGCTAGCCAAACTCTTGCAAAATTTTCTCTTGAGCCATACTTAGCCAAATTCTCATACTTGCATCTATTTTCACTCATTTTCCATCCTCATCTCATCTCATAGCTTGCATCTCTTGCCACCAAAGGAGCATACAACGTCAAAGATCGAAGGGCCAACCAAAGGATCGATTTGAGACAAGGTGAATCCACTCTATTTGTTGTTTTTTAGTTTTTTTTGAATCAAACTAGGCTAATCTTGAGGTGTATGGTGTTTATAGTTGTTATTTGCACTCCTTTGTATGCTGCTCATTTTCTAACAAGTATTTTCGCCCTATCACAATAGGAATTCAATTATTTTTTAGAGAGTTTATGAGAACTAAACCAACTTGTATCTTGGTTTTTTCCACCATATCATATTCACCTCCTTGTAGCCATTTAGTCATAGGGAGGGCATAAAAATCCTTTCCCACAATTTAACTTTAGATGAGGAGTCATTAGGCATACAATAAAGAAAAAATGAATAGGTATTCCTTGGATTAGTAGTAAGCACTAAGTACAATTGTTGTTGGGATCCACTCCTCAATAGATGATAAACTTAGCCAAGTATTGGGAAAGGTGGGTCAACCTTGCATCCTAATATTTTGATTTATTATTTTGTCCTCATATTAGGAAATGAGGCATCTCACTTTGTGTTGGTAGTTATTTGTCATTTGTTGAATGCTTTGGGAGGTGTCGAATATGTTCTAAGAGCATATAATATCATTATAGCTTTATAAGATGAAACCCTCTTATGACATATTCTTATGAAATTTAAGAGCATGACTATAGAATATTTACAGTAAAGTATTGACCAACATTATGAAAAATCATAAGAAATATTTTAATGGGTTTGAATATATCAAAGTGGAATTCAAAAATTGTGGTTGAATTATTTTCACTCATGGTTTCAATAAACCACTTTTAATGTATAGTTTCAAAACATCCCATTTATTAGTGCTTGAGTATATAATATCACATGATTCATATGATTGGCATGCAGGTATTGTTAGTGCTTGAGTATATAATATCCCATTTATTAGTGTAGGAATATTTTTACACCACTACTTTCTTTCATTTGGTATTAAGCCTTGGCCATCTTACATTCTAGGTGTTACGGGTATAGTTT
Organism: Sequoia sempervirens; assembly: GCA_007258455.2. Lineage (NCBI taxonomy): Eukaryota > Viridiplantae > Streptophyta > Pinopsida > Cupressales > Cupressaceae > Sequoia > Sequoia sempervirens. Next base: position 237,275,981 of record VDFB02193867.1, on the reverse strand, counting down.
TTTTGTACCAATCTTGGAGTGAGTGGGACCTTGCATAAAAGAAAATCTTGTTGTAGGAAAAATAGAAACTATGTCAAGGAAAAAGATGTGGACATTTACAAGAACTTATTTTTTTTAAGCAAAAGTGGGAGACCACTTATAATTTTATTTATATATAATATTTTACATATAGCTGGTTCATATGGACATACTAGTGGGAAAGAACCAACAAGAAAACCCCCAGTTGTAGTCTGAGTAACAAATTTTACAAAATATCAGAAAGACTAGTGAGGTCCCAGTACAAATGACTAATTGTCTGATTACAACGTTACATAAGCACATTTGTTGAATACATTAGTACATATGCACATTCTCTTATGCACCCAAAATACCCAAAAGAAGACATCATACTAGATATACCCGTGACCCGAATACATAACACTAGAGATTACAAAACCTTACTAAACATAAGAATGATAAGCTGGGAAGCCACTTTCAAAAAGATGCAGATTTGCCACCAACATGTTGAAAGCCATTAATCAAGCTTTCTTCTGTTTCCACTCGTTTACCTTTGTTTTGGCGATCATGCTCAAAAGAAGGTTTTGATTTGTTAATATCAGACACATAATGATAACAAAATTTCTTTTTGGATGAAGATGGAAGTTGCAAATCATGAATGAAAACATGACTTCTCAAGAAAGAAATGGCATGATATTTTCTTTTTAAATCATTAATCTCCTCCATGGAAATGGTAGATCTATATCTGTTTAGAACTTGGTAGAGATGTGAAGAAATTTCATGCATTGTGGATAATAACATGCCTTGGAATATGCCAGCATACCTCTTCTTATGAAACAAAACCTTCTTTCAATAATTAACATTATAAATTAATACTTGGCTCATATTGTATAATCACACTAGAAACTAACAATGGAAGATTGAGAGTCTCAACTAAGAATTCCACCTTATAGATAACATTCATACTAGAAGCCAACAACTAAAGACCAAATTTCATAAATAAAGTTCATGTGTTCTATATCATGCCTTTGAGGGGTCCACAAGTACCATGAGCCTTTTGAAATCCTTCTCCATCTAAATGCATCCATTCTAAGACCATTGGGAGGTGGGTATACAATATGAGCCAAGTATTAGTTTCTAATGTTAATTATTGAAAGAAGGTATATAAATTATTCGAGCATCTTAATTCTCATATAAAGTTACATCTTAGTCAATTTCTTAATGTATGAGTTCCATATATTTGTAAATTTTTCTTAATATAAAAACATATTTTATTTCATTAATTAACCTATCTATTCCATGTTACAAAGGATGCTCTTATTTTAAATTATAAGTATATAATTCAAAATTAATTAGTAATTTTCAAGATAGAGTACATGCAATTTCTTTAGTTAAAATAAAATAATATTCTTATTTCCATGTGAGAGTTATGTAGAATGGTAGCTTGATGTCTCGAAAACATTTCTTTCACGTACATACTAAATTTTTATCATTACATTAAATGAGTGAATCATCTCAATTATATAGCCAAGCACATAAAAAATTTATAGATTGGAAAGAAAAATAATCACACATTTATCATATTTTTATATGTATAAAGTTTCTACTATCAAACTATTTATACTTAAAGATTAAATTATTTTTGAATTTGGTTATTTGGGTTCAACTTGTCTTGCTATAGGATTTTCTTGTGTTTTCACCATGTTGTCATGTGTAGATAGCTATGCATTTTATAGGTTTAGGAATTTTAGAGGAAGGCAAGGTTGAACAAAATGCATAAGGATGAGATGGAGCCTTGTTTACCTTAGGATTTCGTTGAGATCGAGGGGTGGTTGGTCCTCTTGTAGACATGACTAATTTAGAAGGTGTTGTCAAGAGAAATTTAGAGGAGATTGGTAGAGACACGAATCATGTTACATATGGATTAGTTGGAGTTCATTGCCTCTACCATTCTCTTGAATTGCAACATTCACCTCTTGGTATTTCTTCTAATAATTTAAAAATATGAATAAGGTTCAAGTTTAGAAGATTATAGGAACCCTTTATTCCCTTTGGTCTCAAGTTTGGAAATTAAAGATGGAAACTCCATTACAAACCTCAACTAGGTTCATTCATGGAAAATGATAAGGTTGACAATAAGATATAGTTCCTTGAAGAATTTTGGATTCAAGTTGTGAAATGATAGATCTACTAATGTTTTTTGGGAAAATGACCCTCTTTATTAGATACATTGCCACTATTGGTGGAGTATTTCTAATTGGATGTTATTTTTCTAACTTACAACTATATTTTTCTTGTTGTTGTTTCATGCCAATATGATTGATCATTTTTTGTTTCTTTATTGGTCTTTGTAAAAGGGTGGGGCCCTTTCAAAATTTCTATTTCTAATTCATAAATTCAACCAAAAGTATTTACCCTAAAATCAAAATATAAATTTAAACTTTAAAATAACATTTACTCCAATTAATGGTATTGTCATTTGTTCCAAAATTGACAATTTTTAATGTTTAACAACATTACTATTTGGTTCTCCAAGGTCATGCCCTAAACCAACAATAAAAGAAATATTTATTACGCTTTCTCTTAATTGGGTTTTGTTTGTTATACATTGGGCTGTATATTGGATAATAACACTTGCAACGCTTATATTACTAATATATAACAACATTATTATCATTTCATAACATTAATGGTAAATACTATTATTGCAATATTAAAATTTACTCTAAATAATAATATTACTATTTATAATACATACTAACATTTCCCTTGCATGTTCATATGAAATAAGTTTCAATTTATTATGTTTTATTATAATTATTATCCATAATATAATATTTTCATCAATGTTAATATTTGTATTTATGATACATAATGTGATTATAACCCAATTATTAGTGTTAAGTATGTTATTGGAGATGACATTCCTTAATATAAATATTACCTATTAGTATTATTTTCTTTTATCTTGTAACCACAATAATTTTTCATTTACAACCTTACTATTAAATATTAATAGAGTTTATTCATCTACTCAAAGGAATAAGTTTTACCTGATTTATATTAAAAAAAAAATCCTAATATGTAGTTCATCCTCTAATATTCAATGCTTATATATATATATATATATATATATATCCTATTATTCTTTATGTTTAATTTCAAAATTTTAATGCTCTCAAGTATAGGTTACAAGTGCATTCTTTACATTTTTTCTCTTTCTTTTGTACTATTTTGTATGGGTGTCTTATATGCATTGCCTCAAACATATAATTTTAATTTCAATTTAGCTTTCAAATGCAAGATTTAAACTTAAGCTTGTACTTAAATAATATCATGTTATCCTTGCAAATGGGTTTGTTGAAAAGACTTTAGAAACTTTCAAGCAAATGCAATTGACAGCTGTAAAGCCAAATTCCACAACCTTCCCCCTGCTTGTGCCAAAATGGGAGCTTTGGATAGGGTATGGACATCAATCAAAACATCAAGGGGGAATTTTACCAGATGTTGTAGTTGCAATTGCAAGTGCCCTAGTAGACATGTAAGCAAAATGTGGAAGGCACATGAACTTTTTGATATAATGCCTCAAAAAAATCTGTTAACAAAGTAAGGCTTTAGAAACATTCAAGCAAATGCAATTGGTAGTTCCTTGGTAGAAATGTATGCAAAATGTGGAAGCATAGACAAGGCATGTTAATTGTTTGACAAATTTTAAAAATGGGTATACAAAATCTTTCAAACAAATGGACTACAAAGTCAAATTTGACACTCCCTGCCCATGCCAAAATTGGAGCTTTAAAACACGGTATGAACATTCATCAAAGCATAATAGAAATTAAGTTTGTTGTTCTTGAAAGGCTTTAGAAACTTTCAAGCAAATGCAATTTCAATTTCAACAAACTTAATTTCAAATCGACTGTAAATTTTAACCATTTCATTCCATTTAGGGTTTAAATTTTTTTCAAAATAGATTCAATTTGAAACACAATTTTAATCACCAACCTGTTGCTCACTATGGCTTGGTCAAGAGGTTGATGAACTTAGAAATGTGGTGCACATTTTTCTCTTGGGTTCGTTGCCTTCACTATTCATGTTCGTCGTCCTCCTCTATTCACATTCACCACTTTACAAACAGTCATGTGAAGTGCGTGCAATAGTGACTTCTTTTTTTTATTTTCCCTAATTCTGGGGGTTCGGTTGAACCCATGTTCGATCAAACCCTATAAAATATGTTTATTTTATTGGGCCGTTGAGTGGTTCGGTCGAACAATTGGTTCGACCAAACTTATAGGTTTCGTCAAACATATAATAGTGTTCGGTGGAACCTACAAGTTTGGTCAAACCCCTTGATATGGTGAAAACAAAAATAAATGAGAATTCCTTCCTCAAAATAATTGTAAACCACTATTATGCTTTAACCCATTACAGAGGTATAAAATGAAAGCAAAGGTCTATATTATGGCAGATTGTGTGTATATGTGTGTATGCACAGATATATATATACATATATATCTATGTATACACACATATACACATAGTCGGCCATATATATGCATAAATATATCTGTATACTCACATATACACATAGTCGGCCATAATATAGCTACATTATTGTTGCAAAATTACATTTTCTCACCATTCCTGTGTGTATATGTGTGTATACACAAATATATATGCATATATATTTGTGTATACACACATTTACACATAGTTGGCCATATATATGCATATATATATCTGTATACACACATATACACGTAGTTGACCATATATATAGGTGCATTATTGCTAGAAAATTAAATTTGTTCATTGTTCCTATGTGTATATATATATGTATGTATAAATACACATATATATATTGGTATAGAGATATATATACACAGAAGTGGCCATGAATAAGTTGCAACAAAGCTTCATTAGACAAGGAAATCATTACAACTTGACAGAAGCTATTTAAACAAAAAAGTATCAGAAGAAAAAACTAGAAAAATCTTGCAATGCATAGTTACTGCCTGTGTGAGGTTGGAACACAACCTCACCTATGTAGCAAGAAGTTAAATAGTTTCCTTATATTGAATGTGGTGTTGATAAACATAAAAAGCTCAAAAAATGCATCACCACCATTCGCCCATGGCCTCACCATCATCAACATCCATCCTAACTAGAGCTGGTTCTAAATGCATCTGCTCAAAATGAATAAAGTTGTCATGAATGGAGGTTTTGTGAACCCAAAGCAAGACCAAGTGAATGGTGTGCATGCCGAGGTGGTAGACGTTAAGACCAATGATGAAGGAATGGGTGGCAGTTAATGCACATTTACTAGGAGTGTAATGAGTTAGTATTGGTGTGGCGCCAAACAACCATTGGTCATATAGATGTCCATGATCAATATACGCCAAATTTGTAGACATTTTTGGTAGTTTTTGAAAAGCACCCCCAAAACATCAAAAAACATGCTCGAATTTCCCTAAAAAAAAAGTTACATACTGCCAGCTTGACGGTCAAGGGACATGGAAAAAAAAAAGCCAACTTGGACACTGATGATGTGGACCCCTCGCTCAAAGTTACCCTACCCACCATCGAGCCCTCTCCCTTACACATTAAATAAAACACTCAAGGAGAGAAATATAAATTCAAGTGCAATTCGGTCTAAATCACAACCAACTAGACCCCTATTTCCCTCCTAACTTAGAACTCAGAGTTTGTGATCCATCATCTAACTTCTAAATCGGTAAGATTAAAAACAACCAACGTATTATAGAATGGAATAATGTGAGGGAGCATTAACTTGGTTTTACCATAACAAAAGTCACTTGGAGATTCGTGTAAACACTTAGAGATCTTTGAAAAAGAAGAAAAAATTGTAAACCCTTAAAGAAAACCCTAACATGGCTGGAATTAGCTCACTGCTAATCGGTAAGTTCTTTAATTAAATAATGTTTTCTTTTTTCTTTGTTTTTAAGATATGCACAAAATAGATTTGTTAAAAATGCTTTAGAAATTTCTAAGCAATGCAACTGGAAAGTTGCTCTTTTGCGACCTGACGATGCTCGCATGTGGGTTTCTATTGGGAATTCTAAGATAGAGAACAATTAAAAATGCTTGATCAAGTCATGAAGTTCTATCTTTGGGCTTGAGAACAATGATAATAAAAGGATAACCACACATAAACTTGTAAAGTTGCACAGTTAGCTAGGTCGCCATGATGTAGCATGCAAAATATTACACAAATCAAAAATCATTGAGGTAGCACAAAAGTACTATACCCATTTTTCAACAGTTTCCCAAGAGCCAAATAGATCCCAGACAAATCAACATACTCAAGTAGCTTATATACACATTAAGACATACCTACCAGCATGTAGATTATGAGAAAAACATTTGCGGAAGAGAGATCTCACCAATGGAAAAATATTTTAATTAAATGTCATTTTCTTTCTATTGCACAGGTATATTAGATTTAAATTAAAAGTTCTCCCAAGGATTCAAGTTTTCATTAACTAAAATATGTTTAGTAAACTTGGTATATTTACAAGACCTAGCTTTAGTTGAACAAGCCCTAGTAGAAACAAGAAGATAACTCTTACCATTCATTGACCAACACAATGAACAAAATATCAAATATTTATTTTTACTCTAATTCAAGACCTCCTAACCCTTTGGAAATCCTTAATAAATCACCAAGCCTTTCACAATGGACCCAAAAATAGTAGATCCAAAAGAGTTAATACCAAACTTACTAAAAAAAAAATCTTAATTATAGAGGCTAGTTCAATTTTAACTTTGCTTAGGGATAAGCTTAAAAAATAAACACCATAAATAACAATATTTTTTAAAATCCTTTTCCTATACATCCAAAGTGAACAACTAATTGACTGCTTTAAGATCAGATACAAAGATTTTTTTATGATTCTAAACTAAACTAACCACAAACTTGCCATAGACGATAGACTAAAATTGAAATGGTTGTAAAGAAATCTATGCTAATCTTTGCCTCTAAAGCCTACTCATGAAACGACAAGTCATCCCTAGCCATTAGGGCAACACAAAATTGAATAAATATATATACTATTATATACAACTTTCTAAACCAAGTTGGAAACTGTGCTTCCTATGCCTCATAAGCAATGAAATGAGCAATCCATTTAGAATATTTCATAGGCATGAGTTGATACAAATTCTTGAGAAAGTCATAATCATTTTTAGTGCGAAAATGATGTACCCAATAATCTGACTCATTAACATTTGATAAAAAAGGAAGAAGTTCGATGGTGGTATGGTTTAGATGAAATAAATCATGTGGGTGGGGAATTCCCTCTCCTAATTGTGCAACATCCAATACCACATCTAAGCCTTGGAGAAAAGAAAGTTTAAAAACTCATGTCAATTGAAGAATCATTTCCTTGTTGGCATGAAGATGCAGTAAGGATGCCACAAGGTGAGAAGTGATATCAGAATTTACCCGGCGTCTCTCGCTAGTGGACATGAACCTCCTCCCCAATACCATTTTCACAGACTTAATGGTAAAAGAATCTGGGTTCTACAACATACATTTTAAACATCGGTCAAAAATTGGCCCAAGGGATGCCAATTGAGATTTGGTACAAGTTAAAAATATTGGGGTTTCCATAACTAGGGCTTTCCCCAAGCAGTACTGAAGCAAAAACATACAAACATAAACTAAAGGAACCAGTATGAAATACCAAGAAATTTAAAACAAGGTTTGGTAGCTAGAGCTTCACACATGTGTCGTGGGCCACTTCGACCCTATTACCACTTGAACTTAATGAATGCTCTAGGGAAATATCTAAGGAGAAATAATCAATCATGCTTTAAGAAGGGAACAACCCAAAAGCATGTTGAGCGTATTCATGGGCTGGCCCAAGGGGGAAAGACAAACGTATAAGTGACATAACCCTAATTAGAAAGGTGGAAATCCATTGGAAAATAAAGAATAACCATAAATATCACTCTTTTTGAAAAATGTAGTTATAACGACACAAAAAAACTAATTAAAGTTTTTCTCAAAACATAATTCTAGTATGGCAACAAAAACCTTTTGATACAAAATTCGACAAACGAATGTAACCCAAAGCAAGTAATTGAAGTTGGGTATACCTAAACCTATAAAATTTACACATACATGCACTAAACCATTATGAATAATAATGCCAAAGGAATATAGCAATGCATAAACTCAAGTACAGATAAATTGGTATAAAAAATACAAAGGAACCACAAGACGTCCTTTTAAATCACTAAAATTAAGATTAAATCTCATGATCAATTAACTACTAAAATCATTTGATCATTATTTAAAAAAAAAGCCAGAAAAGAGGAAAGTAACCATACAAGAGGAAAAGAACCATAGCTTGGGAAGGTATTAATATCATATCCTTATATTTATAAGAATATCCAACATAAAGGAATGTCCTTTTCAATATACTATTTAAAGTTCAAACTGTTGCTTTCCTTAACCCTTCAAAATACAGAACAGTGGAGATATTTACATAAGCTTTGCCCAAAATAACAAATAAGGAAACATAGTCAAACCAGAAACCCTATATTATACCCATTACCACCTAAACTGACCCCAATCCATAAAAGTACCCTAGTAGCATCTTATTTGGGAGCGTGCCAAAATCTAGAAGGAAGTCTTCTGTCATTCTTCAAAAATATCAAACTCATCAAACCAGTTGTAATCATTGACAACGAGTTCAAACTAGTACAACCTACAAAGGAATTGATAGGCAATCAAGGTGCGACCTCGATGAACCAGGAGCTCCCCATCCTTGATATCTAACAAAAAGGAATAATACTACGAAACCCCAACTAGCAAGTGGAGATCTCATGGACAGGGGATCCCAACCCTAAGCTGAGCAACATTTAGAACAACATCCAACTCTTCAAGCAAATGAGGACAAAATAACTTGCAGGTTAACTGACCAACAACATCTTTTGGCACTCGAAGATCAAGGAGCTCAACTACAAAACTAGCTAGTATATCTGTATTAACCCAGTGATGCTCCTCTGAGACTAGAAACTTCTTGCCTAAAATGAGTCGAACAACCTTCATCGTCAAAAACCCTCTCTCAAACAACACAAGTCTTAAACACTGATCAGTAATGCAACCTGGGAAAGAAAGTTGGCTCCATTCACTAGTTAACAAAATATGAGTTTCCATTGAAAACACAAACTCTAAATTATTCTTTTGGCCTCCCATTAATTTAGTTTTAATGAACCTCCAATGTGTGAAATCATATGAAGATAAGCTAAATCCCTTGTAATGGAATAGAATACTGAAACACACAAGTAAGGGAAAATCTAATTATTCCAATGCAAGCCAAGGCTTACAGGAACTATGAGAAAGTAAATGCCATCAACACTGATATGAAGGTTGATTCGTGTGAAGATGAACATGTCTACTCCTGGCACAAAAAACGTAAGAATAGGTGGCAAAGGTTAAAAATGACAAATTAAATGCCCAACTCAGGATGACAGCATGGCTACCACAAGTAGACTTTAGTAGATAATGCCACAAGGGAATATCTCAACGTAACCTAAGCCATTTGGGAGTTACCACCCATAATTTAGTAACACTTACCCATATAAAAAAAAATATTAAATCCTAAAAGATTACATAAAATTTTCTATGGCCCTTACTATCTAACCAAGAAAAATTATAATAAGCTTATTTAACTCGTTAACCTTAAAAGCACCCAACAAACATAAAAATAAATATATTGTTTAAAAAGATAAAATGATTTACACAGTTAAAATTGGCTAGCCAAAGAAAAATTTAACACAATTTTAAAATTCATAAGCTAATTTCACTTATTTAGATTAAGTGAAAAGGGGCCCTAAAATATACTACAATCACATTAATACTAAAGCAACTCCAACCTTTTTCATTTTTTTTAATTGTAACCTTAAATTCAAAAGTCAAACAATAATATAAATATGAATTATCTTTTATAAATATGAAGTGCAATCTTTATGTTATTTAACAAATTATAATGAATTAACATATAAATTAAGTCGTCATGTTTATTTTAAATATTTGCTAGATGTTATTCATTACATGCTTTTTCAATTTTATATATTTTTGGTGGAGTTATTATTGAAAGGAGAATATATAACAGTGAACTAGTTATATATTTTAAGTAAATCTATATCATTTTAGTATTAAAAAATATTTAAATAATTTTCTTGTTGATATCTTGTTTACTTCGGCATGCGCCATCATAGAAGTTCACATGCACATCAAAGTGGGAGGAAAAATTAATGATATATCCATTGCCCTTTTCCATTATTTTTTTTTGGCACGCTTTGACTAGATTATTCTTTGTGCACCTAGGGATCTAATTGAGGATAACCCAAGCCTAACAATTTATTAGATTTCGTAATGGTGTTTATAAACATTGGAAATCCATATTGAGGTGTAGATGTTAGAAGATAAAAAGTGAGTGAATTCCATGACTTATTTTTTTGCTAGTCAATTGTTGTAATTATAGGTTTAAGCTTGTACAAAAGTTCAATTTTTTAGACATATCTAAACCAAAACCAAGAACATTTAGTTTACATATTTTAAGACATTTATAAAATCAAGCCCTAAACCTCCAATACTTAAAATAATAAATATCTACATAACCCATAACATATTTGTATCATTGAATTTTAAGATTGTAGACACGTGAAATTAACATCGTGCACCCAATTCACGTTCATCCGCTCATTAAATAAATCAAACGCAACAAATCCATTCACCAAGTAAATCAGGACTATTAAATAAATCAACTTGTCTCACATCAACCTTTAATTAAATAAACAAAACTTTATTTAATTAAATCTCTAAATGCATATTCTATCATTTTTTGATTTAAATATATCAAATATTTAAGTCAAATTGGTCAAAATCATCCTAATCATCATTAACCTAGTGTAATCCTAATTAACCTAACCTAACCACCTATCACATCCTCTAGATAATCCCACTTGCACAAATAAATCAATTTATTGATTTATTAAATCAACATTTTCTATCAACATGACATCTTTGAGGAATATTCTCTCAAGTTTGAATTCAAAAACAAGTGGACATGTACATCCAACAAGTCATTTATGAGCTTTTACATGGCTCTTACATGTCCCTTGCACAAGTCAAACTAAGCATTAACTCTCAAATTCAAATTTGAATTTCCCTTTCTTGGGCACATTTCCCAAATCTTGCACACTCCTCAACCACTCACAAGTTGACAAGTGTCCTCTTTTCATTGGCTTGTTCTTTATCACACATTCATCCATTTGGCCATTCTCTCATCACAATAATCTATAAATGAAAGCTTCATCTTTGATCAAATCCTCCACAACTCCACAAAATCATCCACAATCTTCATGCAAGGTCACTCTCTTCAATTGAGAACTGATCTTGCCCATCTTACTCCATCATCATCATTGGCATTATATCATTTAGCTTATCCTAACAAAGGATTGGGAAATGGCTTCTTTTCATAGAAGCACCAATCCACTATGGGATAGGGTTTGGTCATGTTCTTATATGCTTACTTTTAATTATTTTTGTTTTATATAGTTTGCATTATTTTAGCATGGCTAAATATTTCATAGAAATACTAGTGTTACTTGCTTTAAACGTACTAATGATACTAACGTGGTTAATTGTTTGAGGTTTGTGAAAATTAGTGTCTACAAAATGGAGATAAAGGAGATAAAAAGAAGATAAATGTCTACGAAAAGTAGTAAAAAGAGGTGAGAGAAGAAAAACACGAAAAAAGAGACAAAATGAAAAAAGGGAGAGAGTAGGTGAGAAAAAGGAAAAGATAAATGAAGAAGAGTATAAATAGGAAAAGAAGGAAATTTTTTTTTTAAAAAAAAGTATAAAAGAGAGATATAGATAAAGTGATTAATAAATGGAAATTACGAAAAAGGAAGTGTAAATTAAGGTGATGGTGGTGGAGAAAGAGAAGAAGTATAACAAAAAAGTGAAAAGAAAAAAAGAAACAAAAGTGAAGATGTAAAGTAAAAAAATTAATGGAAGAAGAAAGAAATAAAAGAAAAAAAAATGGTGGAAAAAAGTATGTAAATTAAAAATGGATGATAAGTGGAAAGAAGGGAAAGAGAGTAGAGATGAAGTAATAAGAAATAAAAGCAAAGAAAAAGAGAAAAAAAAATATAAATTAATTATAAAAAAAGAAGAAGAGAGATAGATAAAGTTGATTCATGTTGTTTGTATACTCATTTAGTTTTCTTGTTGTTTTAATATCTTATTTAACATATCTAACATATTTCATTATTTCATAGTGATGTTGATTATTAGTTTGGTTTTACAATGCTAACCATTTGCAGATTATTGACATCCACAAAGATAAACATGACATTTAATTTATTTAATTTTAATATTAATCCTTTCATAAATCCTATCTCTTATATATAGATTACAAAATACAAATTCAATCAAAATTTCCTTGAACGGACAAACTGCTATGGAAACGGAACGACAAATTTGAACTGCAAGGTGGGGGGAACGGAGACTTGAAAAGTCTGAAATTAAAAAAGCACCACGAAAATGGGCAAGGGGCAGGTTAAAAGGGCCCCACATATACCCGGCCGGTCATATGCCTAGAGTGTGCCGTTAAGCCCGGCCGAATCGGTATCTGTAAAAGGCAGCTTCGCTGTTGGTTAACGCAATGTTTAAATGAATGGAGGTCACTTTGAGCTCCAACAATGGAGAGCATGGCAGATTTCGAAGCAGCACATTTTGAGATCGAATCAGCATATGCAGAGATCGAGCGGCTGAGGGAGATAAACCATCGCCTCATGAGAGAACGGGATGATGCAATTAAAATGCTCCGAGAGTGCTCGGAGTCGAGACCGCGGATCGAACCCTGGCCCTCCTCGGCTAATCTTCTTTACAGAAGATATTCTCTCAATGACATTAAATCTGCCACTGGCAATTTCTCAGAGAATTTGAAACTTGGAGAAGGAAAGTACGGCGTCGTATACAGAGGTAAAATAGAGGAGACTGCTGTTGCTGTGAAGATTAAGAGAGAAGATGACTCCAGTCTAGATAAGCGAGAATTTCGTAACCAGGTAACAACCTACCTCATACTTAAGTTACCAAATTACTTTTTGCCATTACTATCCTTTTTCTTTATTGTGTAGACAAAAATAAAGATAGAGGGATAACCAGTAGCCACACAGGGTTGGTAGTTGCGAGCAAGGCTTAAATTTGATGGTTAATTTTTTTTAAATATAATTAAAATTTTGGAAAAGATTGTATTGAAAGAATTATAAAATGTATAAATTTGTTGCAGTAAATACAGATTGTTTTTAACATATATAGGATTAGTTTATTCAATCTAAAATATTATAAAGTTGTCAAAGGGATAATCAGTAGCCACACAGGGTCTGTAGTTGTGAGCAAGGCCTAAATTTGATGGTTAATTTTTTTAAAATATAATTAAAATTTTGGAAATATTGTATTGAAAGAATTACAAAATGCTTTAATTGTTGCAGTAAATGCAGATTGTTTTTAACACATCTAGGATTATTTTATTCAATCTCAAACATTACAAATGTCTGAAACACTACAGCATTCAACTATAACACTTTATGAGATAAAATCAACTGATCAAACATCAAAGATGATGAATGAATTGCAATTGCCTCATTTTGTAGAGGCCTTAGAAACATCTAAAAAATTCTAAAAATATATCATGCATACTATATGCAAATTACAAACTTTAAAAATTATCATGCAAATTCTAAATTTAAAAATTCTATTTTATCTTCATGCAAAACTGCAGTTCTCCTCATGCCATGAGTTTCTCTCATACAATGTGAGAGAAATTGCCACATATTCCAATATATATTATATGAAAGGGTAAATTTTGAACAGATGAAATATTATATAAAATTATAGTAAATATATATCTCATTGATAATATATTTTTTAAAATGTGAAAAATAATTCTAATAAAATAATCATCACAAAAAATTAATTTCATAGAAAGATCAACCATCAAATTTGAACTCTGATTGTGAGAATATTGACTTAATAGTTGAAACTTGTCTTTCTTTCTTAGGATGCCTGCTACTAGTTACCTCATTATAGTGGTGATTACAGTAAAGGGTATTAGTTACCATTTGCCTGATATTCCGTAAATTAAAGAAAGATGGACAGAAGAAAAACTGTAATTTAATATTTTTCAATTATATAGCCCTTGCTGAATGGGCTCTAGAAATTTAATTTTCCTTGAAAGTTTTGTTGTCTTTCCTTTAAAGTTCTTATCTTAGGCATTAAATGTTATTTTGGCAGACGGAGGTGCTAAGGGATATTAGACATCCTCATTTGGTGAGGGTTGTGGGAAGCCATTTGGAAAGAGGATGTATTGTGTACGAATATATGGTTAATGGAAGTTTGGCAGATTATCTATCCGGCAAAAATGGCACTTCACCGCTGCCCTGGCATGTCAGAGTTCGCATTGCTAGTGAAGTTTGCTCGGCATTACACTTCCTGCATAGTTTAAAGCCAATTGGAATTCTTCACTGTAGTTTGAAGCCCGAAAACATTTTGCTAGATGAATTTTATACCAGTAAGATCAGCGATGTAGGCATTGCAAACCTTCTATCTCGAGATTTACTCATACAAGGCTATACATCCTATATGGATCCAGAGTATCTCAGAACTGACCAATTCACAGATAAATCAGATGTTTATAGCTTGGGGATCATTATTCTTCAACTTCTTACAGGAAAACAGGCTCGTGGATTGGTGAGAAAGGTTACAAAATCACTACAAGATGGACACTTGAATGATTTGCTATCTCCTTCAGCTGGGGAATGGCCCAATAATCAAGCTTTACAGCTAGCATATCTTGCTCTTGACTGTACAGCAGCCGATCGACAACAGAGGCCTGATCTTCATCCCACTCTCACTAAAACTCTCAATGAACTTCAAGCTACTGCCTCCACAATTGTTCAGCCTGCTCAAGAAAGACATGTTCCTAGCTTCTTCACATGTCCCATCTCTCAAGTAAGTCTCCTCTTTTTTGTATCCTTATAACTTTCAGATAAACATTTTTTATTAGTAATGGATTGGCATATTTTGTAGGAGCTCATAAATGATCCTCACATTGCTACGGATGGCTTCACCTATGAACTGGAGGCAATCAAGGGATGGTTTGATTCTGGTCATGACACGTCACCAATGACAAACTTGAGACTAGATAACACCAATCTCATTCCAAACCAGTGTCTTAAATCTGCCATTCGAGAGTGGAAAGAAGCAAATAATCCTCTGCCTTAACATCATAGTCTATTGATTTTTTTTTGAAGGTGTAAAAATATTAATTTAGATTGCTATGATGCATAAAAACCAGTGTTACCCCAAGTTTTTAGGATGGGGACAGCAGGACGAGTCTCCAAGTTTCCGGATTTTGAGATCAAATTTGGGGACAGCGGGAGGGTGGCTATATAAAATATAGGGAAAATTTTAAATATATAGGGAAATTTTAAATATTTATATGAAAACATGGATAAGGAATGCATAATATACATTATAAAACCTTAATTGTATGTTGGACGTGTGTGTCAATAATCTAAGAAAGTTGCATATCCCACTAGTTTTGGATTCTCTTCCATTGTAATACAATAACATCTCATTGTGTGTATGGTGTTTATGTTTCTCATAAATATGTTGGGTGTACGTTGATAATCTACATGTATAACAATGGTGAGAAAGAAGCGGTTTATGAGGCATTATTGACACCAGAAGTGTTGCCAATCCAAAAGCATGACCATGGGCCAAAGTTTGTAGTGTCATGTACCATTGTCCTCCTCTCTGGCACTAACTTTGCTATAGGTTTCAGAATTGTGCTTCATAGGACTTTTTGAACTTTGGCTATTATCATGCAATGTAATTTACATGTTTCTAATTAACAAAAAGTTTACCAAAAAAAGTGGCACATTCTAGCAGTACATTTATCATCACTACTATTGTTATTATTTATATTCTTGTTCCAACTGCAGTACACATTTTTTATAACTTCTTATGTCAAATATCGAGATATCCAGTTCTCAAAGAGACCACAATGTGAAGACATTTTGTTGTTACATGTAGAATTTCTGGGCAGCACTAGTTCATCACACATCTTTCTGATTTTTAGGTGAACATATTTTGTATACACAAGTGGAGAAATCGTGTTGATGTGATTAATTTTGGACATAACATACAAGTATATTTTTTTTGTGATTGATACTGAGTCTGCAAAGAAATACTACTATGTAGTTTTCTTGTTTTGACCATGCTTTGATGTGGGGGACGGTCGGTCGTCCCCAAGACGGTCACTCAGGCATCACCTGGTCGTCCTCGAGATGGTTAGCTACCCCCTTTTTCCCGTTGACTGTTTCCCTATTTCGGGGACATTTCCCAAGTTTTGAAAAAAAAGGGGATGCAAGAGGACCATTCCCCAGTACTCGAGACATCCCGGGGATAGGGATATACTATTTTAGGGGGGACACATCCCCAGTTTCTTGATAAAAGCATTTTTCTATTGATATGATGCATTAAAAAAATAGATGCAATAATTGTAATTGATTTGTTTTTATATTTATATGTTCTTCCCCAATAAGTTGCCTATTATATTATACTATATTATGTGTTCTTTACTTTTGAATTGTACTTTTTTTACTAAATTAATTTTTTATTAAAAAATAATCAAAAGAGTAATATAAAAGTTAAAGTTTCTTTGGTGATATTAATGGAATGGTTTTTTGGTTATCATCACACAAATAAACAAACTTTTATTAAAAATAATTTGAGTTATTTAAAATTTTATACCATTGCATCTTATAAATAACCACTTGTCAAATTGACCTTGGTTCAATATTTATTTATTTAGTGGATTTATTTATAAAATTAGCAATGTTTATGCCATTATTTTCTTAAACATGATTGGTCGTGAAAATGATTATTAGAAACATAGAGTTGTGGCCATTTTCTTTTTCATGTTATGTTTCAAATAATTTATAGAAACCAAATAATAATCACTCACACAATTTTGTAAATTCAAATTGAAAGTATAAATTGAATGATCATCAATTTATGTTTTATGATGTGCGAAATTTCAAGTTATATATGAGTCAAATCTAAAGAATCTATTACTACATTAAAATAGAATAATTTTAATATAAACTATATAAAGATAAAATATGTGTATTAAACACAACATATAAACCTATGATTAATCCATGAAACCTACCACTAACACCTATTATCAACATCTCAACTCATTTTTGAAATTGATGTTAAAATCATGCATCTTCATTTTTTATAGTTCAATCAAGTCAAATAATCTCTATTATCATAATATTAAATACATATTAATCCATATGTATAGAGAGAATAGAAAAATAAATGTCATGCTTATCAATCAATTTAATGCTTCATAATAATTTTTAATTAGATGGTAATTAAATTTTAAATAATGCCTTAGGTTGTTTATTAACATAACCTACTTTCCCTATTAATGAAGGTCAATTATGTTAGGATGAAGATGTTAGAGTAATAAGTTATTCCACTTAATTAATTATATCATATTGGTTAATTAATTAAGTCACTTATTCCTTTAGTTACTTAAGCTAAACTTAGGCACATTAATAATTGATTAATTATTAAGTGTGCACACTAGGGTTAAAAAAAAATGTTATAAACCAAGATCACCTGCATGCAATCACCTATCACATGCAAAAGACATGCAGAACCAAAGAAGATGTTTTGTAAACCTCAAAGTAAAAATGCATTAAAGAGAATCAAATATTACAAAGAGATCAATCCTTATGAAGGAGATCAAGAAACCCTAAAAGGGAAACCCTAAATGAAACCCTAGTCTGCACACTTAATAATTAATCAATTATTAATGTGCCTAAGTTTAGCTTAAGTAACTAAAGGAATAAGTGACTTAATTAATTAACCAATATGATATAATTAATTAAGTAGAATAACTTATTACTCTAACACCCCCCCTTAAGATGAACTTAGGAAGAAGCTAAAACACTAGAATAAGATGCATGAAAGCAAAGATGGATCCCGACAACTAGGCCTGATCAAGTACCCATTTACAAATGCAAGAATGAGGTAGAGAAGGAAAAACCTAGTGGGACAAAACCCCCCTACAATGAGATGACATGCTGCAAAGAAGCACTGGAAGATTCCATTTACCTTGAAATCCTATGCACACTTTATGTGTCTTCAACACTTTGAAGGTGTACTTGGATTCCTATGGTGTAATTGGAGAAATAATTTATAATTTAAATTCGCTTAGATTCTTGACATTTGTTGTCATGTGCATTCATGAAAGAGGTGGAGACCATCGATGACATTTACAATTGACTTTGAGGTTATTTAAGGCATATAGACACCCTGAATTCACCACTAATTTCCATCTTACTAATTTTCTACAATTTTTTTAAATAATCAATTATTTAATCAATTATCCTGGAATAGTTAACCATTCTACTACCTTCTCATAATTAGTTAATTAAATCATTAATTAATTATTCCTATTCCTAACCCCTAAGGTTAATTAATTTAAACAACTTAATTAAATAATACTAGCTCTAAATTCTTCCAACTTAATAAATTAATGCAACCATGATTAGTTAATTAATTAAGATCAATTAACCACTATTATAATTTCTTCAATTTATTACCATACTTCTCCATCCTTTTTCTTTTAATCCTACCCATTTACTCCATGTACATGGATTAAAGTCTCAACCACCTATCATCTAACATATGTCATCAATTCCCCATGCTCCCACATGTGTGAGTATGCTAGCTTATCCCACTCCTTGATTACACATGTGTGAGCATGCTAGCTTATGCCACTCCTTGATTAAACACATGTGTGAGAATTTTATCTTGAAAGTATTCTATCTCTCCACCTCAACCCACTCCATACTCCCACATTTGTAAGAATGCCACTCCATACTCACACATGTGTGAACATGCTAACTCTGAGGAATGCTAATATTCTACCTCATCCCTTGACCTTAACTCATTTCCACCTATTTTCTCACACAAATGTGAGAGTGTCTCATACATATACCACCTTGATCACACATGTGTGAGCATGCTTGGTATTCCACTTGACACATCACTTTCCTTCTTTTCATTTAATCCTACGTCTTGATCAAATCTGATGACCCAACTTGATTTAAGCACAAAAATTCAACAATACTCAAAGATAGAATTATGCAACAATTACTCAATTCCATCAATTCTTTTCACAAAGCCCTGTAGAAAACATTTGACCAATACAACAAGTCTTCAATGAACATGCATTAAACAAACTACAATAGCTTATCCTTTCTGAACAAAGACTCATTTCCAGTCGACAAGAAAGACAATAAAAAATTGCATGTTCCATTTCCATTCAACATAACATACACAAAGGAGTCAATGCATCAATTGAATGCCAACCAAAAATAAACACAAAGCGGTTATCATTGCCTGCGACTCACACACACAAAGCTAAACTTGATGTATTCTTGCACACTCTTTCGTTTCTATCCTTTAATAGTAAAATTTCTTGACTTAATGGATCAGCCCCATGGATTTTGGAGTCTCCCATAACATTCTTCCTCCATAATCCACGTCCTCACAATCTTCTTTTCCAAGTCCTTTCACTGCCTACAAACTCCCAATGTTTGTCATTTAAAATAGCCACTTACTTTAAAATATGGCACAAATATTTCTTCTCCCTAGTCACCAATCCCATTCCATCCCATACAGTCAACAATTTCCAAAGGAAATGTTAAGATTACTAAGGACGTCTCCCTCTATTGCCCTTGGTTGCACATGAATTCTTCTTTCTTGGCATGGCATTCTTGGCCTATGCTACACACAGAACCAAACTAATATGGAAGTTGCACTTAAAATGTTTCTTTTTCCTCCAGTAATCCATTGATCTTGGGCAACCAGACTCTCTAGCTCAAGATTCTTTTTTCACTATTCCCTTCACTGGAAAAGTAAGTGCAAAAAGATGGGTCCCAAAATGAGGGCTTAAGTGGTCACTTTTTTTCTAAAATCAGGAATACTGACCTTGGACGTGAAATTGAAGATAGTTACACTCAAAATTTTGAGATGAAACTAAAACAAGGATCAAAGTGCTCCAAGTCTACTTTCTAAACTACTAATTTATTTTTTAAATGGTTGAGATTAAGGGGTTCAAAAGAAGGATGCACAAAAATTGGTGTTGTTTTTGTCAAAAAAATATAACATAGAAACTCTTGTATGTCCCTAGCATAGTGAACTTTTTTTTAAGTATTTTTAAAATTGCTTCAGTGAGAAATTACCTAACAGTATGTGGTTGATGCATGAAGGGTGATCCAATAATAGTGGTTTGAAATTTTTGGCCAAACTGGACACTGAAATTATTATTTTTAACTAAATCTTCACATTTGGGCACCTATAGCGGCTAAACTGTGAGGAATTTGAAGATGGTGCAAACTAGAGTCTCATCAAATTTTGTCTGTAGATTCTAAAAATATTTTTTCCAATTTTTTTGGAATAAAATTGCACTTATTTTTCCATCTCCCATGAAAATTGATTTTTTTCAGAAAACAACATTTTTAAAAAGTGACGCACACTGTATAACGCATAACTTTTTTTCCATGAAGGATAAAATTCTAATTATTTCAAATTTAGAT
The DNA here is from genome assembly GCA_007258455.2 of Sequoia sempervirens. NCBI lineage: Eukaryota > Viridiplantae > Streptophyta > Pinopsida > Cupressales > Cupressaceae > Sequoia > Sequoia sempervirens. The sequence continues at coordinate 237,255,254 of VDFB02193867.1, read as the reverse complement.
TTGTAACTTTGATATCTAATGCTTCCACTTGGTTAGATAGTTTTTTATTGAACATTTTTTCCTTAATCAAGTTTCAAAGTCAAACAAATTACAATTTAGACACAGCGCGACCGTATAACGCGTAACTTTTTTTGTATATGTCAAAATTTAATTTAATTTTTTTTGTTGGATCAAGGACTTCAATATTTGGTACACTCATATTTTTCAATTTTTTTTTTTTAATAATCTTCTATTTTTCCACATGTGAAGAACAAAGAAATTCATTTTTGATGAAAAACCTATGTTTAATAAAACTTAAAAAAAAATACATAACAAAACCAAAACATATTAAAATTATATTCATTGGATAGCTTGTTATGAAGAATACCATAATCATTTGAAATAAATTTTAAATGAATTCATTTGATCCCCCAAAAGCTAAATCAAAAGTGATTTTTTATCAGCATTTTGATAGGTGTAAAGGAGACTCATTTATAGGTATGGTGTAAAACTAGCGAGGTTCTATCTAAGGAGGTTTGATCTAAGGTGATTTGATCAAACCCTCTTCAATTGGAATCCTTAAAATGGAACTTTTTAAGGCTTAAATCATTATATTTTCTAAAAATATGTGATTTCAACTAAAATCCGTTCCTCTCAGGAATTGTAAACCACTATTATGACAGCACCCTGAATTTTCTGATAATTTTTTAATTAATATTTGATTTTTTACTAATCTTTTAAGTGGACACTTCCTAAAAAACAAAATTTTGTCTGTGCTACCACTACAAATTTTGGAAACTAATTGATTTTTTTTTTTAAATTATTTGTAGAATTTAGTCTAGCTTCTAAAAATGTAATCTATTTGAAATTTCAATGAATGATTAATTTATAATGAAAAAAACACCAAACACTGCTTTTTTCCAAAAAAGAGACACACAAGTTACAAAATAAATTATAGATGAAAGGCTTAACATTGTCAGAAAGTGAAAAAAATGCATCACTGGATAGCTAAGGGAAAACCTAACATTACCTAGGTGTTTGATTTGTTTGACATTGAACCACGTGCAATCCTGACGGTGAGTACGAACTCGATTATGTGAAATATTGTAGAATTTGCAAAAAAACACATCTTTGGTCATTAGGAATGCCCTCCAAGCCTTTGGGTTGGTATTCCAAGGAAAATACCAAGCCCAAGGCTTGGGGATTCCCAAAGCAGGATATAACGTGCACACATTATAATGCGCTCACGTTATATCTTAGTTTTGAAATGGTTTTTGCATTTGTGAGGGACATGTCTAACAAGACATAACACGAGAACGGTATAACGTGCTCACATTATGTCTTGCTTTATGTTAAATGCTACTCTATTGAATGTTTGTTTATATATTTGTATGTTTGTATGTACATGTATGCTTGTGTTTCATGTATGCATGTATGTATCAATGCATGTATATTGTATGTATTCCTATATGTATGTAAGATTGTATCTACACATGTACATGTAGGATTGTATGTACTTATATGTATTATGGTTGTATGTATGTAAGTATGTATGTATTTATGTATTTCTTTAGAGGGAGGGATAATTTTAAGAGAGAGACAGAGTTGTCTAGGTAGGGTGAGAGGGAGAGAGGGAGAGAGAAAGAGGTAGTGAGAGAGAGTTTGGAGAGAGGGAGAGGGGGTGGAAGTGAGAGTTTAAGAGAGAGGGAGTGGGAGAGAAGGGGTTGTAGTGAGAGGGACTTAGCTTGGTAGGGTGGGAGGGATAGAGGGAGAGAGAGAGAGAGAGAGAGATGTGGGAGAGAGAGAATTGAGAGGAAGAGAGAGAGAGAGGGAGGAAGAGAAAAGAGAGGTTTATGTAGGTGAGATTGCCAAAGGGAGAGACTTGATAGATAG
>VDFB02193867.1:237212456-237253282 GCA_007258455.2 Sequoia sempervirens | reverse complement strand
GGCTGAGGGATTAAGGGTTGAGGGTTGAGAATTGAGGGTTGAGGGTTTAATGTATAGGGTAGAGGGTTTATGGGTTTAGGGTTTAAGGGTTGAGGTTTGAGGGTTTAAGGGTTGAGGGTTTAAGGGTTGAGGGTGAAATTGGCAACCTAACTTCGCCTATTTGAAAAAATGGTTCCAAGAAATGGGGTCTCCCACATCACCAGGAGACACCATTTCTTGGACCCATTTTTTCAAATAGGCCAAGTTAGGTTGTCAATTTCACCCACTAGCTTGCCAATTCAATGAAATTGGAAATGTAGTGGTTTGTTTGAAAAAATGAATCTAGGAAATGGGGTCTCTCGATGATTTACATAACTGGTAGACCCCATTTCATGGACCCATTTTTTCAAATAGTCCAAGTTAGGTTGCCAATTTCAACCACTAGCTTGTCAATTCGGTGAAATTGGCAATGTAGTGGCTTGTTTAAAAATACGAGTCCAAGAAATGGGGTCTCATTTTTTCAAATAGGCCAAGTTAGGATGCCAATTTCACCCATTAGTTTTCCAATTCAGCGAAATTGACAATGGGAGAGTGGCCTCGGTCCAAGACCCCATTTCTTGGACCCATTTTTCAAATGTTAAGTTACATTACCAATTTCACCAAATTGGCAAGCTAGTGGGTGAAATTGGCAAACCTAACTCTGAGAGGGATAAGAGTGAGGATTGAGAGAGAGAGGACTTGAGAGAGGGAGAGGGAGAGGGAGGGAGAGACTTGAGAGAGAGAGAGGGAGGGAGGGGAGAGAGAGATAGAGGGGTAGAGGATAGATGATATATGGGGTTAAGGGTAGAGGGGAGAGAGATAGGAGGAGTGAGTGAGAGAGAGATACTCTGGAGAGAGGGAGAGGGGGTAGGAGGGAGAGAATTGAGAGAGAGAGAGGGAGAGAGGAGAGATAGAGGGCATAAGGGTTAAGAGTGTAGGGTAGATGGTTAAGGGTAGAGGGGAGAGAGATAGGAGTGAATGAGTGAGAGAAACTTGAGAGAGGGAGAGGGGGTAGGAGGGAGATACTTGAGAGAGAGAGGGAGGGAGTGGGAGAGAGAAAGAGGGTAGAGGATAGAGGATATAGGGATTAAGGGTAGAGGGTAGAGGGTTAAGAGAAGGGGGGAGAGAGATAGAAGGAGTGAGTGAGAGAGAGAGTCTTGAGAGAGGAATAGGGGGTAGGAGGGAGAGACTTGAGAGAGAGAGGGAGGGATAAGTGAGATAGAGAGGATAGAAGAGGAGGGAGGTAAAAATATATACGAGGGTTGAGGATCCAATGTATAGGGTAGAGGGTTGAGAATTGAGGGTATAGGGTTGAGGACCTATAGGGTTGATGGTTTAGGGTTTAGGGTTTAAGACCTACATATGGTTGAAGGATTAGGGTTGAGGGTCCAATGTGTAGGGTAGAGGGTATCAGGGTTGAGGGTTTAGGGTTTGAGGGTTGAGGATAGAGGGTAGAAGGTTTAAGGGTTTAGGGTCGAGGGTAGAGGGTTTAGGGTTTGAGGGTATAGGTTTGAGGGTTGAGGGTTGAGGGTTTAAGGGTAGATGGATTAAGGGTTGTGGGTTGAGGGTAGAGGGTAGAGAGAAAGAGAGAGAAAAGAAACTGTGAACCCTCAATCTATGTACCTGCAAAACAAAGACAATAAACACCTTAAGTTAGATTTTGCAAGCATAAACAAGGATTCCCCATGAGATTCATTAACATAGCTCAAATTAGGAAGAAAATAATGAAGAACACAAAATAAATCACAAAAACAAAATTGAATCCTAATTAAGCAAGCAAACTCTTAATCCCATGGGGGAATTGGTGCAATTTGATGTGGAAATTTGGCCCTTTCCCAATCCCTAAGATGCAAGATTCGATATGTAGACTTGATGATGAACTTTGATCCACTTTTGATGATGAATGATGAAGACTCCAAGCCAAATCTGCAAAAAAGCCTAACTAAGAACTCAAATGATGGATGAGAATTGCTAAGTATTTTAGCATGGTAACTTTGCTTGAAAGGTGGATGATGAAATAAGGATATGAGCTCTTTATTTATAGAATGCCAAGATGGATGAATGTCCAAAATAGAGCAATGTGGGACTAACATTCATCCAATGGCATTATGCCACTTGTCAAGCTATGAATGGGTGGAGGATGTGCAAGATTTGGGGAATGTGCCAATAAATGCATGAATTTGAAATTCAAATTTGTTGAAATGACTTGTGAGAGGGAAGGGAAAATGCAATAAATTCCACTTGGCTCAAGACAAAGGACATGTAAGATGGAGTTATTGCTTTGTTGGAAGGACATGTCAACTCATATTTTTGAATTCAAATTTGGGAATATTCCTTCAAAGATGCCTTTTTGAATGAAAATAAGGAATTATTAAATTAAATAAATGATTTAATTGTGCAAGTTGCAAAATCTAGAGGATTTGAGTGATTAGGATTAAATTAATTAGGATTTGATTAATTTAAGGGGATATTTACCTAATTTGACAATTTGATTTAGATTTTTGGATTAATTTAAATAAAAAAGAGAGGAATATGATAAGAGGCTAATTAAATAAAGATTTTGATTTATTTAATTAAAAGGGATGGTGTTAGATTAAATCAAATAAAGTTTTAATTTATTTAATTTATATAGACTTTAGAGATTTAATCAAATAAATTGATTATTTAATTAAATAGGGATAATTAGATCAGATGAATTGATTTAATTAACAAGGGAAAGTGACTTAATTAGACAAAATAATTTATTTAATTAAGAGACGAATATTGATGAATTTAATCAGATAAGGGAATTTGATTAAACAGTTAGACCGAGGGATGATTTAGGAAGAAACGATGTTAGTAGATTAGAGTGTGATATCAATTTGTATATTTTTGATGTCTACATTTTGCCCCTCTTTGAAGCAATGCACTTGTTGCATTGGTTCAAAGAATAATCTTGTTGAGATCAAAGTTCGAAATTCTCTGATTTTATAATGCCCCACTATTGCTCCAGCAAGAAGAATTATGCTGGTATACTGCCCCCTCGAGAGATCGGGTGAAGAGGTTTGATTTGAGGGTCAATCTCTCGAAAAAAGAGGTTCAAGATTAGTTCAACTCAAATATTTGATGTAGACAGATTTGATGATGTAGACAGTCATCAACCATGGGTAGTCTCATGCCTATTTTGATATATTACACACACTTGATCCTGATTTGTGGCATGACAGTTACATTATTTATGATATAAATGAGATGATTATGATGTTTGGGTGATATGATGATGCATGGATGATATGGATGCATATGATATGATATGATGATGATTTTATGATTATGCAAATAGATGATAAATGTATGGTTTATGAGATGTTTAGAATAACTAATCTATATTATGCAATGATGGGGATGAATGCATGTGGTATGATTAATGTTTTCTATATGGTATTATATGCATTATATAGTATTTTGATGGTTTGTGGATGCAAGATGGATGCATTAATGATGATTTATTATTAACTGTCACGGTACCATGTTAGCACGAAAAGCAAGAGATGGAAGAAAATAAGAGATTCCAACAAGACATGAGATGATGATAATGATGATGATGATTACTTGCCGAGGAGTTGGGATTTTCAAAGGGCCAATTATCTTATGTTTGATAACACATGTGGTACGATGCATCAAGGTATAGACAACCAGGATGGCATGGTACTTAGTGTGATGGACTTTGACTCGACAATCAGATAGGAGTATTCTTGTTCACACCTGACATACGGAAACCTTGCTAGGATGTACTTCAGAAGTTTCAGACACCTCGGACCAAAACACGGAAAGGTAAACCTATCCCTGTAATAGTCAACAAGATTCCCTAGACCTCTTCCATTCATACCTAACAAAGCAAGTATTCGCCAAGGTTATATTACAAGAACATCCAACAAGCACAACAGAAAAAAGATAATGATCATTGCCCCATTTCTATTTCTCTAAATCCTCTGTTTGGATATCATTGAGAGGTCCTTGGAATGAGCGCAATAAGATAAATCAAAAGAAAAGATCAAGTACGGAAACAAGCCAATGTTCTTCATACCTTTAGCCAAAGGGATTTGTTTTGATAGGATAAGAATCCAAGGTTATATCCAAAATGATGCCCATTGTCGAAACGATATATCCTAGGACATGCAGTTTATAGGATGATGATGGTTTTGATAAGTTGATTGATAGGATATTGATATAAAGTTGACTGACATGTTTGAGATTGATCAAGAGTTTGATTTTGTTTTTAAAGATTTGTTGTTTGCTTTTGATTTTACGATTGAAGTTTGCTTTTGCCGACTACTATGATTGTTTCTATTCGTGTTGCCAAAGGATGAAGGTGACGATCAGTTTATTATAGATGATTGATTATTGTGGGTGCAAGCGAGATGAGGCAGATGGATTTTTTCAAATATTTGGATGTTTTTGACATTTTGAAATGTTTTGAGGCTGTTTTTGGATTTTGATGTTTTTCTGATATTTTTGGATTTTGGTGTCTCGGGGGCTGATCAAAGATTAGCCTTGCCTACGTTTAAGCTCAGAGACGACGTAGTTTAGATTCCAATATTTTTGATGTTTTTCTGACTTTCGACTTGTTTTTGAATTTTTGATGTTTTGGATGTTTTTGGATGTTTTTGATTTTTTGATGTTTTTGGATTTTTGCATGATTTTGATGATTTTGATATGTGTGATGATATTAGTGTTCTATTTGGGATTTTGTTGAAAACCAAGCTAAGGTTGATTGATCTGATTGGTGGATTGATGGTGATGATAACATTGTTGAGGATACACAACAATGCAAGGATTGATTGATCAGGATTGATGACGATAACATTGTTGAGGATGCACAACAATGCAAGGATTGATTGATCAGGATTGATGATGATAACATTGTTGAGGATGCACAACAATGCAAGGATAGTGTTAAGCAACATAATGATTGGGAATGATATCCCAAGATTATGGATTGATTGGATTGGATTTGATTGATCATGATTGATGAAGCTTGATTTGGAACAAAAGTTGTTTGAATGATTTGATGTGATGTTCGAGGTGCAACTTAGATGCGACTGATATCAATTGTTTGGATTGATGTTTGATTGAAGATAAAGCTTGATAAGGGATGTTTGTTTGTCAAAATATGCCATGGGCTAGTGATTCGGATTTTGGATCACAAATGTTTTGACCAATTTGGTTTCACGTTTGCCAAATGTTCGGATCACCACATAAGTTGGAGGACATAGACCAAGATTTATTCTTGAAGCAAGATGTACATATCTGCCCCCATTGTCTAGCAATGTATGGAATGTGATGGGATGGATGCTTGGATAGGTGTATGGATGGATGGATAAGGTAAGTACGCAAAGGATGCCAAGGATTATCTTGTGATGAGATAAGGTTCTTGGATAAAGAATACTCATTTGGATAATGCTTCATAGCTCAAATAATGCTGCATAGGATAGGATTTAATGAAAACGGCTCATGTCAAGATGTTCATCGTAAGCAAGCGTAAAGTGTGCCCCAAAGTTTCATCAAGATCAAGATAACTTGGATGACAGATGCAAATGGATAAAAAATGGATTGGATAAATGGCTTATGGATGAATGGATTTATTATGGCTGAGGTGGATGGAATGTTGGATTTATTATGGATGGGATAAGATGCTTTCACCTGAAGTGGCACACGTAGATGCTTGATTCCACACATGATGCATGTTTGCCGGGTTTTCGTCATGGTCTTGCCCAAAGCGCCGCCCATGCGGTTTTCACTAGAGGACGATTTTTTCTTTACTGTTTTTAATCCTTTTTCTATTTTTTTTTGGATTTTTTGCTTTTTTGATTTTTTTGATTTTTTCTAAAGATTTTAAGCTCATGCTGAATCATGAGGTGTTGCTGATGTAGATGCCCCTATCATAATGTGCCATCAATATCCTACTTGAAGGAGCTACTTTGCTAAGATACGTGCACTTGAATGCAACTTTTGGGATTCATGACCAGAGTTAACTTTGTCTTTGTCCACACATTGCGATAGATTGCCTTCTAAATCCTTATGATGAAGTGTTGTTGCCAATACACGGTCAATGTAAGAATTGGATATTATGCGTGGAGGCGTGGATGGAGTGTGTTTAGGGATATGAGATGGATTGGTTGACAGCTTGGAATCTTTGACTCTCCAAACTTGGGAAGATGAGCAATGATGGATGGATACGAAAGTGTGCATGGAATTAGGACCAACTGCTTGATATACCTTGTACGTTGCTTGAAAAGCTTGATTTTTCTTTTGCGGACATCTTTGATGGATACTTTCCCTCTTTTATTTTTCCCCACAGTTTCTTTGACTGATGGAGTTTGATAGGGATGATCTTTCTTTGTATTCTTTGGTATCCATTTGTATTTGATTTGTCCATTATGCTTCTCAGCTTCTTTTGCTTTGATAACGTTCTTCATACTTTGACTCAAATATTTCTTTGATGTTGGTCCCAATTCGTGGATGGGGTGATGGGTGGATGAAGATTCATGGCATGACTGGTTGTAGTATTGACATCAGTTTCATCATAAGGATTCTTCATGCTCCCTATGTTGACGTTTTCTTGAGATGAAGTTGCCCCCAGTATGGTGGTAGTAGTACCTTCCTGCTTTGATTCTGCCTATTCTGAGAACTCTTGTATAGAATGCATTCTCCAATCAATGATCACTGTAGATGACATCATTTTCATTTGTTGCTCTGCTAATTCTGGATTATACCGTTTTGTCTAATTTTCTTACTTGAGTGGATAATGTTTGATATTTTTATTCATGATGTCCTCAATCTGAGTTTGGGACATATCTGATCCTGATGTTGATAACTCCGTTTGACTATAGAGTTAATAATCTACTCTTTGTGTGTAACAAAATTTTGTTCAAGATGAAGATCATATACGTGTCCATCCATAGAAAGCATCTCATGGGTAGATGGAGGAATATGTGTTATGGGGATATGATCACCATTTGCAACATCTTGTATAGATATGAGAGTGTCCATTAGATCATTATAGTATCTTTGAGATACAAATTCTTGATCTTGAATGTTTTCGGAGCTACTTTTTCCATGCTTTGGATCAAGTTCTTGACATGGGTCAGTTTGAAAGGATGGCTTGCTTATGAAGAGTTTTTGGATGTTGTCATTAGGTATGGGGAATGGCTCAATATACTCAAGTGTTGAGTTCAAGGTTCCTTCAGTATCTATAACCATGAGGTCAAAGGGGGTCAATATGTCTTGGAAAGGACCATTGCTAGACCCTGGTGAAAGATTTTGATCATGCTTTGGAATAAATTCTTGAGATATGTCCTCTAGCTCATTAGGTGATGTAGAGACATTTTCAACATGATCATTGGTCAACGGATTGTGCATTATGTTGATAGGATCAAATAATTTCCTAAAACTCCTTGAAATAGATCACTAAAAAGTGGCTCTTGATGTATGGTGAGTTGATCATCAGATGGGGTGGAAACATCTTCAAGGTGCTTATTGATGGAGAGATCTTGATTGTTGTTTTCAAAAATTGTTGATGGAGTAGACACATCTTCAATGTGCTCTTTGATGGATAGATTTTGATCATTGCTTTCAACAATTGTGGTGGGGAGATTGTCAATGCTATCACCAGTGGTTGAATGCTTATCATTATCCCCAATGGTTATCATTTTTCGTGTTTGTGCTTGTGTTTGTTGAGTAGCTTGAGAAGCTTGTTGCACTTGTTGAGCTTGTCTTGCCTGTTGCGTTGCTAGATATTGTTTGATAGCCTTTTGGTAGGCTTGGTGAGCTTTTAGTGCAATGTCATATTATCTTGCTGCGTTTGGTTTTGGTGGTAGTGGTGGTGGATTTGGAATTGTGTTAGATGTAGTGATGAGTGATATGCTTGGAGTGATTGTGAGGGTTTGAGATGTGATGGGCGTGATAGTGGTGGTTGGAATGATTAAAGGGATAGTGATGGTTGGAATGACCGAGGTGATAGGTCCTTGGGAGATCATATTTTGATTTGGGATCAATGTTGTTACTTTATTAGATACCATCCGTTGGTGTGATGTTGATGGTATATTCGAAGGATTTGTCATGATGGTTTTAGGTGGATTGATTTGGATGGAGTGATTGATGCTAGGTAAAGGGGGAAACCCTAAACCAAGGAATGATGTCGGTAATGGTGGTGGAGATGTCTCTTGGCGCAATGACTCAACTATTTTGCTAAGTGTAGCAATTTGATCTAGCCAAATTTGTTCTTTATTTCGATCTTGAATGCCTTGATATAGTTGATTTGGCTCTTGTTTAAGCAGATTTGGAGTGTGTAGTTGTGTTTAATTTTGGACAATATTCTGATTTGTGATGACACTCAGATTTGGCATGATGGGTTGAAATTGACCATTGTTCATGTTTGGAATATTTGTGTGATTTTCAAATGTATCCATCCCAAATTTTTTCGGATTCATGTTTCGAAAACTTGTTCTTGGTACATTCTCCTTTGGCATGTAGGGATTTGGTGGGATGACGTTTGTTTGAAGGCTCGTACATTGATTGTTGGGTTGATGGATTTGTAGGTTTGGATTTAAATCTCCCATCACGAAATGTGCTCCAATATTTGATTTGGGCATACTCACACTTGTTCTATTGACATTTGTCGAAGGTAATGGTCCCATGTATAAATGTGAGTGTTGAAAATCCATTGGCATTGTAAGGTTTTGATAGTTTGGTTGGTTTAGACCACTCATGATGTATCGATCAAGCTTATTTTCCATGTTTTTCTTGTGTTTTGACCTTGTTGTAAAAGTGACCTCTAAGGTGTTTAGGACCAATGATGAGATGAAGGATGAAAGGTGTAAATGATGAGTGATGAACGTTTAGGAACTTTGAATCAATGCTAGACTTAGGGCCTGATTTTGATTGGTTGATTTGGATGATGAACTTGTAAACCCTAAGATGTTGGATGTGATCTTAGGATGAACTTGTTCAAAGGATTGCTAATTTAACTAGAGGTATGAGAAAGGATGCATTCCCATACACCTAACTAAACAAGGTGATTTTGATTTGATTTAAGGATGATTTACCCAAGTCTAGAATGATGTTTCCAAAGTTCCAAAGTTTCTTGTGGGATGGGATGATAAATGTTTTGAAATGGATGAAGTGTTTGATTTTGATCCTAAATGAACCTAAGAAGGACTTGTTTACAAGGCCAAGGTTTTGAAGAACATGCTTTTCCCTTCAAACCAAAAGATCAATGTTTACTCAAAATACCATAAGACAAAAGATACACAAGCACATGTGTTGGGTTCAATTAATTTCATCTTGATTAGTGAATTTCTTTTACCACAAACACTTTCTTGATTAGATTTTCAAACTAAATGTCCAATGTCCTAACTTCTTCAAACCCCACAAGATATGTTATGTGGAAATTTAATGAACTTAAGGCAAGGGTTTCCTATTGTTTACTTAAGGAGACAAATTGAGATAAAATACAATGCTTAGAAACCTCTAAGGATGTAAATCCCAAGGGAAAGCAATAACATATGGATTGAGTCAATTGTATTTGTCTTCAAAAGGGTTTGAAATTTGGATGATGTTAAGTGTTTATTTTTTATTTGTTTTCGAGCAAGCAATGTATTTTCAAACTGACTCACAAGCAATGCAACATCCTAGCTTAATGTGTATGTTTTTCTTAGTGGGCTTGCCTCATGCCCTTCATAGAAGAGATGATTTTACATGCAACCAAGGAAAAATATAGAGGTATGATGAAATCCTAACCTCTATATTTCAACCAAGATCGGACATGGCAAGTAACTTCTTGGAATCTAAGTTCCAATGCACCACTTTGATAAACTCGCTCAATGGATAAATAGGCCACTACAAAACAAAGGTTCTAGTTTAGAGTTTCCATTCGTAGGAGTTGACCCAACGTGGCAAGAGTCCCCTTTCAGATCCATCTTGTCGGAGTCAACCACGTGATATTGGCGTTTCTTCCAATATTCACATTTATATCCCGGCTGGAAATACTCTTGGCTTTAGAGTGTTACCGGTTGAGTCATTCCCTTGGGTGAGTAATTTTTCCCCAAGATAGACCCTCTAAGATAAACAAAAGCGAATGAGGAATAAAATCCGTAACTCGATCAATCTTTGATAGCAACAAAGAGAGAGAATGTACGCGAAAATGCCCCCACTCACACTCGCACAAAAGTTTGTTCAATTTTAAGCCCAAATCGAAGTGTGGAGGTGATTGCTTTGTCTTAACCCAAAGTCATGGAAAAGACCTTTTGATTCTCAAGATCGCTATAAAGCGCGAGAGAAGCGCATACGTCCTTTTCCAATGGCTTTAGTCTAAGTAAGCCCTCACAAACAAACAAAGCTACACTTGTTCTTTTTAAACCCTCAAAGCAATGTGTGAGTTCATTTGTAGAGCACCAAATCACAAGTGAAAAGACATTTGTTCAATTGTTTAATCCATAAACGAAATCTAGTAAGTTGTTGATCCTAAGGTTCTTTTTAATCCTTTTGCAAGAAATAAACAAAAAAAATCCTTTTTAAACCTAAATGAAAGTTAGTGTCCTAAAGAAAGAAAAGGATGACAAATTATTGAAGAAGTGTTAAACAAACACTTAAGTGTTAAAAAACACTTTGATTAGACAAAATATCATCCCCATGCTCCTCTTTCTTTTGATTTTGATTCCCAACGTACAAATGTGATCAAAACATTAGATGAGATAAAAAACAAAAGGATATAGGGGTTAGATGAATCATTTACCAAAACACCTTAAAACTTAGCCAAGTTATCATGTGTTTTTACTTTAGATGAAAATTTGAAAATTTTAACTCATTAATAGTTAAAAAAAACTACACCATTGGATAGCTTATGAAATTCTACCCTATTTCAAAAAAAAAAGCATCAAAAAAGACCTTCGTATGACCAAGATATGGTCATTTTAAAACTAACTCATGGGCGCTAAAACAGTGATCATAAGCGCTATAACAATGATCATGGGCGCTAAAAGAATGATCATGGGCGCTAAAAGAATGATCAAGGGCGCTAAAATAATGATCAAGGGCACTAAAAGAATGATCATGGGCGCTAAAAGAATGATCACGAGTGCTATAACAGTGATCACGGGCGCTATAACAGTGATCACGGGCGCTATAACAGTGATTATGGGCTCTATAACAGTGATCACGGGCGCTAAAACGAGAATTTATGAACAACACTGTAAAAAATGGCAAAATTTTTAAAAAACGTGTTAGAATATGTCGATCAGCCCTCCTTCTAGTGCCAAAATGTGAACCCCAAATCTATGTACCTGCAAAACAAAGACAATAAACACCTTAAGTTAGATTTTGCAAGCATAAAAAAGGATTCCCCATGAGATTCATTAACATAGCTCAAATTAGGAAGAAAATAATGAAGAACACAAAATAAATCACAAAAACAAAATTGAATCCTAATTAAGCAAGCAAACTCTTAATCCCATGGGGGAATTGGTGCCAATTTGATGTGGAAATTTGGCCCTTTCCCAATCCCTAAAATGCAAGATTCGATATGTAGACTTGATGATGAACTTTGATCCACTTTTGATGATGAATGATGAAGACTCCAAGCCAAATCTACAAAAAAGCCTAACTAAGAACTCAAATGATGGATGAGAATTGCTAAGTATTTTAGCATGGTAACTTTGCTTGAAAGGTGGATGATGAAATAAGGATATGAGCTCTTTATTTATAGAATGCCAAGATGGATGAATGTCCAAAATAGAGCAATGTGGGACTAACATTCATCCAATGACATTATGCCACTTGTCAAGCTATGAATGGGTGGAGGATGTGCAAGATTTGGGGAATGTACCAATAAATGCATGAATTTGAAATTCAAATTTGTTGAAATGACTTGTGAGAGGGAAGAGAAAATGCAATAAATTCCACTTGGCTCAAGACAAAGGACATGTAAGATGGAGTTATTGCTTTGTTGGAAGGACATGTCAACTCATATTTTTGAATTCAAATTTGGGAATATTCCTTCAAAGATGCCTTTTTGAATGAAAATAGGGAATTATTAAATCAAATAAATGATTTAATTGTGCAAGTTGCAAAATCTAGAGGATTTGAGTGATTAGGATTAAATTAATCAGGATTTCATTAATTTAAGAGGATATTTACCTGATTTGACAATTTGCTTTAGATTTTTGGATTAATTTAAATAAAAAAGAGAGGAATATGATAAGAGGCTAATTAAATAAATATTTTGACTTATTTAATTAAAAGGGATGGTATTAGATTAAATCAAATAAAGTTTTAATTTATTTAATTTAACAGATAGAATTTAGAGATTTAATCAAATAAATTGATTATTTAATTAAATAGGGATAATTAGATCAGATGAATTGATTTAATTAACAAGGGAAAGTGACTTAATTAGACAAAATAATTTATTTAATTAAGAGACAAATATTGATGAATTTAATCAGATAAGGGAATTTGATTAAACAGTTAGACCGAGGGATGATTTAGGAAGAAACGATGTTAGTAGATCAAAGTGTGATATCAATCTGTATATTTTCGATGTCTACAGAAACCGATAAAAAAATCATCTTTCTCATAATGCGAGTGCATTTTGAAGTAGTAGAGATATGACTATTTTTTTAGCAGGACATAACTTTCTTGCATTATAACACAAGCACATTTTGGCTTGCTCTAAATATGGTAAAAAACTCAATATATCCATGATCTCAAGGCCCACATTTTGCATATTCTCCTAGTTCTACACATGTTCCAACAAAAAATAGCTTTTTGATGATGTTGTGAAGTGTGCATGCATGTTTTTCATATTCCACCACCTTTTTCATGATATTTCCACCACCTTTGCATGAAATAGCATAGTTTTCACATTGAAAGGAATATAATATCAATTTAAGTCTGACTTCCATTCAAAAGTGATATATAATTGAAGTTTAAGGGGAACAAGCTTTGAAAATGTCAATTTTTTGAGGAGTTAGAAGAAATAAGAAGGAAAGGCTACATAATTGTGTAGAACTCCTCCATTTGAAACTTTGAATTTTTAGGTGTGTGAAGTATTTACACATTTTCTTTCATTCTATTATGGCTTGCTTTCATTTTTTTTATTTTTCATATTCCATTTTGATCATTTTTTGTTTGTCATTATAACCTTAGCTTGTCAATGCACATTTTAAATTACACAATTATTTACACTTGCCAATTACATTTTTAAACCACATCTCTTTGAGGCATTTAGTTATTTAACAATACTCCTCCCACATTGATAGATCTTTGAATCTATTTTGGTTTTCATCTTTATTTCTAAATTTACCTCATCACTAAACCTACCTCATCACTTATGTTGTGATATATTTTAAATGTTTCCTTGATTAGTCTACCTACAAGGGATTCTAACCCTTCTCTCCACTGTTTCAAGACTCTTTATTCAAGGTTAAGTTAGCAACATGGGGAAAGGTGCAACCTATCTTGCAATCATGGCTCAAAATAGAAGCATGTACAAGGCATTTGAATTGTTTGATAATAATTTTTTCATATAAATGTATGCAAAATGTGGTAGCATTGACAAGCTAGTGAGTTTGGTAGGATAGTGAGCTCACCCACTAGCTTGCCAATGTGGTAGGGTTGACAAGGTATAGGAAGTGTATTCCTCATAGAACTGGGGACTCCCCAATTATATGAGGCATACACTTCCTATACCTTGTCAACCCTACCACATTGGCAAGCTAGTGAGTGAGCTAGCTTGCCAATGCTCCACTAGCTTGCCAATGCGGTAGGGTTAAGAAGATAGGGGCAGCATATGCCTCATAGAAATGGGATCTCATGGTCACCGTGAGATCCCATTTCTATGAGGCATACACTGCCATCACCGTGAGATTCCATTTCTATGAGGAATACATTGCCCCTACCTTCTCAACCCTACCACATTGACAAGCTAGTGAGTGAGCTAGCTTGCCAATATTCCACTAGCTTGCCAGTGCGGTAGAGTTGAGAAGGTAGGGGCAACATATGCCTCATAGAAATGGGGTATCATGCAAGATAGTGAGCTCACTTGCTATCTTTCCAATGCGGTAGGGTTGAAATGTAGGGGAAGTGTATGCCTCATAGAATTGGGGAATTACAGTGATGTAATCATTGTGAGTCCCCAATTTTGTGAGGCATATGCTACCCCTACCTTGTCAACCCTACCACATTGGCAAGCTAGTGAGTGAGCTAGCTTTCCAATGCTTCACTAGCTTTCCAATGTGGTAGGGTTGACAAGGTAGGGGTAGTGTATGCCTCATAGAAATGGGGTCTCACGATGATATAAGCATTGGCAAGCTAGTGAGTGAGCTAGCTTGCCAATGCTCCACTAGCTTTCCAATGCGGTAGGGTTGAGAAGGTAGGGGAAGAATATGCTTCATAGAAACAGGATCTCACAGTGATCACCATGAGACCCTGTTTCTATGAGGCATACGCTGCCCCTACCTTCTCAACCTTACCACATTGGTAAGCTAGTGAACTCACTAGCTTTCCAATGCACCACTAGCTTGCCAAGGCATTTGAATTGTTTGACAAGGAATTTGAATTGTTTGAAAAGGAATTTGAATTCACATGCCTTGTCCATACTTCCATTTTAAGCCTATCTTGCAATCATGGCATGCCACATTACAACATTTCTATAAGGCATTACATCAAAAAAATTCATGTGACCTTTGTTTATGCTAGAAATACTCTTCTATAGGATGATTGTAAGTATTTTGTATGAAGCATTGAATGAAATATATTTCATTTATTTGTATGGATTCATTTTTTAGGAACTAATATTCATCTCATTACCATGCTATAGGCAAAATTATCCACCATTCCAAGGAAATGAACAAGGAATAAACTAACAAACAAAGAGTATGAAACCAAAAAAGAAAAGGTGAGAGAAAGGTTGGAGGGAATATCATGAAAAGAATAAATTGGATACAATTGAAAAAAACAAGCCAATTGAAGAGGAACCTCAACCATCAAAAAGAGAACATGCATTGGAAGCACAAAAGGTAGAAATGTGAAATCATCATGGTAAGATAGATTCAAATACCATAGTTGGAGACACCCTCTACCACAAGTGAATATGAAAGGACACCATTAAGCACAAGTGAATATGGAGGGACACCATCTACTGCAAGTGAATATGGAGGGACACCATCTATCGCAAGTGAATATGGTTGGACACCATCCACCACATCTCAAGTTGAGATTACATCATCACTTGAATTTGATGAAGAAGGTATGCCATCATCCCCATGTGAAACTCAAGGTATGTATTCTACTCCACCCTCGATTGAAGGTACACAATTTATCCCACCTCAATTAAATATTTATGAAATTCCTAATGTTGAGATGTATGTACCTAGGAGAACACCACCTAGAATTTTGTGTAGAAAGATAAAGTATTTGATTGATATTGATGGGGATATTTTGCAACAGATGGAAGGTAAGATTCTAGCACACACTTGTAGAAGATATGATGATAAGATTTGGAAATTCTTCTTTGAATGGCTAAATGAGACCACAAGATTTCAACTATTTGATGAAATGATGTAGGGTATAAAGTATAGAAACATTATGAAGAATCTTGGGTTGAGAACATCGAATGCTTCAAGTGAAAACACTATTGTAAAGAATTTAATGGATGCTTATGCGAGTGTGGGTAAGACCTCACACTCAAAGGATAGTAATGTCACTTGATGTGTCATTACATCGACTTCGGTAAGTATTCAAACAAAGATAGTTTGTATCATTATAAAGATGAGTGAACAAATGAGAGTTAGCAGAAAAAATTTATCAAGAGTTGTTCAAAGGTGACAAAGAATTGAGGGCACTGATTCAAATGAATTATGGGCATTCTCGGGGAGATTGCCATGAAAATATTAAATTTTTTTTGAAGCATTGAGAACACTAATTGAAGAGTATTGGAAGAATAACACGAGTCCATCTCCAAATCAAAGGGATGTGGTAAGAAGGAGAATCGATAGTTGGAACCGTGAACCACATCCAAAGCATTTTTTGGATACGACTCAAACTCAAATTTTTCATAAATTTCAACAAGATTATCCTCAAATTAGTATTTGTCAAATATATTTTGAAATGCTTAAACCTTTTTATGTTAAGATAAATCACACATGCACTACTTGTTGTTGTAGACTACATATTGAATTCTCCAACCATTATGATGTTTATCATTCTATATGTTTAGATTTGCATACTAGCGATGTTTTGCAGGATTGTGGCATAGAAGTGCCACCAACATCTTCAATAGAGTTCTTATCAAAAAAATTATGTGAAATAAAGGATGGCCAAATATTCTATAGGATAACATTCTTGTATGGTTCATGTGAGTGTTGTAGTGGCTTGCAGCGTATGCTAGTATGTCAACATATGGAAAGCACCGATGAGGTGGGACAAAAAATAGTAGAGTTTAGGAAGTATAAAATAATGGCATACATTAAAAAAGATGGTAATCAAGAAAAAAGGTGTGATTTGGTTATTCAGAAGATTCCATTGTATCAATTTATGTCCATGTTTCGTGAAAAAATAGTGTATGAGTATGCAAGGCATACCCATAGATCCCCGATGGCTAGACACATAATTCAAGCTATGCAAGGACACATTTCTAATTGGTAGCATAGTATCAGTGGTTGAATTTGCAGAGAACTACACTCTATAGCCACAGTGTGAGGTGTAGTCACAATATTACAACTCCACACAAGTTTTGATATTTGTGCACATAGCATTCATTCATGCAACTGATAGTATAGAGGACCAAAGGAAGGTATTGAAGGAGTATCACTTTTATATTAGTGATGATCACACACATTCTCCAGATTTTGTACAAGGTTGATTCTAGATGTTCTACAGTGATCTGGCTTAGAGGGGCATAGCAAACAGTCAACATATAATATAGTTGAAAAACTGTGTAGCACAGTTTGAGAACTCACACATGTTCTACTGGTTAAGCAGGATGCATGTCATTATAGGTGTTCAACATATGTGGAAATTTGTGAGGCTGGGCATGGAAAGGGTGAGCATGATGGTGTAGGATCATGTGTGAAAAGAGAATTAGCATGAGAAGAGTTAAAGTATAAATACAATGCAAAGTTGACAAATGCAAAATCAATCATCGAGTGGTGTAATGCTTCGATGAGTCCAAGTAATGAAGGTACATCTTTAGTTCATATATTTTTTTGGTTGATGGATGATACTAACATTGCACCATATGAGGATTGTTGTACACTAACATGATTACACTCTTTCCTTAGCTCAGATGTAGGTTCATGGAGTATCAATACATAGAAGATGGCATGCTTTTGTTCTTCATGTACAATGCAAGCCTAGAATGATCACAAGTCAGAGGAGTGGGTTGAGAAATGGTTGAAAAGTTATCTTAGCCCACTTCACACATATCGCCCTTCAACGACATTGAAACTAACACATATGGATTCATTGGTCGACTTTGATCTATTTTAGGATCTATGACAATTGCTAATGAATGCTCAATGAATTACAATGATTTCTTTAAGCTTTACAAACAAAATTAACATAACATAAATACTTAAACAACATAGCA
Organism: Sequoia sempervirens; assembly: GCA_007258455.2. Classification (NCBI taxonomy): domain Eukaryota; kingdom Viridiplantae; phylum Streptophyta; class Pinopsida; order Cupressales; family Cupressaceae; genus Sequoia; species Sequoia sempervirens. Next base: position 237,235,638 of record VDFB02193867.1, on the reverse strand, counting down.
TAAAAAGGTGTTAACAAAATGAAAGAGAGAAAGATATAGAAGATAAAATGCAATTGATAACGAAGTTTTTTCGAATGGACTACGTCTCTGGGTCCCTCTCCAACAGAGTGACTAATCCTATTATGCTCCAAGAACAAGATTACAATTGCAAAACAAAACCATTCCCTTCTAGCACTTTGGCGGCATAACGCTCCTCTGACATACAAGAATGGCTTCAAGTCTTCAAAGTAGTTCTCCCAACGTCATCTCCTGCTTGATTTCTAAATGCCCCCACTCTCCCAATTTCACCCCTTTTTATATAAAAAAATGGCCCAATTTGGTTGATAACCGAATGATTTACAAAATATTTCCTATCCCTTTTACAAAGGAAAATAATCCCATAATCTCCCTTTTTTTTACATATAAAAACAATAATCCCCCCTTAAAATAATCCTCAAATCTTCAATAGTTTGTTAAAGCCTTTTAAGATATTATTCTCAAGCTTGTACAACTGATATTTAGTTTCTTTTGTTTTAAGGGAGTTAATTTATTATTTAAATCAAGGGGTATTTAGTTTTTGAATCTTTATCAAAACCATATTAGCTCCACATATATCTCCAAGGTACTAAATGGCAAAATGACTAAGCATATTTTGTGGGGTGGGGAGGTCACAGGGTTGACCCCTACCCCTTCATCCTTTATTCGCCTATTTCAGTTCTAACAAACTAAAACCAACTTGCACCCAATTATAGTAAGGTGTGAGCTGCATGGTATAATGGTGGAGCGGCTAAATCAGAGTTGAAAGGTGGGGGGATTGGATCCCCCCACATACCATTTTTAACAAACAATCAAACTGACCGAGATGGTAGAGGGAGGAGAAGGGGTGCCATGTGGTGCACCAAGGAGGTGCCATGTGGAGCTCTCTAATTCATCTAAAAAGACATGTCGACCGCCACCTTTTCACCACATCACTTTCCACCTTGATGATACATCACTTTCTAGCACATGTACGACCTACCATGTGTCATGCTCGGATGGGTCCACCTCGGCATACAACTTGTATAGACATCCATGTCACCTACATAGTTAGCTGCCACATGTTAACATCTGGTTGGGCCACATCATCATCTATACCGTACAAAATGTCACATCATCATGATGACGTCAACATATGTACGGTCAAAGTCAGCTTGTTTGCACGAACTTTGACTAGTTGTAACTTCTACATACGAACTCAAAATTTGATGAAATGAATGCCATTGGAAAGGTCTCGAAAAGCTCTTCAACATGATGCTAGTTCTGTTGAATTCTGAGATGGTAATTTTTTTCACCTTTCTAGGTGGCCTCAGGTGCCTGTTTGAACCGTACCTTTGACTGACCTATCTTGGGCATACAAACTCCTTTTGAGCCAGTTCAAGTTGTGTTGGACTTAGAATTTTGGGTACTTCAATCTAGCGATGATTACTAGAGCATATGGGACACTTCAATTTTTGACATTGAGTATCCCCCTGGATCAGTCCTCCCCACTGGAGAGCTTTTGGACCTCTGAAAGCTTGATTAGTCAAAAAGAAAGTAAGGGTAAAGTTCCCTCACTTTACCAATGTTCATCCATTTTTCCTTACTTGGATTCATCCCCTTCAGTCCCACTCTGAGGTATTCAACAACTCCTCTTCATGAAGTCCTAGTTTTCCTATCTAAGATGACATCCTCAGGAAACTCTGACATGTATTCTGGTGAAATATCATCAACTGATGGAACTTGAATGTCTGTGTCTTCATCCAGTATCATTAGAGGCTTGTACAACTTTAGATTCTTAACATTGACAATTGAATAGATGTGCATGTATGGAAGAAGATTAAGGTAGAAGGCGTTGATTCCAATCTTTTCCAAGATTTCAAAGGGACCATACCAAATCAGCTTGAGCTTCCTTCCTTCACCTTGCATTCTTTCCTTGTTGATATGTAACCAAACTTTGTCTCCAACCTGGAAATGGTGATCACTATGATGCTTATAATGTCAAGCCTTGTATTTTTCTTGGCTTTGCTTCAATTGTGCTTCCACTGCCTGATGAATTGCTTGGAATTTTTGGATGAACTTCAAAGCCTTCTCTGCATCATGGCATCCATCTTCAACATCATCCTTCCTAAAAGCAAAGTCCATCAATGTTTTAGGCACATAACTAAAACATGTCACAAAAGGAGACCTCTTTGTAGAAGAGTGTACTGCATGGTTGTAAGCATGCTACACATAATGAAGATTATCATCCCACATCTTGGGATGTTTACTGCAGTAGCCTCAAAGAAGATGGACAACTATCCCGTTCACTACCTTTGTCTGTTCGTTGGTCTGTGGATGGAAGGCTGTACTCTTCTTCAGTTTGGTGTCCATGAGTCCCCACAAAGCTAACCAAAATTCCCCTAGGAATCAATAATCTCAATCCAATACAATAGAATTAGGTAACCCAAAATGAACCCATACAAATTGAAAGTACATCTGAGCTGTCAGTTCAGTAGTGACCTATTTCTTACAAGGCATTAGAATACACATTTTGTTGAACTGATCAACTATTACATACAAGTAATCGTGTCCCTTCCTAGACATAGGTAACCCCCTGACAAAATTCATTGAAACAATTTCCCATGGATGAGATGGTACAGGTAGAGGTGTGTACAACCCCAATTTCCTATTACTAGGCTTACTTGTTGCACACATGACACAACCTCTAATATACTTAGTTACAATTTCTTGCATAAAAGGCCAGTAACAATAATTCTATAGATGAGAGACTATCTTTCTTACCCCCAAATGTCCTGCAATCAATGAGGTGTGAGCTTCTCTAGTTACTTGCACTTTTTCATCTTTTGGAATACACAACTTTCCCAAGTGATACAACAGTTTATCCTGCACATAGTAATATTTCTCTTCTACTTGTTTGCCTACAATTAGAGCTGAATAGATTTCCTTAAATTCTTCATCATTAACATACTATTCTTGAAAACTTTCATGTACCATGGAATTACCTTTAAGGATAATCAAAGCATTCATAACAAGAGGCCTAGATAACATATCTACTACTTTGTTATGGACACCTTTCTTGTACTTAATTACCAAATGAAATTGTTGAAGAAAACCCATCCACCTAAAGTGCCTACTTTGTTGCAATTTAGACTGTGAGTGCAAGTATTGAAGTGGCTAGTGATTAGTGTGGATTACAATTTATTTCCCCATTAAGTAGTGTTTCCATTTTTTAACACTCTGAACTAATGCATAAAGTTCCTTATCATAAGTAGGATAGTTAATAACTGCACTTGTAAAGGTCTCAGAGTGATAGCAGATTGGTTTACCTCCTTGCATTAGCACTGCTCCCATGGAAAATCCACTCACAACTGTCTCGATCTTGAATGATTGGTGTAAATATGGTAAAGCCAAAACTAGTGTTGTGCTCAAATTTTCCTTCAAAGTGTTGAAGGCCTTTTGTTGTGGGCCTCCCCACTAAAAATTTGTCTTCGTACTGGTCAATGCGTGGAATGGTGATGCAATGTAGGAGAAGTTTTCAATGAACTTTCTCCAGTATTGGACTACACCTAAGAAGCTTCTGACTTTAGTGACAGTACTTTGCTTAGGCCATGTTACAATAACTTTGACCTTCATAGGGTCTACTTTCAATTGACCACCACCTATGACATAGCCTAAGTACACTAAGGATGTCTTAGCGAATTCACATTTCAAAATATTTACAAAGAGGTTTTCTTTTCTCAATACATTAAAAACTTTATTTACATGACTTACATGATCTTCCCAAGTTCGACTGAATACAAAAATATCATCTAGATAGATTATGAAAAAATCATCAATAAAAGGATGAAAGACATCATTCATGACTCTCATAAATGTAGTTGGTGCATTATAAAGCCCGAAGGGCATGACCAACCACTTGAATAGTCCTTATTTTGTCTTAAATGTAGTTTTCCAAATGTCATCTTATGCAATTCTTATCTGATGATAACTGCTACATAGGTCTAACTTAGTGAAATAAATCGCATGTTTTAACTGATCAAGTAAATCATCAATACGGTGAAGAGGATACCTGTTCTTTACCGTTATCTTGTTCAGGGCTCGATAGTCGATGCACATTTTCCAATATCCATCTTTGTTTAGAACCAACACAATTGGAGAACCACAAGGAGATGTACTAGGATGGATGACTCCTTTTTCCACCAACTCTTGAACTTTCATTTTGATTTCCTCATTCTATAAAACTAATAAATGGTACATGCCAATGTTTGGAAGAGGCACACCCTGTTGCAACTGGATTTCATGTTGCATCTTTCTCTTAGGTGGCAACCCCTTTGGCTCCTAAAATAAGTCATCATAAGTAGAAACTATTTTGAACACCTTAGTTTTATGCTCTGGATCACACCCCTTAAATGCTTCAACTTTTTCATCCTCTTTGGGTTTTACAAGCATTAATACAAAGTTATTACTAGAATTGACCAACCTTTTCATCTAACCAGCATTGACTAGTGCAAGATTATTCTAAACTTTATGTGCATGTATGATGCATTTTATCCCATCCTTAAAAAAACATGATACTTATTCTTCCCCCTACAAAATATTTCTTTTATGTCATATAGATAAGGACTCCCTAACCCAAGCCCACAAATATCCAAAGGGACAACTTCTACTTCTACCTCATCAACAAAGTTTGTAGTGATAACAAATTTGAATTTACATTGCTTTGTTACCTGCAGTTGAGAATCATTGCAAACCCATCCAAGTGGATATGGATTTGGATGAGGTGTTTTAGCTAGATTAAGTTTCTTTACCACCTCTTCAAATATTAAGCTGACTTGAGAAACTGTATCAAACAGTGTGCTAATCTTAGTGTGCTTAGTTACAACTCGAATATGAAATAATTCATTCTGTTGTTTATCAACTTTAGGAGGAGTAGATACTTTACTTGTACTTGCACTTGTATTAGAAAAATTTGAATCAAAAGAGAGAATTATACCTTTCCCTTTACCTTGGACCCCAAAAAAAACAATTTGTGTTTCATCTCCAGATTCAGATCCAAGATCTTGTTGAATCACTGCAACAGTATTTTGCTTACCTGTGTATCTTTTCAGCTTTAATTTAGGATGCAACATCCAACACTTTGAATCATCATGCCCCTCTTTCTTGCAATGGGAGCATGTGAGATTATCACCCTCGTTAACAATAGCTTTCTTCTTCCCTTTTCCTTTTCCTTTATCTTTGTCTTTTTTTTACCCTTAGACTTCCCCTCAGACTTAGATAGTTTCTTTGAGAAATTATCACTAAAAGTGTTCTTACCCCTTAACTCTAAATGAGTGGCTTGGACTAACACTTCGTCCAGGTTATTAAGACTCAACATTAGAATAGTATGCCTTAGGTAAGAATGCAAACCACCTATGTACTTAAGTAATGTATCTTGAGTATACAATGGAACATTTAAAACAATAGCCCGTTTTCTAAACTCATGGGTGTAATCTTGGATAGATTGACCCTTACCTTGCCTAAAGGTTTTCCAATTCATTGTTAATTGATGCATATAACCTAAAGGGTAAAACTATTTTTAAGGGTAGCAACAAATTCCATCCAAGTCATATTAACCTTACCATGGCAAGAAATTTCCTACCGAGTCCTATTCTCCCACCAGGTGAGAGTTGTACCTCCCAACCGAAGAGTGGCTAACTGGATCATAGAAGCATCTTCTTCTAGGCCTTGAATCCTACAATACACTTCTACCTACTAGATCCAATCATCTAAATTTTTGACATTTAACTCCCCACAGTACTTAGGCAATTCAAATTTTACATCTAGTTTAATAATAGGCTTAGACTTTCTCTTGAAAGGATTAACAATAGTAGTAGAAGAAGAAGAAGGGGAAGATGGAGAAGGAGGGGAATATGGAGGATATGGAGCTTTTGAAGCTTTTCCTTCTTTGTCCTTTTGATCTTCCTTCTTTCCTCACTTTGAAGAATCTCCCTTTTCATGCTTCTTCATTTCCACATAAAGCTCTTCCACCATAGCCTTCATGTCAAGAAAGGCTTGCTGAAAAGATTTATCATCAAGCTCTTGCTCAGTACTTTTCCTAGCTTCAGTTTCTTCCATCATTGGAAAATTCCTTCATTTTTTGATCTCAGGATTGTACTCTTGTAGCTCGCCTTCACCTCGCTGTTTCCTAGCACATGTTAGCATCCAATTCTGCAATACTAGTCACACAAAGTTTTGATATCAAACTTGATCTATTTTAGGATCTATGACAATTTCTAATTAATGCTTAACAAATTACAATGATTGCTTTAAGATTTACAAACAAAATTAACATAACATAAATACTTAAACAACATAGCATAACAAGATGATAACAAAATGAAAGAGAGAAAGAGATAGAAGAAAAAATGAAATTGATAATGGAGTTTGTCCAAATGGACTACGTCTCCAGGTCCCTCTCCAATAGAGTGACCAATCCTATTATGCTCCAAGAACAAGATTATAATTGCAAAACAAAACCATTCCCTTCCAACACTTCGGCAGCATAACGCTCCTCTGACATACAAGAATGACTTCAAGTTTTCCAAGTAGTTCTCCTAGCGTCATCACCTGCTTGATTTCTGAATGCCCCCACTCTCCCAATTTCACCCCTTTTTATATAAAAAATGGCCAAATTTGGTTGATAAGAAAATTATTTACAAAATATTTCCTATCCCCTTTACAAAGGAAAAATATCCCATAATCTCCCTTTTTTACATATAAAAACAGTAATCCCCCCTTAAAATAATCCTCAAATCTTCAATAGTTTGTTAAATCCCTTTAACATATTATTCTCAGGCTTGTACAATTGATATTTAGATTCTTTTGTTTTAACTTGGAGTTAATTTATTATTTAAATCAAGGGGATTTAGTTTTTGAATCTTTATCAAAACCAGATTAGCTCCACATATATCTCCGAGCCACTAAATGGTGGAATGACTAAGTATATTTTGCAGGCCGGGAGGTCATAGGGTCAACCCCCTCCTCTTCATCCTTTATTTTCCCATTTCAATTCTAACTAACTAAAACAAACTCACACCCAAGTATAGTAAGGTGCGAGCTATATGGTATAATGGTGGAGCGGCTAAATCGGAGTTGAAAGGTGGGGGGATTGAATCCCCCTACATACCATTTTTAAAAAAACAATCAAACTGACCTATCTAGTGGAGGGAGGAGAAGGGGTTCCATGTGGTGTGCCAAGGAGGTTCCATGTGGCACTCCCTGATTCACCTGAAAAGACACATCAACCACCACCTTGTCGCCACATCGCCTATTATAAAACTTAATATAAAAACTTCATTTATTAAAAAAAATCAACCTAATGATTATATATCAATATCAATATAGCATACAGTCTATTGAAATACACACTTGTAATGATATTTACTCAAATATTGAAATTTATTGCTACCCTCAAACATTTGTAATTCAAGCAACGTAATCCCTTAACAATCCAGATTGTAAAAGGGAAACAATATTTGACGGCTTGTTACTTACATATCATGTTAGTTACAAGCATTATATTTAAGGAATCAAGATCACGTAGGGCACCTCTACAATAACTTCTCTCAGTTTTTGTTATCTCAGATTTATTTTTCTATGGTGTCCAATTTTGACTTGATGGAAAAAGTGTCAATTGCAAGCAATGTAAAATTGCAAAGTGGTGCAAATTTTGTTCTGCAACTCGTGTGACCAAATGGATTGTTTCAACATCTTTGAATGGGTATGTTTATGCTAGGTATGGTATTCTTTTGTACCCAAACATGCATAATTGCTCTGAGCTACGTTCAATCGAATCAATACCTTAAGAGTCCAAAGTGAAAAAGGGAAGCAATCTTTAACGGGCTATTACTCAGAAACTATGATGATTAAGAAACCTTCATCTGAGCCTATGAAATCATGTTGGGCCGCTCTATAATAAACTCTCTTGGTTTTTGTTATCTCGAAGTCGTTTTCCCTTGGTGTCCTATTTTCACTTGATGGAAAAAGTGTCAAATGCAAGTAGTGTAAAGTTGCAAAGTGGTACAACTTTTGTTCTGCAACTCATATGACCAAATGAACTATTCTGACACATTCGAATGCATACATTTATGCTAGGCATGGTCCTCTTTCGCACTCAAACACACGGATTTTCTTTGAGCTATGTTCAACCGGCTTAATCCCTTAAGGGTCCAAAGTGCAAAAGGACAACAATTTTTGACAGACTATTACTCAGAAACCGTGTCACTTAAAAAATCTCCATCTAAGACTATAGGATCCTACTAGGTCCCTCTATAATAAACTCTCTTGGTTTTTGTTATCTCAGAGTGGTTTTCCTGTGGTGTCCAGTTTTCACTTGATGGAAAAAGTGTCAAATACAAGAAGTACAAAGTTGCAAAGTGGTACAAATTTCATTATGCAACTCGTGTAACCAAATAGACTATTCCAACATTTATGTATGGGTGGGTTTATGCTAATAATGGTCATCTTTTGCGCCCAAACATGTGGAATCACTCTGAGCTACATTTAACCGACATAATCCCTTAAAAGTTGAAAGTGCAAAATGGTTGAAATATTTGATGGGTTGTTACTCAGACACCATGATGCTTATAAAATTTTTTTTTAAGCCTATTGGGTTGTATTGGACCCCTCTACAATAACCTCTCTCAGTTTTCACTATCTTGGAGGTGTTTTCCCGTGGTGGAAAATTTTCATCTGGGAAAAAGTTGTCAAATGCAAGTAGTTGAAAGTTGTAAAGTGGTGCAACTTTCATTTTCTAACTTGTGTGACCAAATGAACTATTCCAATGCATCTGTGTGGATATTTTTACAATAGGAATGATCCTATTTACACCCAAAGACACTGAATCACTCCAAGCTACATTCAACCAATAGAATCCCTTAAGAATCGAAAGTGCAAAATGGTGAAAAATTTCAACATGTTGTTACTCAGATACCGTGATGCTTAGAAACTTCTTATTTTATCCTATGGGATCATGTTGGACCCCTCTATAATAACCTCTTTCAGTTTTCACTATCTCCAAGACATTTTCCCATGGTGGCGAATATTCGTTTGGGGAAAAAGTTGTCAAATGTGAGTAGTTGAAAGTTGCAAAGTGGCACAACTTTCGTTTTGCAACTCGTGTGACCAAATGAACTATTCCAATGTATTTAAGTGGGTATTTTTACACTAGGATTGGTCCTCTTTTGCACCCAAACATGTTGAATCACTCTGAGCTACATTCAACCGACATAATCCTTTAAGAGTCCAAAGTGCAAAATGACTACAAACTTCAACATCTTGTTACTCAAATACCGTGATGCTTAGAAAATTCTCATATAAGCCTATGGGATCCATTTGGGCTCCTCTACAATAACCTCTCTCAATTTTTTCTATCTCAAAGGAATTTTTCCATGGTGGCAAATTTTCGCTTGGGGAAAAAGTTGTCAAATGCAAGTAGTTGAAAGTTACAAAGTGGTGAAACTTTCGTTCTACAACTCGTGTAACCAAAAAAATTGTTCCAACACATCCAAGTGGGTATTTTTACACTAGGCATGGTCCTCTTTCACACCTAAACACGCTGAATCACTATGAGCTACATTCAACCAACAGAATCCCTTAAGAGTCCAAACTACAAAATGGATGCAATCTTTGATAGGTTGTTACTCGGACACCGTGATGCTTAAAAATTTCTTGTCTGAGCCTATGGGATCATGTTTGGCCTCTCTACAATAATCTCTCTCATTTTTCACTATCTCAAAAGCATTTTCCCATGGCAGTGAATTTTCACTTGGGAAAAAAGTTGTCAAATGCAAGTAGTTGAAAATTGCAAAGTGGTGCAACTTTCATTTTGCAACTCGTGTGACCAAATAGATTGTTCCAACACATCTAGATGGGTAATTTTACACTAGGTATGGTCCTCTTTCTCACCCAAACAAGTGGAATTGCTTCGATCTACATTCAACCGGATCGATCCCTCAAGGGTCCAAAGTGCAAAAGGGAAGCAATCTTTTATGGGATATTACTTAGAAATCATGATGCTCATGAACTCTTCATCTCAACCTACAAGATCATGTTGGTCCCCTATACAATAATCTCTCTCGGTTTTTGATATCTCAAAGTCATTTTCCTATGGTGTCTAGTTTTTACTTGATAGAAAAAGTGTCAAATGCAAGCAGTGTAAAGTTGCAAAGTGGTGTAACTTTCATTTTGCAGCTCATGTGACCAAAAAAACTGCTCCAACACATCTTAATAGGTATTTTTACACTAGGAATGGTCCTCTTTCACACCCAAATATGCAGAATCACTCCGAGTTGTGTTCAACCACCTTGATCCCTTATGATTGCATGCAAAACAATAAAAAAAAGAAACATACACATGACTATTGAGAAATCCGAGTTTTCCACACAAAAAACATATGATCATCCTCAAGTCTAGCAAGTGCAAGACATTGTTTAATTATCTTCCTTTCCCTTACAACAATATACAACCAATTGTAAATGTGTACAATGGTGGAGCTTGGAAACATTTTATTTTTCCTTAATTAAAAACTTTGGTTGTGAAGCATTTTGTCATTTTCATTTGAAATGATTTGTTATGCTTGAAAATTGGAGTCTAAGCGAAACAAGTGATGCTCTCATGTACATTTATTATTTGGTGTGATAAAGAAAGTTTCCACCATTGAGTCCATTTTTTATTTGTATTATAAATTATAACTTGTTTTCTCCCAAGTCCATATCCTATACAAGAAATAATATTTCAAAAATTTGACATATACATCTTTCGACGTGTTTATATGGTGATGGATCAAGAGCACAACAATTCATTATGCACTATGAGGATTATGCTATAAAAATGTTTAAAGACTATTCAAGATAAATGTTTGTGTGATAATGTGTCAAGAAGTTAACTACTATTCATCTACTATGAATATTATGTTTTGCAAGTGTTGTGTAGATTATGTATCATTTGCTTAATTGAGTTGTTCCAAACAAAAGATTAAATATATTGGAATCTTTTTATAAAACATTTCATGGAATACCAATTGAAAATGTGTTTTTTTCTTTTAGATAAAGCATTTCATGGAACTCTTTGGATTAAATTGAATTGAGATATGTAAGAACAAGGGAGCATTAGGAAATACATTTCTCAAGGATCTTAAATAAGTATTCTCTCCTATTGCAATTTTGGGTAGATTATTACTTTCAAAGTATTGGGAATGCTTTGCCTATTTTCTAGTTGGAAGTTGTCATTCTAGAAGGCTCATCTCTTGATATATTTTATACTCATTCTTAATCAATTATCAAGTTAGTAATCAGTGCATTTAATTACAGTTAATATTTTCTTTTCAATTTGTGCAATTTTAGAATTTGTAACTTTACTACTATTCCTAGAAATATTGAAGTTGTTTAGCATCGACTAATAAAATTGTTTAGCATCAATCAATTAATATTCAAGACAAACCATGGAGGACAAGCATGATCAATGCTAGGGCTAACCAATTAATAAGTATACACGTGAATAAGTCAAGCATGTACATGTGAATAAGGGAAGCACAAGTACTCAAAAACATGTAAGCCTTGAAGTATACACATGAATACATAGTATACACATTAATACAAAGTATATGCATGAATTCAAGGTATACACATGAAAACATGTAAGTCACAAAGTATACACGTAAGTTGTAAAGTATACACTTGAATATACATAACTCATATTTATTGAAAAATGGATTTATAATGCAAATATGGAGACCATCAATAAGAAAGATTTGTATTAACCAAATAGTCATGTAGGCATACATCAACATATGCCAATATAAGTATAAAATATAGGTACAAAATAGCCATATAGGCTTATGAGAATGCCATATAGGAATACAATGTAAAATATATCCAATACAAAATATGTACAAAAATGCCATATAGGCATACAACAAAGTGCTCTAGAATCAAAAGTCATTGCTCTCCATGCTCTCAAAATAAACTCTTTCCTTTTACTTATTGATCAGGATGGTGATACTCCTATCACTCGTTTATGCTGCGACTGAGGAGTGCTCTTGGTGCTCCTCCTAGGGTTTAGTTCTTGGTCAAGTCTTATTTGTTACAATAAGAAGTAAAGACATTAATATATAGAAATTACATTATAAAAAATGATATATTTATCAAAATAATCACTTACCACCATCTGATGATCACTCTCCACGAGGGAAATATTCAAATGCCCATGTTATGGTGTGGTGAAGCCCTATATAAACCATCCAAATATAAATTAAACTACAAAGCAATAATGGTTTGATATTTCACTAACATCTATAACAACGAATGTAAATTGAAATTTAGTAATTTTCCTCATACCTCCCTTGTTAGAGCCATCAAAGATTCTATAGTAGATGAAACACTAATCTCCATTTCCCTCTAAACATTCAGAGGTGTATCCATTTGCAACACTTGAAAATAAAATAACAAATTATTCAATCACGAAAACTACAATAGTGATCCATGTCATGGCTTATAATGTATGAGATAATGAACAAAATTTTTAGTACTTATTAAACTATATATTTCTAACTATCATGCTTACTATTTTCCCTATCCATATCTTGTTTGAAAGCATGTGTTTTTAGGTTTTTACCCATAGCAGCAAGGTGGTGAACTTTTATAAAATGCTTTCGTAGATATGTACAATAACTGTGGTGGCATAGAGAAGGCAGTGAATTGTTTGAAAAAATTCCTCAAAGAAATGGGGTCTCATGGTGATGGAATTCCATTACAAACAAACATGTCATGGCATTCCATCACCATAATACTGCATTTCTTTGAGGCATTTTAACAAACATTTCATTTCCTTCTCTATGGTATTATGTTGGGGTGGGGTGGATGGTATAGTGTGGTCTTGGTTATGAGATGAAGGGAAATCACGACATGAAGAGGGAGGGGTGGGGACATGAATAAGTGGAATAAAAGGTGGAAGGTTCCATGGATTGGTAAATTGAGGATGAGGACCTTGAAAAGAATTTGGAGGGGAATTTTGGCTAATGGGTTGGTTTTTATTCTTCAAGTAGTGAGTTGTTTGAAAAAATGCCTTAGAGGAATGTGGTCTCATGGTTATGGAATGGCATTTCATCACCATGAGACCACATTTCTTCTAGGAATTTTTTCATACTACTCACTGCCTTGACTATAATATTACTTACTATTATGCTTTGATATATTTTTTCCAAGCATCCATAGTTTGTTGAAAAGAACCTATTTTAGGATTTTAGCCATAGCAGCAAATGTGTAGTTTGATAAAATGCTTTGGTACACATGTATGGAAAATGTGGTAGCATAGAAAAGGTGGTGAGTTTTTTGAAGAAATGTGGTCTCATGGTGATGGAATGGCATTCCATCACCATGATACCACATTTCTTTGAGGCATTTTTTCAAACTACTCACTGCCTTTTCTATGCTATTTCTTACTATTATGCTTTGATATATTTTTTCCAAGCATCCATAGTTTGTTGGAAAGCACCTTTTTAAAGCTTTTAGCAATAGTAACAAGGAAATGAACTATTTGATAGAATGCTTTGGTAGACATGTATGGAAAATGTGGTAGCATAGAAAAGGAAGTGAGTTGTTTGAAAAGGTGCCTCAAAGAAATTGGGTCTCATGGTGATGGACATCACCATGAGAACACATCCAACTCAAACAACTCATTTCCTTGTCTATGATATTGCTTACTATTATTCTTTCATATATTTCTTCCAAGCATCCATAGCATAGACGAGGCATTGAACTATTTGAAAATATGCCTTAGTAAAAAGTGGTCTCATGGAATGGCATGACAAGAAAATGCAATTGGAAGTTGCTCCTACTTATTACTTATGCTATGTGAAGTAATTGCATCACTACTTATGTTGACTTTCTAAAAAACTATATTGTAGTCAATTTTTTGTCATCTATCAACATCTAGTTATTAGTTATGGAATGTGAAGTAATTCTTTGAGTTTGAAAGATGTGCAATGCAACACAATCAATGATATGAATATAAACTGCACAAATCTATTAAGTACAATTAATTAGTTAAAATATTTAATCTATTACCTATGTGTAGGTTTGTCTAAATCCACCAGCACTAGGAGGTGTTCCCTTGTAACCTCCAATATTAGCCTATTCAACTTCCAAAATCACATATTAGAATACCATTCATAAAACAATTTTATTAACATGTAATAAATTTATAATTGTTTACTAGTTACATACCTCAACAGTAGATGCAGTGGAGAAATAAGCAGGTGTAGGGCCAGTGTATCCAGTATCAACACTGTGACCCTAAATTTTTATTAAAATCATAAAACTAAATTAGTTAATTTTGCATTTCAAAATTGAAATTTAATAAATTAAATTCAATGAAAATGCTAATATTTACTTGAGAATTGGTGCCATAGGCCTCATTCAAAATGTCATCTTCCCTCACCATATCCATAGCCATAGACATGTCCTATGTAGCAGCCTCCTATGTGTCGGTGGGTTCATATGAACAAGTCGCCCTGTAAGATTGAAACAAATGGGATTGAAGCCCACCACTCAAAGACTCCCCTGGATGGCATTGTAGTATAGGGTTGGCATGTCAGATGACACTATAGGTCAAAGAGTTGATGGAATGTAAAGTCTCTACCTCAGCACTCTCCATCATGATGGAAGGGATAACAATGTGCTCATGAGGCAGCCTAGAGAGAGGTCATCTCACTTGTTGCCTAGGATCTTGATGTGCACTGGGTCTATCTTGAGCCAACCCCCCACCTCTCCTATGGAAGTTCCTCATATCAAAAGAATTCAAAATTTTGTTCACGATGAATTCATAGTATAGTTTCCTCAGGAAATATTTTGGGACTTCATAATTGTTGCATGGTGGGTAATCAAAAACCATGTACCACCTATCCCAAAAAAAGGGTCCTAATCTATTGGTGGTGGCACCAATGGATATGAAACCTCTTCGCATTGAGGGTAAGATTTTCATTTCTGCATGGGTCAGTGAATAATGAGCACAAATATAATTTTGTAATTTTTAGATCTTTTACATCTTTATATGATAATTCATCCTGGTAATAATCCCTAGTTACCTACCTCCTATCTTGCCAACTAGTTGATTGTTTGCTGATATAATCTACATGTTTTAACATTTCTTTGAGTGAAATTTCCAAGGCTATTCTTTCTATGGTTGAACCATTTGGATCGTTCAACCTCCTGATTAACTCCTTAATTTATTTTTTATTGTTTTCAATTTCACTCATTAAGTTTGGCTGAGTGCTAGGAAAATGTTGAGGTATTGATGGATGAGATTGTTGTTGTGGTTGTTCAACTTGAGGATTTTGTTGTTGTTGATGTTGTGCTTGTTGAGGATTTTTTTCCTCTTGTTGTTGTTGTGCTTGTTGAGGATTTTGAGGAGGGTTTGTAGGTTCATTAACATCTACAAATTCAAAAAAAAATCTAAAAAACAACCTAAAACTAACAAATTCACAATAAAAAACAAACAATCCTTACCTCTCAGACCTCCTCATTGACATGGACATCTTGGTGATGGAACAACAAAAATTTGATGAAAAAACTTACAAGATGGCTCCTACCATAATGCGAGCTTGAAAATGAAGGGTTTTGGCCATGGGCGGAAAAAAATAGTCACAATGAAAATGATTTTGAATTCCTTTTTTCTACTTTTAATACCCCATAACGCGAGCACATTATAACATGCTTGCATTATGGGCTCGTTGTGGCCAAGCCTTAGGCTCAACACACCAAGCCATAATGCAAGCGCATTATAGTGTGCTCACATTATGAGCTTTCAAAAAAAAATTTAAAATTTTGCCACAAATTGGCCACCCATCTTTTTGCACCTACCCAACAAGATGCCCAACTTCTCAACACATGAAAGCTCCTTCTAATTACCTTCCATAGTTTGGTGTGACCTCAGCTTGAATAGAAGTTTCCATTTGTAACAAATTCTAAAGAGTAATCCTGCTCACCTATTTTTGAAACTCTCTAATGGAATCTATCCTCTACTATCCCAAGAAAAGTTTAGGGTTTTCTCCAACATCCCCAATTGCCTTCATCCACTAAAAAGAAATATCTATCACTGCCTCCTTTTTCTCTTGATCGATGTAACTTTCTTGTTTTATCTAAAAACCATTTTTACTATCAATTCCTATTCACATGGATTTTGGGAGCAATGAGAGTTAGAAATCCAATCGTCAACCACAAATTGACACTTGTATGAGGCAAGATATTTAGGCAAGAATTCACCCCGATAAAACAACACCAACTATACAAAACAAAAGACCAAAATTAAAAATCAAAATTTCAAACAAAAGTAAAGATGCCCCTACATCAAGCTCCCTATGGGACAAAAGAATGTGCTCCTACACATGGAAGTAAATAGTCACAACTATTTCCTATTGTTCTTCTTCTTTCGCTTCTTCCAACATCGTTCTGGAATGATCACCCTATGCCTCCAAAATTGCTACTCACTATCTTTCTTCATACTCATTAAGATACAAACTTCACATTCCATCCTTCTACAAGGATTTCTTATCCCATCATCAAGAAAAATGACTATCTGGAAATTAAAAATTTCCCATGTCTTTAATCTCTTCCACCCTTTCTACAACAACAACATCGTGCATAACCTTATACTTGAATATGAACTTACTATCTCATACTCTACTTGTATCATGTTCTCATCATAACACTCCACATCTTTATTCACAAATCTCTGCATTACTCCATAATCTTGCCCAAATTTCCCATCATACAATATAACAACTGAATTCAAAACAATTTCTTCAACTTCTTCATCTAATATTTCTTTACCTTCCTCACTCTTAGCTACTACTATCCCAACATTTATCTCTTCATTGTTTGTTGCACACTCTTGCTTTTGGGTGCTCTTCTCTAATTCCTCATTCATATCCATTTTAAATTTTCTTTTGTACCTTCCATCCTTTTCAATTTTCATGTGTTTACCTTCCTTCCTCTTCTAATAGTTATTCCTTCTTCTATTCTTCTCATCTATCATTCTCCACATATTCATCTCATATTCATAAATTTCATTCAAAGCCTCAAAAAATTCATCATCCAAATAAAATTTCTTACCTTTTACCTTGTAGGGACCATGTTTATTTTCCCTAAATTATTCTACTTGCTCTTGGCATTTGTATTCTTTCTCATTCTTTACTATGGCTCATTGTTCAAGGGGTTGGTTCTCTTCTTCATGATTCCAACTCTTGAGCATTGTCTTGTCGTCAACACAATTGTTTGTTGTTGCTTTCTTTACCACCCACACTTTATTATTGGATTGTTTTCCCTTCATTTGTGCACTCATGCTTCTCAATCCTTGCTCTTTTTCAGCCTCAAATAATCTTCCCTAGGCCTCCTTGCTGGCCAAATCTTTCTAAATTCTGGTTTCCACCTTTTCTCCAACATATACTCCATACCTTGCATCTTCTTCTTTGCACCTTAACTGCTACCCTTTTCCAACTTGGAATTATGTACCCATGATTAACCAAATTCCTTTTCTCCTTTTCATCTTGCTCACCCACATTCTTTCTTCAACTAGAATGATCAAAACTAGCATTCTTTTTAATTTCACTTACATAACCAAAACCAATATTGTAACTTCTTGTTACCTGTTCTCCTAATTTTATTTCATCATTGGCTTCCTTGCCTTCCAACTTCTCCTCCCCATAGGAATCTTGCCCTACTTTTGCAACATCTTCCAAAGCATTGTGAGACTCTAGGGTTTCTTCCTCATATCCTTCATCAAATTGCTAAACTTTAGCATCATCTTTTTCTTCATTCTTAGGTACCTTGTCATGTACCACTATTGTGATATTTTCTTGACAAACTATTGCAACTAGTATCCTCCCATTCTCAACTTTAATTCTTTCTTCAAATGCTTCTCTTTCCCCTTCTCCTATCATCTTTAAGGTCTCTTTCTTGACCTTCCTCATACCTGCATTCACATTCTTAAACATACCATTAGTAAATAAATCAAGAGACCAAGTCATCTCCTTGAGTGCCTCCTTTCTGGACACTTTTCTCTCCTCTTTCACTAGGAGATTTTTCTCATCTTCATCTATCTCTTTGTCAAATTTTTATTTTTCAAAGTCCATTTTTTGAACATTTTCATCTTCATTTCCTACACACAAAAACATCACTTGCAAACCTATCATCACAAAAAGAACAATGCGACTTCACTTCACCCATTTTCTATTTTTCTTTCTTATTTACATCTTTCTTTTTAAACCCATATTCAAGGGCATCCATTCTTGCTTCTATTTTCTTCAACTCTTCATAGAGTGTTCTATTTTTTTTTTCTTCCCAATATTGTTCCATAGTTTCCCACAAAATTGGCTTCTTCAAGAGAATCTTCCTTCTCTTTTTCAAATACGTCTTGCTCATTACTACAACAGAATCTATCACCTTCAACAACTACCCTCTACCAACAAGGACTCTAGAAGATGTACCTCTCAAAACCCCCTCTATCCACTCTCTCTCCGTGGAGGAAGTTATACACCTTCTACCCAATTTATCTTTGTTGGAGGATAGAAGTTACAAACCCTTTTGCATGTGTGTAACAAAAAATTATCTCATACCTCTGACAAAAAAACTCTTTCACAACTCTCTCTCTTTCAACTCTCTCATACCTCATTGTTCAAACATACTTCTCACCATGCCAACAATCTTCTGGATTTGATACCAAATGATGACCCAACTTAATTTAAGCACAAACATTCAACAATAATCAAAGATAGAATTATGCAATAGTTACTCAATTCCATCAATTCTTCCCATAGAGCTCTATAGAAAAAATTGACCAATACAACAAATCTTCAATGAATAGGGCATTAAACAAACTATATTAGCTCATCCTTTCTGAACAGAGACTCATTTCTAGATGACAAGAAAGACAATCAAAAGTTGCATGTTCCATTTCCATTCAACGTAACATACACAAAGGAGTTAATGCATCAATTGAATTCCAACCAAAAACAAACACAAAGCAGTTATTATTGCCTGTGACTCACACACACAACTAAAATTGATGTATTCTTGCACACTCTTTCATTTCTATCCTTTAAAAGTAAACTTTCCTGACTAAATGGATTGGCCCCATGGATTTTGGGGTCTCCCATAACTTGCTTCCTCCATAGCCTACATCCTCACAAGCTTCTATTCCAAGTCCTTTCACTTCCTACAAACTCCCAATGCTTGTCATTTAAAAAAATCACTTACTTTAAAACATGGCACAAATCTTTCTTCTCCCTAGGCACCAATCCCCTTCCATCCCATACAGTAAACAATTTCCAAAGGAAATGTGAAGATTAATAAGGAAATCTCCCTCTATTTCCCTTGGCTACATAGGAATTCTTCTTTCCTGGCATGGCATTCTTGGCCTACGCTACACACATAACCAAACTAATATGTAAGTTGCACTTAAAATGTTTCTTTTTCCTCCACTAATCCATCAATCTTGGGCAACCAGACTCTCTGGATCAAGTTTCTTTTCTTCACTATTCCCTTCACTAGCAAGATGCCCAACTCCTCAACACATGAAATCTCCTTCTAATTACCCTCCACAGTTTGGTGCAACCTCATCTTGAATAAAATTTTACATTTGTAACAAATTTTGAAGAGCAATCCTTCTTACCTCTTTTTGAAACTCTCCAATGGAATCGATCCTCTACTATCCCAAGCAGGCCTAGAATTTGATAGTCACCCCTACCTGTCATATGTAAATTTTATGATGGTTTGGTCATTTAAATTCCTTTCATTTGACATTTTAAGAAAAATATAAATTGTCAAAAAATAATCGTTTAATTTATGATTTTTTTAATAAAATATTTTATAAATGCAATATCTTGCAAAATAGAAAAAACGATGATAATTATTAGTAATAAATATAAAAAATATTAAATTTACTGTTATAATTAACAATTAACAAAAGTTTCTAATTTTTTTTTTTAATAATAAATATTATAAAATGATAATATTATAAATTAAAATATTGTATTATATTTTGTCTATAATAATTTTTTATAGTTTAATAAAAATATAGCAAGTCAAACAATATGGTCTAATAAATTTTAAAGTTGTAATATACAGTCTAAAAATGAAAAAATGGTCAAATAGACCATCAAATTCCATGCCTAATCCCAAGAACAATTCGAGGTTTTCTCCAACGTCCCTAACTTCCTTCATCCACTAAAAAGAAAGATTTATCATTGCCTCCTTTTTCTCTTGATCGATGCAACTTTCTTGTTCTGTATGAAAACTATTTTTACAATTGGTTCCTCCTCCCCTTTGTTATTCACATGGATTTTGGTAGCAATGACATAGTTAGAAATCTAGCTGTCAACCACAAATTGACACTTTTCTCAAGCAAGATAAAGGTGAGAATTCACCTTGATAAAATAACACCTACTACACAAAACAAAAGACCAAAATTAAAAATCAAAATTTTAAACAAAACTGAAGATGCCCCTGCATCAAAATCCATCCTTTGATCCTAGATCTTCCTCTTCCTTGTGACACTTTTCATAATGATATGAATTAAATCCATGTATCTTAGATCCTAATCATCCATGCAATCTAGTATATCGTCTCTCCATTTTCCTCTTGAAGAATCTATTTAATGGCGGCTTTCCACCCCATTTCATCATCCATATTTATGTCAAGTTTATGATATTAATGTTTTGATCAATCCAATCAGTTGACCCTCATGCTATCTATTTGAGTGACAATGTGAATATAATTCACATTTGGGTAAGTGCATGGAAATGGTATGCAAAAAGGGGGTCAAAAGTGGCCACTTTTTTTCTTCTTTTGAAATTAGCTAAACTTGAATTTGCATGAGTAATTTGAGATTCATGCACTCAAAATTTGAAGATATAAAAAGAACAAGAATTGGAGTACATTCTGAATCTAGTTTCTAAACTACAATTTTTTTGTTCAAAAATAGCTGAGATTAATAGGGTGAAATATTCTACACACACAAAAATGTTCTTTTTTTAAAAGTATAATATAACATAGTGTTTAGTGTGTGCCCCTCTATTTTTTTGTTACATTTAGTATTTTAAAAATCCCATTAGCAGAAATGTAGTTAAGAGTGAGTACTATAAGTTGTATATTTTTATTGAATATATATTTTTTATGAATTTTCAAAGTGGGTGCATCTTGAAAATCACATCATTGAGTGTTCGTGTCACTTAATTACACTAAAATAATTGAAAATATATATTTTTCATTGTGTAAAGAATGAAGTGTAGAACAATCCTATATTTTTTTTTTCAAATTTTGACAAGTAGATCAAAAGTTATAAATAAAAATGAACACATGTATTTGAGAAATATAGAAACACTAGTAAAAAAAATAAAAATAAAAATGTTAATGCATTTCAAATATAGATAAAATTATATAGTTAGAAAGCTTAGAAGATGTGTGTCAACTTGGTGGTAATTTTATTAAAAATAATTATAGAATGTGTAAACTTGATGACATGCAATTTGAGAAATGAGAATAAAGGTCAAAAACATGTGAAATGGAGGGAAATAAACAATCCAAACATATAGGATTGTTATCCAAACATATTCCAAGTAAAAAGGGTGAGAATTTTTTTGACTTAAAACATAATCACATTCCATGAACACAAAACAAACTCGCATTTTGTGCTCCACAAAATTCAAACATGTTATGTGGAACATAAAACATGCCCACATTTTGTGCTTGACAAAATATGAGCACGCTATGTGGAACACAAAACTTGCTCATGTTTTGTGCTTCACAAAATGTGAGCAAGTTCTATGAAACATGAAGTACAATCACATTTGTCTACTCTCTCTCTCTCTTGCTCTCCCTTTCCTTATCTATCTCTCCCTCTATCTTTTTATATCTCTCTCACTATACCTTTATGTCTCTCTCCCTCTCTTCCCCAGTCTCTTTATCTCTCTCCATCTGCCATTTCTCTCCCTACCTCTTTCTCCCTCCATTCTTCTTCTCCTCCTCTCTCTCCCCCCCTTTCCATCTCCTTCTATCTCTTTCATACTATTTCTCACCATTTATTTATGTTTCTTTCCCTCTCCTTTATCTCTATCCCCCTCCCTATCTATCGCTTTCCTCTCTCTCTATCTCTTTATCTCCTCTTTATATTTTTCTCCCTCTCCCTTTCCCTGTATCTTTTTATCTCTCACAAGAACTTTATGTTTCTTTGCATCTCCCTCTCTCTCACACACTCTTTCTCTCCCAATCCCTCTCTATCCCTTATTCCATCTCCCTATATATATTTATCTCTTTATCCTCCCTCTCTCTTTATCGATATCCCCCTGTCTTTATATCTCTCCCTCCCACTATATCTATTGATTTCTCCCTTCATCTCTCTTCAAATTATGTATTGTGAAACATCATTATGAAATGAATGACCCAAAATTCACATTCTAAAATTGTTATTTACACAAGATACTAAAATATAAAAATGTCTTAATCTCATGCTACAACAACCCCAATTAGTTTTGGTCCTAATTTTATTAGTTTTCATTTTCATCAAATGAAAATAACTATACCATCTCTTTCCACAATTCATGTTCAGCTCAACCTTAGATCCTAATACTAGTTTCAATGATACAAAGTCTATGTTTGACCATGAGGTCACACTACATGTCTCAACATATTTAGTGTCATTGTTCCACCAAATTCTTATTAATAATTCCAAAGGCCTTGAGTTTGTTTAAGGGTTTTTGCATATACTTCACAACGATGTCCTAGCCTTAATTTATTTCCTTGAAGGAAGTAATGAATCCTAGTCTAATTGTGACTGGTAAATAAATTTTCATGCCCATGTTAAATTTATACTCTCCATATATTCAATGCATATATGGTCACTAGCTCTATACAATCTAGATTGATGCATACTTTATCTTCTAGGTTTTCCTTGCCTTCACTTGCCATGAAATATGGATTCCTTGGTAGGAAGCTTGGAGCCTCTATCCCCTTTGGTTCACATATCTTCTCTTGTAAGCTTTAACTTCTTCCAATGTAGGTGTATCTAGTATTATCCCACCCCATTTGTATAAAAAAGAGCTTATAATGAACCAAATTATACAAAATGTAGAACACTTTCAACATTAAATCACCTT